>OY856381.1:1265000-1753667 GCA_963693495.1 Malacosoma neustria | reverse complement strand
TCTAACTTCCGTTTATGCATCAAAAGACAGTAAAAGCTCGATAAATATAGAAAAACCTGCAGACTCCGCTGTCCCTGGCCTTTAAATTTTGAGGTGCTGACTTAAGCAGTTATCAAGTTAGCGCTAATTAAAATACTTAACTGAATACTATGTATACAATGTTAAATTTTCAGTTGTAAGTTACTATAACTAAAGAATTATTTAAATTTAGAATTGTATCCCAGCGCACAATTACATCACTAGTGCAATTATGTCTCAGTTTGAGCTGAATTAGGCTACTGGGGAGGCCACGTAGTTCAGTTCCATATTATGATCCCTTGGCTTCTGCTCTCTTTACCCATAAAATCCATGTAAATGTATACTAGTATAAACATGTTTTCTGAATACTAAAACAGAATTTCTATCAGCGCAGGGGCGGAGAAAGAACACTGACCTCTACAGCCGGGGTCGGCCTGTCGTAAAAGGCGACAAAACAACCCACCCTAGCTACGTTTAGTAGGACCTCAAACTCGTCTGTATGTCGCCATAATAACTTTGTGTTCCGGCATTAGTGAACCAAGTTCCTGTACCCTTATGGGACAACATCGCGTTTGCCAGGCCACTGGCTTTACAAACTGCTAAATTCATAGCGAGCTGTCAGCCTGTCTCTTGTCCTATAGCAATAAAAAAGGTAATACACTCAGTTCAAATTAAGAAGCAGAGAGCTTTTGTAATTGGTTGATAGATGATGTAGAACAGAACGTAGGTATGCTGTAAATCCTGAATGGACGGCCGTCGCCTCCTTCTGCGAGGCAGTCATGTCCGCAAAGGAGGCGGCGGAGCGGGAGCGGGAGTCGACCACCACACTCCTCTCCCGCCAACGCAGGCCACGTCGGCGACGCCGGAGGGCAAGTAACGACCTCCGGCCGCCGTAAAAAGCGGCCGCGGGCGGCCCCTTGGAGGAGAATCCGCCGCCCGCACTATTGCCGCGAGGGAGAGGGCCGCGTGCTGTTCTGCGGCCCCCCTCAACTCTTGATTCAGAAGAGCGCCGGGGGACGAAATCCTGACCCCTGGCGCTAACAATGTAGAAGGGGCCCGCCTTAAGACAAAGGGCGGGCCGGCGCCGGCCCGGGCCACGAGATCGGCGGGCCATATATCCGTAGGCCCGGGCGTAGGCGATAGGAGAACAGCGGGGTTTTTAGTGGGTAGTCGGATGGTCGAACATCTTTCCCGGAGTCCCACATATCCCTTGGTCCCCCCGGGCCGTAGGAACCCGTCAAGAGAGGTTTTTCCCCGAGACCAAAAAAAAAAAGGTATGCTGTAAATGCATATACTCAATTCTGACGGCCATCGAACCCGTCATGCGTCTGGGGATCAAGTAACCATAACACAAGTGCTATTTGCTTTAGGACTAGATGACGTTATGTGAAATGCCCTTAAAATAAAAAAGTTGCATACACTACGATAAGAATTCCATACCTTTGAAAAGTTTTAATACATTATTAGATAGTTTTATGCCTCCCACGCTAGTTAAAAACATGTAGTTATAAATTACAAAGTTAGTTATCCCTTAATTAGTTGTATGTAGGTGTTTTGTATTTGATTTCATTATCGTTAATCGACTATTTAGTGATGACATAAACATAGTTTTAGTTAGTAATTATATTTTGCTATATATTTTAATTACTTTAAACTATGAGTTTTAGTGACACTTCTAAAGAACGTATAATGTTATCATTTAGTTTTGCGAAGTACGCAGTCACGAATAATAAAAAAAAAACATGAAAACATGTGCACTGAGTTTCAAGCGGAAGGACCTCCCGCATTCGTGGCAACCTCCATGTCCGTGACATCGTGAATAAACTGAACGAATGTCGCCTTCGCTGGTATGGCCACGTTTTGCGTGGGGAACAAATGTCTGGCCATGCCGCCTCCGCCGGGTTCCGGCAGGAAGGGTAGACAAAAAGTGTTGGCTTGACGTCAAAGGATCAAAGGATATAAAACCGTGCGAAGTACAGAGGAAAGCGGAACCTGGGGATCGACGCGGAATTTTGGATTACTAACGGGATTATTAACACTCGGATGATGATGATGAAAACAATAAAATAAAACAAGATGCTTTATTACATTAATAAACAATAAATAAATACGCTGAGAATTGACATAGCGCCATCTAGTCCCAATTTAAAAAGTAGAGCACTTGTATTATAGGTACTTTAAAACTAATTTACTACTTTTGAAAATAATTACATGTTCTACATAAATATCTAGACTCGGGATGGGAATTGAGACCGTGACCAACTAGCGGTCCGACTTGCAAAAGCCTTAGCGCGACTAAGCCGACAAATAACCTTATACTGTATATTTACCATATACCTACATCAATTATAAATAAAATATTGCGTTTATTAAAAATTGACACACACTTGTGTATTTTAAACGGAAAACGTGGTAGTGATAGGCACAATTGAAACTTTCTATCCGGGCAGAGACGGAGAAAGAATACTGACTTCTGCGGCCGGGGATATCCTGTCGTAAAAGGAGGCAAAAAAATCCAAGCTAGGTGGTAGAGCTCCAAGCTCGTCTGGATAGCAATCGTCCCTTATTTTTAAATATGCTGCTATAATAACTTTGCGTTGTGTTCCATAAGTGAACATCTTCCAGTACCACTACGTGGATAGCAGCGTCAATGCCCCTGGCATTGCAAATACCCATAGATGACAGTAACAGCTAAATTCTAAGTAGGCAACCAGTCTGTCTGCTGTCTTACAGCAATAAAAAAATAACCAATATATATTAAACAAGTAATTGGCATACAAACACAATCTAAATTATCTCCAAACTAAGTTAAAGAAACAAATGAAGTTAGGCATTAACTATCGTTTAATCTTTATCCCTCACCAAATAATCTTAATATATCGAAATTCAGTTAAGATGAACTTAATTTTAACATATATAATAATGTCGACATTCCTCGAAAACTTTAGATGTTTAAAACTTATATAACGACCCATTAACAAAAATCTTGTTAGATTTCTACCATAATTCCGGAACGATTCAATAATTTTCGAACATGTCAAACTAAATTATTAGCCGATTATACAAATTAGTAACTTATCTCTTTAAAATGACACAAAATTGTAATTTATGCTTCAATAATGCGTGTTACTGTTTAGTATGTTTTTAACTTAATTTTGACTCTTAACGAAAAACTGACGAGTTGCCAGCGATTTCATTTTGGGATTGAGGTCAAATATTGTAGTCTTATTTTTATAAGAATCGATAAATATACACAGACAATTCTATACAGTAAAAAACAGAACGTTTACCCCGTAGTACTATGGGTACAAGAAAACTGTACGTACTATCCATGTATAATTATAGTGTATATATGTATATTTTCATCTGAATATAAATATCCAAACTCAGGGCTGGAATCAAACGTTTGCAGGCGTTCCGATTCACGAATGCCGCTATAGAGAATGCCGCTATAGTATGTGTAATTTCGGTCTTATTTATATCATTAAAAAAATGTTTAATTTACTATTAATTCTTCGTAATGTGTCATCTCCATTGCATCTTTTTCTTACTAGAGAGCTTTTAGATTCGATATTTACCTACTCTTACTAAAATAGTTGCTGTACTATACATAAAGTAAATTTGAATGAATTTAATTTTTATAAGAGTAGTGTAGCAGTAAAATAAAGGCCATTGCTGCCTTATAAATTGCTTAAACGAGTTAAATCATTTGTAATTCTAAATGAACACCTCCTAAGTATCTAAATCGATTTTGAGTGTTGGAAGGATTTTGTATGTATGCAAATGGATTCGAAAATGGTTTAGATTTATAATTCACTGCACTACTACTACTTTGTCGGGTCGGACTATTTCTAGATAAATAAATATAGTATTTTCTTTTGAAAGACGATTTCCTATTTCAAATCAGAACTTGTTTTGCAATATTCATTTCAAACATACAATGATAACATATACCTATCATAATTGAGAGGTTACATATATTTGCTACGAAATAAAATACATTATGAACTCAACGTTTAAAATATTCCTTTCAATTAATATACCTGTCATGAAAAATCATATGAATCGAGTGATTTATATATAATTTTCATTCATAACATTATTTAAATTGCAATATTTTTCGATACAATATAGACTAGTTTAATGACAGTGCCGGCGACACAAACATAAATAACCTTTTGTTAAAACTGATATATTGATTAATTTATTACGTGCCGATCTATCAGTTTACTTGATATGATGATAGGGATGTAACATATTTATCCCAAAGTTGTCAGTCAATAAGTAAATTGATATCTTAACTAGTGATTCTCTCAGGAGGACATATTATTTTTACAAATTTAGTTTAGTTTTATTTTATTTTGTCTTGTACGTTTAGAGTGGATACATTTACGTTGTTTTTGGTAATTATGAACAAAAAATAAATTTCGAACTATTTGTAAATAATTTTATTACAGTAAAATGAAGTTTGTTCGAAGTTATTGATAAAATATTAAAAAGCGTGCGGAATAGCAAAATAAGTGAACTACTTCAATAGTACTATTGCAGTGTCTAAATTAATAAAATCATAGTCTATGGGTTATATCTTCAATCAAAAGAATATATATATAAAATATTTATTCACTTATTTATATACATAAAAATCCTGTGATATACGTTTTTATCTAACACGCCGGTATATATAATATTAATGTTTATTATAAGAAATTGTAATATTATTTTATGTTTATTATTATAAATGTTGGTAGGTCCCCCACAAGATGGACCGATGATCTGGTCAAGATCGCCGGAATAGGTTGGATGAGGGCAGCGCAAGACCGATCATCGTGGAGATCTTTGGGGGAGGCCTTTGTCCAGCAGTGGGTGTCTTCAGGCTGAAATGATGATGATGAAGATATGAAACTATTTTGGTTAATATAAAAATTTTATGTGTGTACTTATTATTCTATTGTACTGTTTGTTTCCCAAATAAATAAAAAAAGGAACTGTAAAATTACTTGTTAAACTACCCTCATCATCTTCCAACTTTATTCTACAATTTACATAATTTTCTACATGCCTGATAGTAAGTTCAATAGCGTATGTATTTTCATTAACGATGTCAAAGGTCTTAAGTAATTTTAACATCGCTCTCTGATTGGTCCATCATGATTGAAGATCGTGATGGCTACTTCATGCGATCACGCGAGAACGAATGAAATCTCTCCAGGGTTTCCTGTCGCCATCCTCACTACATACTACAACTTTGTAGTATTTTTTATTTTATTTGGTCTGAACATCTAGTCAACGATCACCCTCTCAGGGAATTTTAACATATCTTGCGTATCAATGTATTTATCCTTAACAATAAATACAATAGGTCGATATTGATGTCACGTCGCGTGAAACAACCGAATCGCCTTGACAACGGGTGGTCAGCTATCACATTTTATAATGATTGGTCTCTTTGATGATCTTTAATTTACATACGGTTAAGTTAAATACCTATTTTTTTTATATAATGTATAATTTTTGCAATATATCTGTCATATATGAAGTACATTCGGCATTATCGTTATAACGAAAAATTGTTATTTATTACTGCCGCACCCAGAGATCAAATTAACAATAATTTTATAAATAAAGATCTTCATTATTGGAATTTTATCTTAGGCTAAAATTGAAGCCCTATTTCATAATTGTAAATGTTTTGATTACTTTTCAGTAACCGATGCCCAAAATTGACAAAATACGATAGAATATTTTCCATTTTAATGATTAAAATCGCTTTCTTAAATTACTAATTATATTATTGAATTTAATGGTATCACTAATGTAATATGGAAAATGGAGTTGCTTTGACGCATAATCACTACAAAACTACTGAACATATCGAGATGGGACTACTACCATTCTAGGCAATTTTTTTTATATATATTATATATATATATATATATATATATATATATATATATATATATATATATATATATATATATATATATATATATATATAAGAATTGCTCGTTTAAAGATATTAGATATTGTGTTAAATTTCTAATGTAGTAATCACGTGTATATTGTACTCTTTACGATCTTCTTTATCCTGACCCTATCCCACATTATATGAGGTCGGCACTACATGTTCTCTCCTTCCATTCTCCTCTGTTAATCTGAGTACTCTATAATATCATTTAATTTCAAATTGACGTGATTTAAAATTAGATGTTTCTGTTGTGGCAACATTATGTCGATTAATGAGACTTGCACCCTTGCATTATCACGTTAATTTATTTTTCACCTGCAAATTAAGGCTCTCTACTTGTTTCAGAATTTGCGTTCCTTAAGTAAACACTCCCATTGGCAGAAATACTTGATAATTCTATAAATATATAAACGGACACAAAAAACTGCTATTATAGAATTAAAATCCTGTATGTTTATCTTATGCAAATATCTATTTGCATGGTATAGTACTAAAAATCAACAAATCTTATACACATAAATTTCACTGAGAAAGGTGCACCAAACAAATCATGATAACTTCTTTTTCTTGCAACAGAACTGTTATCGTGTGTTGTAAGAGTTTATATCTAAAAATGTAGAAAATAAAAATATCAGCCTAAAAATTTTTATGTGCATTGTTACTAAGGGCTGTAATTTCATCATTAATATTTTTGGGATCATATTGTAAAAGATATCCATCTAATTCAAACCTCGCGGCCCGCTTTCTTGATATGTCTACATAAAATTTCTGTACTGTTCATATTTTATGTTTAGGAGAAACGTATGCAAATTTCGCCGATCGTAAACCTATGAGATACTACATGTCACCTCAGAAGATTGGCGCGTGAATAGCGAGTCGACTTGGCTTGATGCGGTATAAATCACTCTATATGCAGGCGCTCGATGGGTGACCGCCTCTTATGTTTATTAGGCAAATGTGCAGATTGGTGATTTATTCAAAGGATATTATTTGTCCTATTGATACTTTAATGGATGGTTTATAGATAGTATTTGTGATTTATATGTGCTCAGTCAGGAAATTGAATGAGTTTAAACCACTTTACAATTGCTTGTATTAATATCACCTTTCGACATTATTTATATTGTATATTATCTTGCTGTGTATAAATTTTTAAGGGGATGTTGATTTATTACATTAAGTGCAAAGAAGATATTCGAGTCTCTTACTATATTTTTGTCTATATTTTTAGTTTATAAATGGGACAAAATTCAATTTAAAACGATGTTTTATACTTACACTAGAGGTACATAAAACTTATATTGTATTTAATAACAAATAAACAGTTATAACCAAATCTTTTTCTTCTTCCTCCTGCCCTTATCCCACATTATATGGGGTCAGAATAACATGTTATATGTTGTAATAGTTGTGGCTTAGTTTTTAAAATCGGCCACCTTTTTGGGGAAAAATCATCCTTTTTATTTAAATTATTTTTCTCGTTTTGCCGACTTTAACGGGGTCCGTGCACAATTCACATTTGACAACTACGTCACGAGGGCATCTAAATAGGAAATTCGCAGTGCGGAGCGTCTTCGAATGCTCTTAGTCCTGCATTCCGTTGCGCTTGAATGCAGACAAAGGCAGCTTGCGCACAATGCGTCCATCTTCATATATTTTGGTGGTGGCTCACAACAATCTTAAACTTAAGTTATTAACTTACCATATTAAATATTTGGTATTTATTATAATATGAAATATGTATGATATTAATCATAACAAATTGAAAATTGTAAGCACCCATTATTCTTGGCAATTTGAATTAAAACTATGGTTTAAGATCATACGACGCTTGAAAGGCAACTTTTACTAAGCGACACTGAGCGAACTTTCCAGCAAAGTGATTTGAAATTCAAATATTTAGAAAAAAATTATTATAATTCACTTAATTGTTGGATTGAATGATTATTTACTTCCTGTTGGATCATTTCAATCCAACAATTAGGTGAATTATAATAAATTTTATCTAAATATTTGAACTTCAAATCACTTTCCTGCTCAATGTCGCTTAGTAAAGATTGCCTTTCAAGCATCGAATATAATATTGCATTTTAGTTTTATGCAACTTACATATAAAAATTTGTGCCACAAAATTATTCCCACAGTATAATACTATTTAAAGCTTTTTTCAAGTTAATATTATATTTTAGCTTTTATATAAAATTATTTACCTTGCATCCCTCACACGTGAATGCACCAAAATGAAATCCTGCCGCTGGTTCCCCACACACTTTACATTGCTGGTTCATCTGAAACAAAAACAGCATTATTAAAGTTATTAATAATTCTCCCTATATATTTATTTACATTGTTATTCTTCTCTGATTAACCGATTATATTATTGTAACTTCCGAACAACTACGGACAACTAAACTGTGTGGTGTCGGTTCTGATTATTATTATTAATTGATATGTCATTTATGGAAGCCAGTAAAATGTTTTCTCCGTGCAAGACCGCAGTAAGAATATTGACCTATGCGGCCGAGGTCGGCCTATTGTGAAAGCCGACAAAGCAACCTAGGTGGTAGGGCCTCAAGCTCATCTGGATGGCAACCACCCTTCGTCTATAAGTATACCGTTATAACCTTGTGTTGTGTTCCGGCATTAGTGACTCAGGTACCAGTTCCCCTAGGCGAACTGAAGCATGTTGGCGATGGCTCTGGCATCGCAAATATTTGTAAGCGAAAGTAACTGCTTAAAAAAATACGATTGTAAGAAATGAATCACCCTATATTTTTAATGATACTTTAAAAGGTGAAAAAAAGACGGTCACGATTTTCTATTTTAGGTTCGGTAGTCAGATAGTGGTTTCTCATTTATCGTCATCATCAGCTAATCGTCGACTACTGCTGGATAAGTACACATTTTCGAACTCCATACCCTTCTCATTCAGGCTCCGACCTGGTGCACGTCATGGGCCGACTGATTACAGAGCGTCTTACTGGGTGTACTAAGATAGGGTCTGTACCTATCTGCACTGCGGTAGACGGGGCCACCTATTACCCATTTATCATGCATATCTTATGAAATATAACACTTTTTTCTTTTTAATATTTTTCTCTAACGGATTTCCTTATTTCTGCCATATATCCCGCGATATTACCTAAAATCTGGGAATCAGTCCTATCTAATATTAAATTCAATTCTCAATTTGTTATGTTTATAAATTTCTTAGCATAACAATTATAAACAAAAATTTATCAAGATGAACGAAAAAGAAAGAGGAAGAATAAAAATGAGATAAAGTCAACGTACATCTTCGTCTCTGCAGTTTAAATTTACGGTACAACCAGGATTGAACGTGCGGAGTCAAATATTCGAGAAGTATAAAAATTATCCGTATTAAATGTACCACAATAAATTGGATAGTAAATACCAAAATACCTTGAGTTAAAAACCAACAATAAAAATCTTTAATTTAAACAAGCAATTACGCCCCATTACATGCAAGAAATCAGTATAAATCTAGTATAAAACAACTTCCTACTGAAATTAAAAGAAAAAATTCAATAAATATCAAAAGAATGCTCAATAAAGAGGAATACAATTTATACTACATTAACGGTTCTCTTTGTAGTGTAATTTTTGTCGTAGAGTTAATTACGCAATGTACTCGTAGTAATTAATTGTTACTGGATCGATTTAAATTGTTGGTTAAAATGTCATGGCTTAAAACAACATTGCAGCTGGATACAAGTGACACTATATTGAGCTGTCAAGAGTTCTTGTAATTTTCTACCTTCGCTCAGCATTAATTCCCTGTTGAAATAATAAACTTCAGAAATCTTCATTTTTTCACATAGCGCCAACTAGTCCCAAAGTAAGAAACATAGCACTTGTGTTATGGGTATTAGACTTCGATCACAAATAGTACTAATATTGATAGAAGGTATTAGATAACTAATACAAACTATTCATAAACTGTTATAAATAAATATATACTCGTATTATACATAAAACTCTAGACGCGAGACAGGAATTGAACTAAAAGAACTTAACACTAACGTTTGTTGATACTCACGGTATATTGCTGTTTAATATTGGTGCTCTCTGTGGTCTAATAGTTGAGCATATTCTGTTAAACAATAGCCTGAGATGGTTGGTTCAATTGTCCGCTAACTAACGAGCACACCATGACTGCGGAGAAAGCGCGTCTGTGGTCTACGAGCTATGTTCATTCAGTGTGAGAGAGAAGATTCCGAACATCTATCATTCTCCGGCTTTGTAAATGACATATATTAAAAGGGTCGCAGCTAGATTCGGAGCTGAGGTAATTTTGGTGAATTTAGTCGAGCTTGATTGTGTAGTTGTAATGTGTATAAAAAGTATGCATGACGTTTTGATTATCAAAAGTGTAAAAGTAGTTAAACTTGACCCGATAGGTAATATTGCTTCACCTCTCTAAAATTAACACTTACTATCTATTGACTTTAAGATTTCCGTATCCGTATTTTTTGTGGGCTCTTACCGATTGGAAAAATACGACCGAGTGCGTGTGCACGTTTTTAGAGTGTACGCGATTGTAAAATCGGGAACTACGATTGAAACTCGAATGTTCGTGTTGGTTTCCTTTAAGTGTTGTTTTCATTAATAATGTAAATTATTTTAGTTTTGAAGTTATATATTCCTAAACTAATAATTGATATCAATCATCTCTTACAGAACTCTCTTTATGTGTGTAAAGTTTCCACTTGAAGTTATGGAGTCTTGTCACAGGGTAAACGAGAGTAGTATAGTAATATAGAAGTAACTGGCACAAACAACATAAACAATATACCGTACATAATACTGCTACATAACATAGACTCATAAAAAAAAATTGATAACACTTTTCTCCGAATTCGATTTTGACGATAATTTTACTTTTATGCAAATAGACGTGGCCACGTTTTTACTTAGCACAAGTTAAGTGCGTACACAGTTTAATCATCAAAATGCTGTTACAGTCCCTGATATGAAGTGCTTGTAAGAAAACACTGATTGTAAGTTACACTCTTACGTTGTAAATTTACAAAACAGGCTGTCAACGTCATCCAATAAATTTTATATACCAGTAAACTTATGGTGGCTGGAGTGTACAAGCCTTTTTGATCAGTTAATTCAAACGAAGTGATAATTAAATGACTTTCAATAATAGGGCCTGACCTATCGACGCGACAATTATTAACCACTTCCAGCTAGAAGATGACGAGTGTTGTGACAGTGGAGTGTACTTGAGTACGCCAAAATTGTGCTACGAAATACAAATATTGATGCACTGTACAGTCATTGTATGCGATGTGCTTACATGTACTCACGCACAGGAATCTAATCGGTTTACTTGAAACATGTCTTAATTTTCTATTTCTTATACATGTTTACTTTATACAAGAAAGGTAAATAAATGTTATGAAAGTACACCGGCACAAAAAAGTATTCTAAAATATAGATATTTGCAAATGAACGTAACAAACATTCCTTTTTATTATAGAGCTGGTTATAAGCGAATCTTACCATTAAAATATTTTTTCACACTTAATGTGTACATTATAATATGATTTCCGTGTATTGACGGTGAAGTAAATATCGTAGGGAACATTTTATCCGTGCTGGGGCGGAGAAAGAATATTTAACCTGTGCGGCCGGGTCCGACCTACGTGGTAGGGCCTCATGCCCGTCTGGATGGCAACCACCTTTGGTCTTAAGTATGCCGCATAATAACCTTGTGTTGTGTTCCGGCATTAGTGACCCAAGTTCCTTTACCCTTATGGGACAACAGCGTGTTCGCTGCCACTGGCGTTGCGAACACCTATAGGCGACGGTAACTGCTAAATTCTAAGCAGGCCGTCAGCCTGTCTGCTGCCTTACAGCAATAAAAAAAGGGAACCTGTATACCGATATTTTTAGTATGTCTTAACTGCTAATCTGTTTTGGACAATTGAAGTTAAGGAGTCAGTCATGTAAAACTACCGCTGCAATTACAAGTATATCAACGGGATATTTATATATCGTGGAAAAAAAATTAATCGTATGACAATGCATAAAATGCGCTTCCAAGTGAAAACTAGGAATGGAATTGTAATGGAACGCTTTATTGATAATTTACGCTTTAATGATGTTGAACAGTTTCATAAAAAAATTACGTGATAAAACGTAAAAATGAATTGAAGATAATAAAACCTGTAAACAGTTCTCGAATCAATTCCACGTCAAAAATCAAACCCTTGTTATCTTGACATAAGAAAAAATAATTGGCCACAAACCAATTCATTACATGTCATGGTGTTCGCGAAAAACAACAACGATTATATGAGGACTCGAGTAAATCCATTACACTCGTCAGCGAGCTGTCATGAATGCTCGCCTGCACCCGATCCGTCAACGTAAGTACGGCGAACAAAATTTGGGCCGAATTTTTAAATTTGGTTCCGTATAATATAAATTGTTGCAACATCTCATTAAGTTCATACTTTTTTTATGTATTAATTTAGTTGATGTGTTCAATATTAAAAAAAATTATTAATCCGTGATGATAATTGACACCTATCACAGTTGACAGAAACGGCTACTAAAAAGTAGCTGAATGTAAATATAATGAAATCAAAACTCCGAGAAACGTAATTATAATCTTGAAATTACAGAAAATAAAGTTTTTTTTTCTTTTGAACATAATGTACTCTAAATATGACATAAAAATCAACGCATATGAACATGGCTCATAGTTATTTTATACATATTAATTTTGAACTGAATATATATTAAATATACCCACTTTCCGGGGTTTATTTGTTTTGTTTTGTACTTGAGCATTTGCAATGACTTAAGGTTGAAGAGAACAAGATGATTTTTGACAGTGAATTGAATTTTGAGTATTACACTGGAACAAATGTATACTGTTTTATCCAGTTGTTGTTCAATCTCTCTACTATTAAATACTCTACGGAACATTCAGTGGCTTCTGTACAGGAGTTGTCTGTAATAGATATGTATTCATAATGCATATAGAATAATCGCGTCTTTAGATATGGTAGCAGTAAAGGAAGGGAGCCATAGCTTTGCCTTTGGGTGTTGAGGAGTCAAATAGCAGGTGAACCTAAAATAACCAAAACTAGTCTATCAATTTATTGTTTGTCATAGTAAAAAGTTTTTACAATGCCTGTCATCATACATCATCATCTCAGCCGGAAGACGCCCACTGCTGGACAAAGGCCTCCCCCAAAGATCTCAACGACTATCGGTCCTGAGCTACCCTCATCGAACCTATTCCGGCGATCTTGACCAGATCATCGGTCCATCTTGTGAGGGGCCTACCAACATTGCGTCTTCCAGTACGCGGTCGCCATTCGAGGACTTTTCTGCCCCAACGGCCATCTGTCCTTCGCGCCATGTGCCCAGCCCACTGCCACTTCAGTTTTGCAATCATCATCATACCCTGGCATTAAAAATATAAAAGTCAGGTAGAAATTTCAAAGGATGTTATATAATATTTTCATAATGCTTGCGGAACTCCAAAATCAAAACGAACACCGGTGATATGCTAAGAGGTCCGTGACGGAACCTCGTTAACCTGCGCCTCAAACATGTTATTATTATGCATTTATTTAATTCTTTTCAAAAGAAACGCTCGTTTCCTTATTGAAGAAATCAGTTTAACAAAATACACAAAGTTGCACGCGATTTTCACTATTCGCATCAAAAGATTCGTTGTGGGCGGTATCTTGGGTATAAATCATAATATATATACATTAATATAGTAGGTCCGGTTTCTTAAGTTTTTTATACAGTATTGAGAATATATACAGTGTAAACTCTATATAAAGACACTTAACGGATTGAGCGTTGTTCGACTTTATACAGATTCTTACGGCTGTACATAAGAGAAAACGCTCACGGCATATGATGCTTCTTATAAGTACCTATGAATATATAAGACATTTGAGAGGTTAAATGAAAATAAATAAAAGATGTTGTTTTACTATTCCATAATATATGTATTTACTAATATAGTAATTTTATCCGTGCATGGGCGAAGAAAGAATACTGACCTCTGCAGCCGGGGTCGACTTATCGCAAAAGGCGACAAAATAACCCACCCTAGCTAGCTACGTGGTAGGACCCCAAGCCCGTCTGGATGGCGGCCACCTTTGGTCTTAAGTATGCCGATATAATAACTTTGTGTTGTGTTCCGGCATTAATGACCCAAGTTCTTGTACCCTTATGGGACAGCAGCGTGTTCGCAATGCCACTGGCGTTGCAAACACCTATAGGCGCCGGTAACTGCTAAATTCTAAGCGGGCTGTCAGCCTGTCTACTGTCCTACGATATAAAAAAAAAAACTTAAAAAGTATCGCTTAATCATTTATAATACTGTATTGTTGTCGTTAAATAGAGCGATCTCGGATATATATATATATATATATATATATATATATATATATATATATATATATATATATATATATATATATATATATATATATATATATATATGTGTTGTGTGTGTGTGTTATAGTTTGTAGCAATTTCGATGCTTTTAGGAGTTTGTCGTCACGTTATATAAAATTTATAAAGTATAACTTAATTGTTAAATCTTTTGGGTAGCCAACAAGCCAGTCTTAGTGTAAAGATCATATAATAGCTTTGTGTATCTTTGGTAAAAAATTAAGCGTCATACATATTTTAACAATGTGAAACATTTTTCAGGAAATATTTAAGTTGAGAGTATACCTCGACGATTATTAAAATAACCTCTTTGTAGAGAGGCTTGAACTAATAATTTGAGTTTCCTTATACTATTGCTTTTACGTAATGACCCTGATACTCACTAAGTAAATAATAATGAACAATTTGTCGCATAAGTGATGTTATGTTGGCAATTCCGTAATTGTTTGTCATGATGATTGGTCATACATACTTGTAGTGTTCATACAATCTTTTTTATTTCTCTACTCGAATAATAGTGGTAATGTAAAATTATTGAGGGTACCTGGTAGCTTAGTGGTATTAAATTCGGAAACTAATCTGGAGGCCCCGGATTCAAATTTCACCATAGCATGCACCATTGAGGTAGTTTTTCTCGCCTAAAGTGCTTATTATAGCATAATTGCCATGTACAAACGGTGGATCACCGGTAGGTGAAACTCGCCAATCCGTCTTGAATAAGCGTAGCGGATATAGTGTCCATTCCTTCTTTGGGGACGCCATGGGCTGTTATTATAAAGTTATTAACTTTAGAACGTTATTAGGGAGTCGTAATGGACCTCAAATAGATTACATCATAAGCTAGCTTAAAGACAACAAACTGAAAGGAACTTAATTAATATGGTCATTGGTATTCTATTCAGAGTTTTCCAAGTTTATTCATCAGGTAATGAAGTGCTATTAAGTGTTATTATTATAGAAGTATTCAGACCATTTTTTATATTGCTGAGGAACAGTAGACATGCTGTCGGCCCACATAAGTATAAGCAGTTATTTATTTATTAGGCGCCTTTCGATGTTTGTGACGCTTGGTGCACCGCGAACACGCCGCTGTCTCATAGGAGTACAGAAACCTAGGTCACTAATGCGGGAACACTATACAAAGACTAATTACTAAATCAAAACTGACTTTACTATTTTACTGAAGTAAACACTAACCTTATAATCACTGCAGGAACAAGCCTTTTAATTTTTTTCGAAAAGAAAATGAAATTACGAAACATGTTATATGAAAAACTAAAAATACAATAGCTGTATGTAAAAAGTTCACAT
Source organism: Malacosoma neustria (assembly GCA_963693495.1). NCBI lineage: Eukaryota > Metazoa > Arthropoda > Insecta > Lepidoptera > Lasiocampidae > Malacosoma > Malacosoma neustria. The sequence goes on along the minus strand of OY856381.1, from coordinate 1,737,913 downwards.
TTCCATCTTAAATATTACTCATTATACTATTAAAAAACAAATAATGATAAATAGTCGTTATAACTTGAAAAAATATATTAAATCATATATCAAATTGTAATTGGAAGTGTTGGTAGGGGTAGACCTAGGCGGACGTTTCGAGACCAGATCAGGGACGTCTTGAAAAAAGGCCAGGTCAAGAGTACCCTAAACCGAAGGGCATGTATGAAGGGAATAATGAAAGTGGACGAAGCGAAACAAGTATGTAAGGATCGTAGCAAGTGGAAACAAGTGGCCTCTGCCTACCCCTACGGGAAAGAGGCGTGATTATATGTATGTATGTATCAAATATATAACAAAATTTTATAGTAAATAAGTGTAATTTTAATAAAAAATTATTTTGTGACAATTTATACAGCATCATTTAGTGCCAAAGCAAGTAGCATAGCACTTGTATTATGGATACTAGAAACCTGATATACTATACATTGTTATTTGTAAATAAATACTTATTATACATAAATACCCAGACGCGAGACGGGAATCGAACTCGTGACCTCCGCAAGCGTACCGAAGTATAACCATTATGCCACGAAGGTCATCAAATAATGTATAGTTTATATTATGTTATATTCTAATAATCTACTACATAAATAACTCAATAGTTACACGTGAGAACAAGACCAAAATCCCTATTCCGATCCATACAAAGTACCTATCCATCGGGCGTGATACAATTTACTGGGATATAGGCAAATATTGTGTTGCCAGTAATTTGACTAAGAGTTAGAATTAATATTTTATCATGCACTATTTCTTACTATTGTTCGAAAAGATCTAGACAACTTCGAAAAATTTATGGTAGTTGGTAAAGTTGACGGAAAGAGGATATGCGACCAAATAAGATTCCTTACCCATGCCAGTTGCAGAGGCCATGAGATCGGCAGAAAAAGGAGCACCTGGCAAAGTGTAATACGACGAGTGATAGCAGCCCCTACAGACTAGACATGACTTTCGTTAAATGAAATTGGCTACTAGAAAGAAGAAGAAAGATTACTTACTATGTATATCCACACTACGTGACCCATTCAGGGGGGAGGTTAAAATAATACGCTTGGTCACAGAGAGGAAGAGATGAGGCTTAGGTTTTCGTCAGATAGGAATAACCTCTAAAGGATTATCTTCCAATTTTTCGAGCTACATTCAAATATTGCTTGCAGCGTTTAGCGTTGTATAGACCAATATAAACCAATTTTTTTTCAACATCCTATTTACAAAATTTTTTTATTGAAAACCGTATCTATTTATGAATTACTATGCAAAAACTAAATGAGGATGGGAGGTCTTCTCATATATTACGGATGTTTTTTTTTATTGCTATAGAACAGCAGACAGGCTGACGGCCCGCTTAGGATTTAGCAGTTACCGTCGCCTATAGGTGTATGCAACGCCAGTGGCATCGCGAACACGCTGCTGTCCCATAAGGGTATGTTCACCAAAGGAAGACGGGGGTGGAGGGGGGATTTAAAATTTACAAAAATAGGTCACGTAGTCTAAGTATGTCATGGTTTTTCTAAGTACTGACTTTCAATAGACAGCTATATTAATCGCAATCCCAAAAAAATATCTTTTTTTTTATTACTGAGGAACTGCAGATAGGCTGACGGCCCACTTAATAGTAAGTGCCTATGGATGCTTGCAACACAAGAGGCATCGCAAATCCGTTGCTGTCCTATAGGGGTACACAAACCTGGATCACTAATGTCGGAACACAACAATGTTATTATGGCGGCATTTTTATAGACCATCGAAACTACCTCGGGCCCTACTTTGTAGCTACGGTTGTTCTGTCGCCTTTTACGACAGGCCAACCCTGGCTGCAGAGGTAAGCATCTTTACTCCCACCTTTCACGGAGAAAAACATAAGAAGTAGTTTGACAATCACAAACGCTGTAATTCACAATTTGAACTTAGTTTCATTCACCTGGCAATACTAGTTGTGGCAGGAAGAGACATGCAAAACGGTAGGCCTAGTTTACTTCAAGCCTTATTTAGACAGGTCATTTCTGGTTATTCAGTTCTTACAGTACGTGTGAATGTAGCGCAAAGCATAAGAATAAGCGTTTTTTATTGACAAATGACAAATTTTTATCAGTGCAGGGGCGGAGATAGAATACTGACCTCTGCAGCCGGGGTCGGCCTGCCGTAAAAGGCGACTAAAACAACCCACTCTAGCTACGTGGTAGCATCCCAAGCCCATCTGGATAGCGACCACCTTTGGTCTTAAATATGCCGTCATAATAACTTTGTGTTGTGTTCCGGCATTAGTGACCTAAATTCCTGTACCCTTATGGGACAGCAGCGTGTTCGCGATGCCACTGGCGTTGAAAATACCCATAGGCGATGGTAACTGCTAAATTCTAAGTGGGCCGGCAGCGTCTGCTGTACTACAGCAATAAAAAAAACGGCACTCTTAAACACGATTTCATGAAAATCGTATAACGCATGTTTTGCTCCATATAATATGGGGATTTCCTGCATATTACTGTATTTACTGAAAAATTTGTTATGATTTGTACAGTTCATATTTAATTCCTAGCATCTTTGCACATTGAGTCATAAAATATGTAAAATAATTTAATTTGTATAGTCAAAAAAATCACTTTTACACACACAAATTATTTGTAATAACGCTATATATGCGGCCATACAGACGAGTTATTTCAGAATATAAAGCGCTTTCCTATTACACGAAACAAATCCACCGTCTTGTGGGAGGTATTACTGGATGTGATTTGAAAAAGGCATTTTTATAAAGACAATCTCGAAACCTTTTTAGAGATTTGTCTTGGATTAAAATTAATACAGAACACTGAAATATTTTGATCTGTTACTTTGTATTGTTGTAATTTTTTAAAATTAAAGTATGTATTGTTCACACAATACTCAATAGCAAATTTCCAAGTAAATCAAAAAATATTAAGCTTTATATAGCTAATTTTAAATTACAGGATTGATTATTAAACGCTATTTGCATATAAATTGGGCCCACCACAATGTTTTATCGCCACAGTGGGCCTTAAACATCAAGGGCTGTAAATTGCATATTGTTTTCGTCAATCGTTGTTCGCTATTAGCTTTCTATGTCTATTTTAACTACTTCTGGTTTCATTTCGGTCTAAATTTTACTATATATCTAATCATTACTTACTGTCTATATTATGTCTTGTAATAAGAGATTAATATAATATTTCATACAATAGTGAAAGTGATGTTTATTTATCATAAGTTTTCATTGCTGTAGGACAGCAGACGGGCTGACGGACCACTTAGAATTTAGCAGTTACCCTCGCCTATGGGTGTTTGCACTGCCAGTGGCATCGCGAACACGCTGCTGTCCCATAAGCGTACAGGAACTTGACTCACTAAGGCCGGAACACAACACAAAGTTACTATGGTGGCATACTTAAGATCAAAGGTGGTCGCCTTTCAGACAGGCTTGGGGCCCTATCACGCAGCTAGGGTGGGTTGTTTTGTCGCCTTTTACGACAGCCCGACTCTGGCCGCAGATGTCAGTATTCTTTGTCCGCCTCTGCACGGATAGTAATAGTATAATACATAAGTAGTAATCCTATGACCATAATAAACAAAACTTGTTATTTATGAATAATTTTATGTCCTATAAAATTTTTGTGAGATTTTCAATATAGAGAACATAATTATATTTGTTTAGAATACAAAGACTCCAATAGCATATGGTGTTACGGCTTACAAACAAATCATAATAAATAATACACATATGAGATAATTCACACAACCCTGTTTAAGTGGTTCTAAAATGAGAACTAAAGCACTCGTGTTAAGGTTACTATGTCTATATGTATGTATTATGGTGTCTACCCAGACTTGAGATGGAAACAGAACGTGTGATCTCCGCAGGTGTCTTGACGTGCGAATGCTGTGAGATTGTACCAAAGATTACTCTTTATTAAGGTAGTAAAACAAGGTTTTTAATCAAATTTTCTTTCCAAGTTTGGTGAACAGATCCCGTAAAATTAATTAGACTTTTTGTGGAGAAAATCATATTTAGTAAAAGGTCTCATTAATAGACTCTAAAGAAAATACTGTGCAGAAGTTTTTTCTTGTAACAAAACTAACAACCCTTTGAGTTAAATGAAAGCTTGTAGGAATATATATAATACAAAATTAAAGTAATTAAAGTAATTGATCTGATAAGCTAGTACGGATTGTTCTTGCAGGCGTCAGTTAATAGTAATTAAATATCTAGCAATTATTGATAGCCAAAAAATGAATTGCGTTTGTAATTTTGAATATACTAGCGGATAAATGTTTTCCTCTCGCAGAAATTTGAATTATTTTGAGGATTTATTTGTTTACAACAATTATTATTGGTCGCTTACTTACAACAATCTCATTCCTCTAGCAAAACTTCTTCTTTCTTGATATCACTAAAATCCTCCAAAAAGGTATGGGTGCTCTAAAAGGTCGCCCACCAATTGCGTGCACGTTTAACTAAAACGTTTGCCATTTTTAATTGATATAATTCTTCATAAATAATGTATATTTAATACATAACGCATTACCTGATTTAAATCGCAATGTTCCTAAAATGGATATCGCATTCCTTTCTACTTCTTAATTCAACAAATTGAAAACTGTTTATATTGATCTGGTTCATGTTTTACTATTATGGAATATAAGGGCTAGAACAGGAAAGATTTTATCTCATTTCTTGTTTAAAATTCATAACCGTGTAGACTCTATCACGTACTTCTGCTGGATAGGGCAGACGTATGTTACACATTATTTAAAACAATGTTGAGTGTCTACATCGCACGTTAATACTTTTCGCAACATAACAGAGGTATGTATATACAGTGGCTACGCTTAGCACCATTCTTTACAGACACAACTGCATTAATACTGCTTCAGCTTCGACGTCTACTGGGAAAAAAAGATTTAACTGTAAATGTTACAATAATATTCGCAACTGTCTTTTAAAAATAATTCTCTTTTTTTTAATGCTGTAGAGCAGCAGGCAGGTTGCCGGCCCGCTTAGAATTTAGCAGTTACCATCGCCTATGGGTATTTAATGAGTACAAATCGAAAGGAACCTATAATGATTGCTGACAAAACTGAATTGAAAAGCCGAATGCGGCTGCGCGGAGGGCGACCTTCAATCGCTGCAGCAACCACTTTCTCCACTGTTTCGAAAATGCAGCAGTGATTTTTCTTATACAGAAATCGATGATCTTTCCGATGAGCTTGGGTTTTTTGAGGAGATCGATCATACTAGATACCTAGGTATGAGGCGTCGCTTATCATGCTGCTGCCACTGATTAGGCCAATCAGGGGGGCTTGCAGCACTGTATCTTATAGTTCTATCCCTCCCCTGTTTCGAGGAACAAATAAAACTTGGGAGTCTTATCGTACTAGAAACCGGATTTTTCAAATTATTTCAAAAAAAATTTTTACTGGCTTCGCCAGGTTTTTTGCGTTGCAGCATGGCCATTTCGTGTTCCCCTATTAACGACGTTACTAAATATATATATGTCATCCGGTAGTCTTATCGAACTAGGTTTAGTGTCGTCGGCTCTCCTACGGGTACAGGAACTTGGGACATAATGCCGGAACACAATACAAGGTTATTATAGTGACATACTTAAGACCAAAGGTGGTCGCCATCTAGACGGGCTTGGGGCCCTACCACGTAGCTAAGGTGCATTGTTTTATTGCCTTTTACGACAGGCCGACCCCGGCCGCAGAGTTCTGTATTCTTTCTACGCCCCTGCACGGATAAAACGTTGTTAGGTTATGAATCTATTACACTCGGAAGCCCACAAACGGCATAAATGTATCCGTTAGTCAGTAGTTAGTCTACGACTCGTATTAGTTAATAGGTGGTGCAATCTAGTATTTAAAAAAATACTTTAAATATTATAATACATCTTCTTCGTAATATATTACGACATTTATGATACGACGACACTAAAACCTTTTGTAATAATTCTAATACGATTTTGACGAGAGTTTTATTAGTTTTACTGAAATGTTTATTTTTTATGTCAAAAGAAAAACAAACTCAATAAAATTTCAAAGATTTCTACAAAACTTTACATTCAAAACATTTATTATTATTGATAGTTCATTAAAAGTTACGTTTGTTAAATTTTCAGAAACATTTGATTACATGTACAATCGAATAAAATTACGACAAACAAAGGTGTAAGGGTGGATCCTAATGCCATTTAAGCAAAATAGCATCGTAAATTCTAACAAAGTAAATTTATTGGTAGGAATATAAAACGGAAGCTGATCATAATATAACAGTTCCAAACGAGTATAAATTTCAACCAGTCTTGAAGTCGAGCATGTATAAGCAGCCTTATTACATACAAAGCTTAAAACCAAGTGGTTTTTTTACTCTTATGCTTTATAAAAAACACTGACCACAGACTATCAATCAATCGGCGATAGCGACAATATGTCGATGGGTTGACAACTCGAATAATTTTTCTACTCAACTCTAAATGGCGAAGACGTTGTGTAATGAAAGAAGATTAATTGAGCCCTTTCATTTTTAAAGAAAAAAGTGGTTTCCTCAATTGAATAAGCCTAGGATCAAATAAGTCAATATAATGAAATAAACAGATATCAATCAACCTATCTAGTTTTGAAATTTCTAAAATATAATATAATAAACATATATTATCTCATCTTTGTACTCTACTGAATTAACACGCAGAAGCCGGATTAGGTGCTTTTGAAACGAACCCTCTTAGCTAGTCAAAATATTTTTCAATTTGGGGTATTAAATGAGTATATACTTTAATAAATATATAGCGCCAATACACAGCGCCATTTAGTCCCAAAGTAAGTAATGTAGCACTTGTGTTATGGGTATTAGATAACTAATACACTAAATAAACTACATACTTTTATGCAAATAAATATAGGTACATAATATACATAAATATTCTGGATATGAGATTGGAATCGCACCCACGACCTCCGCAAGCGTACGTATGTGCGTTAGTCGTTACATCATGGAGGTCGTCATTTGACACTGAAGTTTATTTTTTTTTTTTTTTTTTGGTCTCGGGGAAAAACCTCTCTTGACGGGTTCCCCCGGCCCGGGGGGACCGAGGGATATGTGGGACTCCGGGAAAGATGATTGGCCATCCGACTACCCACTAAAAAACCCCGCTGTTCTCCTATCGCCTACGCCCGGGCCCACGGATATATGGCCTGCCGATCTCGTGGCCCGGGCCGGCGCCGGCCCGCCCTTTGTCTTGAGGCGGGCCCCTTCTAAAGTGTTGGCGCCAGGGGGTCAGGGTTTCGTCCCCCTGGCGCTCTCCTAACAACTCTAGGAGTTGAGGGGGGCCGCGGAACAGCACGCAGCCCTCACCCTCGCGGCAATAGTGCGGGCGGCGGGTCCTCCCCCGAGGGGCCGCCCGCGGCCGCTTTTTACGGCGGCCGGAGGTCGTTACTGGCCCTCCGGCGCCGCCGGCGTGGCCTGCGTTCGCGGGAGGGGAGTGTGGTGGTCGACTCCCGCTCCCGCTAACCTATTTCAACTGTGAATTCAAAGTTTCAGAGATTATATTATTTATAGACACAAAAAAATGAGCAATCATCATCATTTCAGCCGGAAGACGCCCACTGCTGGACAAAGGCCTCCCCCAAAGATCTCCACGATGATCGGTCCTGCGCTGCCCTCATCCAACCTATCCCGGCGATCTTGACCAGATCATCGGTCCATCTTGTGGGGGGCCTACCAACACTGCGTCTTCCGGTACGCGGTCGCCATTCGAGGACTTTTCTGCCCCAACGGCCATCAGTCCTTCGAGCTATGTGCCCAGCCCACTGCCACTTCAGTTTTGCAATCATCCGGGCTATGTCGGTTACTTTGGTTCTCCTGCGAATCTCCTCATTTCTGATTCGATCTCGCAGGGAAACTCCGAGCATAGCCCTCTCCATTGCTCTCTGAGCGACCATGAGCTTTCTCATAAGGCCCATAGTTAGCGACCACGTCTGCGTTCCGTATGTCATCACTGGCAACACACATTGGTTAAAAACCTTCGTCTTGAGACACTGCGGTATTTGGGACGAAAAGATTTTACGGAGCTTCCCGAACGCTGCCCATCCGAGTTGGATTCGACGAGTGACCTCTTTCGCGAAATTGGACCTGCCTAACTGGATCGTTTGACCCAAGTAGACGTATTCGTCAACAATTTCGAAAGTACAGTTCCCAACTGTTACGGGGGTAGGTGCGACATGGACATTAGACATGATCTTCGTCTTGTCCATGTTCATTTTGAGACCTACTCCTTGGGAAGCTGTATTGAGGCCATCAAGCATATGGCTTAAGTCTTCCATGGTTTCAGCCATGATTACGATATCATCTGCGAATCTAAGGTGAGTGATGTACTCACCGTTAATGTTGATGCCCAGTCCGTTCCAGTCCAGAAGCTTGAAGACATCTTCCAACGCAGCAGTGAACAGCATCGGCGATATGACATCGCCTTGTCTGACTCCCCGCTGCAGTCGGATAGGCTTCGAGTTCTGATCCTGGAGACGGACTGACATGGTGGCGTTTTCATACAAACACTTCAACGCTTTGATGTATCGATAATCAATGTGGCACCTCTGGAGAGACTGAAGCACCGCCCAGGTCTCGATCGAATCAAAGGCTTTCTCATAGTCCACGAACGCCAAGCATAGTGGCTGGTTATACTCCTCCGTCTTCTGTATAACCTGCCGCAGCGTATGTATGTGGTCTATGGTGCTAAAACCTTTTCGGAATCCGGCTTGTTCGGGAGGCTGGAAGTCGTCAAATCTGCGCGCGAGACGATTCGTGATGACCCTTGAAAACAGCTTGTAAACATGGCTCAGAAGTGATATCGGTCTAAAGTTCTTCAAAAGGGTTTTGTCGCCCTTTTTGAAGAACAGCACCACTATACTTCCGTGCCAGGCCTGCGGCGTTTTGCCATCGAGGATGACGGAATTAAATAGCTTCTGGAGGATTTTAAGCACAGGAGTACCACCAGCTCTCAGAAGCTCGGCTGTAATTCCATCATCACCCGGCGCCTTGTTGTTTTTAAGCTGTTTAAGGGCCACACTAATCTCGTACAGACTGACGTCTGGGATATCTACGGTGTAGTGTCGGGTTAATTTGGCTCTTGGGTCTTTAGCCTTGTTGTTAACAGGTGCCCGTGTGGTCGTGTATAGCTGTCCGTAGAACTTCTCGACTTCCCTCAAAAGTTCGGGTTTAGACGAAACGACCCTGCCGTCGTCGGTCTTCAGCTTCGTCAGTTGGCTCTGCCCAATAGACAAGTCTCGTGCGAATACTTTAGAGCCCTTGTTACGCTCTATAGCCGCCTTTACACAGTCTGTGTTATGGCGGCGGATATCGCGAGTCAAGGACTTGGAGATCTGTCTATTTAGCTGCCTATACTGGGAAGCATCGTCCGGGGACTGAAGGGTCATTTGACGTCTCACATCCATCAATTTGAGAGTAGAATCTGAGATTTTTCCAGTTCTTTTTGAACGGCTGGCCTTGAAGAATTTAGACCCGGCTGTTTGAACAGCTTCCACGAACCTGTTATTATACTCGTCCACGTCAACGCAGTCACCGAGGCATTCGAAGCGGTTTTGCAATTCGAGTTGAAAGTTTACCGGGTTTTGGATCTGTATGGGTGCAGGTCGGAGCGTAGACTTCACCAGTCGAGACCTCTCCAATTTTGGATTGATATTCAATGTGCCTCTTACTAAGCGGTGATCACTCCCAGTTTTCACCGAATTGATCACAGAGACATCATTGAATATCTGTCTTTTGGTCGACATAATGAAGTCAATCTCATTTTTGGTGGCACCATCGGGACTAATCCAAGTCCATTTGCGTTGTTCTGGCTTCATGAAGAAGGAGTTCATCATATACAGGTCCTCCTTCTCCATGAAGTCGGCCAGCATCTGGCCTCGGGTGTTCCGATTTCCGAACCCAAATTGCCCCACTCTCAACTCATCGCCGCTACGTTTCCCCAATTTTGCGTTGAAGTCTCCCATGACAACGTTAAAGTGGGTTTTAGAAGTGTGGATGGCTGTTGAGATGTCCTCATACATGGCTTCCACCTCCTCGTCAGGATGTGTCGAAGTCGGAGCGTAAACCTGAATGACCTTCAACGAATACCGTTTGGTAATTTTGAGTATTAGGTACGCTACCCTAGTCGAAACACTCCCCACCTCAGTAACGTTGTTCACAAGAGACTTGTGAACGAGAAACCCGACACCACCTTGGGACAGTTGGTCGCCCTCCCGGAAGTAGAGCAGATTTCCGGAATTTAGGATTATTGAGTCCTCTCCCTGTCTTCGGACTTCAGATAACCCCACAACATCCCATCGCAGTCTGCTCAAAACTTCCTCCAGTTCCTCCAACTTCTCGTTGGTCCGCAGTGTCTTGACATTGTATGTTGCCAGGGCCAAAGGTCGTCGTTCTTGGTAGCGAATCCGAACCCGGGGATTCTTCGCACCCCCTGCCCCGTCGCTTATGTGGCTGCTACCGTGACCACCACGAACGGGGCCGCCGGGGACTAGGGGCCGGGGCCTGTGTGTATCTGTCATTTTAGGGGGGGGTTTTGCCATAATCGCCACGCTTGGCAGGCGGGTTGGCGATCGCAGTATTCGCAGTTGGTGATGCTCTCACGGAAAGATGCTGCTGCCCATCCTCCGTTCTTTCTATCCCTTAGTCGTCTCTTACGACACCCACGGGAGGAGATGGGGTGGTGCTATTCTGGTGCGACACCACACACTACTTGAGCAATACTTAAAAATAAATTCTTATAAAGGAAAAAAATTATGAAAACAGTAGAAAGCTAATTGTATGTTAGTTTGTAATGAAAACACAGCGGGATACGTTATTCCGCAACAAACATTTAGCCCGCCAACAACATTTTTTACTTAATTCAAGTTTATGAGATCGTTAATTCTTGTTTGTGCGACACTTGGATCGATTTATATATGTTCCGTAGCCGCCGTGTTTTCTTCACTTTAAAATTGGAATACAGTTAAAAATTTCTACCTAAAATAGTGTAGTAGTGTAGTAAAATAGTAACACAACTACCTAAAGCAGTGTAGAAGTACAAATATGATTATTATCAGCATTATTTACCTAAGAAATCGTAAAAGAATTTATAATTGACTACTCTTATTAATAGTTCATTCAGTTAATATTTTCATTTGTAAGTTAAGAATTTCATTTTAAAGTTAGTAAGGCAAACAAATTGCGTGTGTGTGTTAAATTGACTATTAATCTCAAGCCTGTGAGTATTACATTGAGCAAAATCTACACCATAATTATTCTTATTATCCGTGCAGGGGCTGAGAAAGAATATTTCTGTGGGCGGGGTCGGTCTGTCGTAAAAGGCGACTAAACAACCCAAGTTAAGTGGTAGGGCTTCAAGTCCGACTGGATGACAACCACCCATGGTTATTAAATATACCGCCATATTAACCTTGTGTTGTGTGACCACGTGCCAGTACCACTAGCGGATAGCAGCGTATTAGCGATGCTAAATACTAAGTGGACAAGCTGACGCTGTTTGATGTCCTACAGCAATTCAAAAAGAAAATAATTCTTCGACAAAAAATGATTATAGAAGAACTTTCGTATAAAACGCTTACTTATAAAGAAGAGTTTTAACTATTTTAATGTTAAATATTTAAATACAAATGGCTTGCAAAATTATGGAAGAGTAGAACCATCAGCATAAAAACCAAGACCAATCTTGTGCGATCACTGGTGTTTTCCATTTTCATTTATGGCGCTGAAACATGGACCATAAAGAAAGCCGACCGAAAACGCATCGATGCCTTCGAAATGTGGTGCTGGAGAAGGATGTTGGGCATACCCTGGACGGCACACCGAATTAATGTGTCGATCCTGAAACGGCTGGGCATTGTGACTAGGCTCTCTACCATCTGCTTGCGTAGGGTCCTAGAATACTTCGACCACATCGCCAGAAGGGATGAGGACAACCTGGAGAGACTGATGGTAACAGGGAAGGTTGAGGGAAGAAGACCAAGAGGAAGGAGCCCCATGCGATGGACCGATCAGATTCGCACTGCCCTGGAAACTACTGTCCACGACGCTTTACACTCTGCTTCCGATAGGGGCAGATGGCGGCAAATAATACGCACCAAAGTACTCCATCGAGATGATCACGACCCTCAGCACTGAGGAAACCGACGCGAGGAGGGAGGGCTTGCAAAATACAAATATATTTTTCCATGTCGAAATGGGGTCGAACAACACCTGGATGCCAATAAATAACGTATACAACTTTTAAATTATGATGTTTAATAATTATCCATATTAAATCTTCCCTTTTGCATCTTCTAAATTGATCATGAAACCTGCCTCAACATCTTAATTAAGTTTTAAATAAATAACTGACAAACCAACCAAAGAGTTGCAACCCTTTACCGATTTTATTTTTGATTGAACACGAGCTTTCTATTCTTAGAATATTAGTTTTGAATTTGTACTGATTGATTTAATATTTCAATCTCATTTCTTTATTCACGTGCATCATCGATATCGTTGCTTAATATTGGAAAAAACATCATAGAAGCGTAACTCAGAATCTTAGAATATGAGGTTAGTTTAAAAACGTATTATATATTTTAAAATAATTTATGATATTACATTGATATTGTGCAAGTACACAAAGGGATGTTCCGTATTTGCAGTGGACTGAAGTTATTACAGTGGTTGCAACTTTTAGAGAGAGGAAGCGTGCCAGGCTCCATTCCGGCTTATGCAGGACCTCTCAACGGCGGAGGTTAGCGACAGAACCACCGTAAACGTTTGCGGGCACGGCCCCCTGGGAAAGGGCCGCAGCTTGCACAGATAGCAGAGGGAGAGGGGCGTGCGTGGGTGTATCGCGCGCCCAGCTCACCCCTACGTGAGAACGAAGATGACGAGGTCGATGATACCCTGAGTTTGAAAAGGCCCGTGTAAGTGGACCAACACCAGTTGGGGTTGCGACCCCGTAACTAGTTCGTTGCGTTCCACGGTCTCAGCACTCAAGGCGCGCAAAGGAACACCGCGGTGGTTTTAGTGCATATACCAGGGACGTTCGTCCCTCAACGGAAAGAGGAGGACGTACGTTTGTATTGCACGGCGAGTCCTAAACTACCTCGCCGCCCATTAGCACGCAGCGGGGTGCGGCCTGCATTTTCGCCTTCCAAAAAAAGGTGTTTGTAAGTTTTGAACTATTTATTACTAAATTAATAGATACTGAGAATGTTATTAATTACATTTTGGACCTATACGAAAGAAATATTTATATATATATATATATATATATATATATATATATATATATATATATATATATATATATATATATATATATATATATATATATATATATATATATATATATATATATATATATATATATATATATATATATATATATATATATATATATATATATATATATATATATATATATATATATATATATATATATATATATATACAAATTTTAATATTTTTACAAAGATATTTCTTACATTGCTTAGTAATGATTATTTATCAATAGAGAAAATCATTGTAACAAAAAAGACTACCAATAAGTTGACGTTCTGACGAATGTTCGTCCTTGAACATTTACAGTTTAATTTTAGTCGACTTTCACATATTTTCATTAAATACCTCTACTGGGAATAATTTGATTACTATCTATAATTGAGTACTGAACATAATATTTTTTTTAACAAATAGTTTATTAAAAATTAAAAAGTAGTGTTTTTATTCATACTTGTGTAACAAAAAAATACCTATTATTTTTTTGTCGCGCCATCTCACCGGGAGGCATCCTACGGGAGACATGGACGTATAACTAAGTTTTCGTAGAGATAGTGATATGCTTTTTCTATTAGTCGTAAAATTAACATCTGTTTCTTCAATTAGATAAAAATACGATACCAGCGATGGCGATACTGCTACAATTGATCCTCAATGTCATGAACCTGAAGGTTGCGAATGCGGGAATTCCTAACGTGGTCCTTTCGAGTCACTTCACACATCCACGGCCACATATCATCTTCGTGACATGCAGTTCTTATTTGTGATGCTCTAGCACCGGCCATATTTCACAGCCGTATAATGAGAGGCCTCATGATGGTTTTATAGACGTATCCCTTTTTTTATTGCAGAGTACCCGCAGATAGGCGGACGGCATACTTAACAGTAAGTTACCGTCGGCTATGGATGTTTGCGACACTAGGGGCATTGTGAGCACGCTGCTGTCTCATAGAGGTAGAGGAACCTGGGTCACTAATGCCGGAACACAATACAAGGTTATTATGGCGGCATACTTGTTGACCAAAAGTGGTTGCCATCCAGAGGGGCATGGAGCTCTACCGTAGCCAGGGTTGTTTTGTTGCCTTTTGCCACCGGCCGACCCTGGCTGCAAAAGTTAGTTTTCTTACCATGCCCATACACTGAGAAAACTCAACTTATTCCCATACTTAGTCTCTCTTCAACTTAATCGTCATTTTGGAGACATAAAAATAAAGTTCGAAATTCTAGAAGTCATATTAAGATGATTCAAAGATTGTTATTTAATTAACACGGTTACCGATATAATCACTCGCCCAAATTGCTACAAGATATTAATTTGGAACATTATTTTAAAAACAAATTGCAACAAATGCTAACTGAGAAGTCGTATTATAACTTAGATCAATTCTGAAGGACCACTTTCTTAATTAAGAGCAAATTACTATGGAATTGATATAAAAAAAATGATACATATTATTTTATTAATTTGATAAATGACTACTAAATTATTTTTTCTTATTTTTTAAAATTAATTTAATTCTATACTTTTTGTGTTTCAAATTAATAAAACAGTTAGATATAATAAAATTATAATTGCAAATGAATGAATATGTTACAATTATTTTCTAATAATTTGAAGCATAAAAATACCTTTATAAATATTGTACGCCTTAAAAAGGCAAACAGTTGATACAAAATGTATTTACCAACATATACATTATAATGTGCACAGTTTTAACAATAAATAAATAAATAAATTTTACTAATTAATGATCAATATGGCATAGAAAAGTGCATTAATTTATATGCTATTCAGATCATCTACTTTGCATTTTATTTCATATACAAAATGCATTCGAAAACCGGAATCATCGATTATATTAATTTTTATGGATGTCTTGTAATTCGATCACGTCTCTATTTTGTCTGGGAGATTTCCTGTTACCATTTTATGATATATTTTTCGGCCCATAGCAGATTATAATATGAGACTGGAAATATAGCATATTCACTGGGAAGTTGCCGTTTCTCCTTTAGTGTTCTGTATTGAAACGGTAATAATAATAACGGTAATATATAATATAATAATATCCGTGCAAGGGCGGAGAAAGAATACTGATCTCTACGGCCGGGGTCGGCCTGTCGTAAAAAGCGACAATACAACCCACACTATCTACGTAGTAGGCCCTCAAGCCTGTCTGGATGGCGATCACCTTTGGTCTTAAGTATACCGCCATGATAACCTTGTGTTGTGTTCCGGCATTAGTGACCAAGTTCCTGTACCTTTATGGGATAGCAGCGTGTTCGCGATGCCACTGGCGTTACGAACACCCATAGGCGACGATAAGTGCTAAATTCTAAGCAGGTCGTCAGCCTGTCTTCTGTCCTACAGCAATAAAAAAAATTCTTGACATTCATAGAGTGATCTGTAAGATCTTCGTGACGTAACCGTTAACGAACTTTGGTACACTTGCGGAGATCACGGGTTCGATTCCCGTCTCACATCTAGGTTACCTAATACCCATAATACTATTACATTACTACTTACTTTACGACTGTACTGGCACTGTGAGAATCGTCTCAATATATTTATTTATTTAGATAGATGATGATAGAAAACTATTGCATTAAAAATAGGTATAAAAAATATGAAACTAAATAACACAAAGGGTGGTCTTATCGCTAAAGAGCGATCTCTTCCAGACAACCACATGGACGAAAGCTTTTTTAAATGAATCAGCCGGTATTGAGTGCAGTTTGGACTATGATATGTAAACACTGGGAGGCACATTAAATTTAATAATATATACATGTGTTCATATATAAGATTTTTATTATCTTATATTGAAAAAAATTATTTTGATTTGTTTAGTTTTTAAGGTCAATTTTCAGATATAAATAGTCCATAATGTCTCACTGCTGCGCTTTACAAGAGAAAGAAGATAGTTCAAGTTTTTTTGTGTGTTATCCGGATCCACACACCAATTATCTCAATGTACAGATTTACACATGATGTTTTCCTTAAGATCAGATTATGGCAATTATTAAATCCACGCCTTAAACACAAAATAGGCTTAAGGTTTTGTTGAAAATCATATTTTGACCTGTGAGATGGTGATCCCAGGCTTTTTATACGAAATAATTTGTCAAATAAGCCGACGTAGCGTCTATTTAAGAGACAGATATATTGACCAGTGTGGGGAAATATTTACTTGTTTTTTCTATATAATTGCTAGGCAGTATAGGATTACAGGCTCCAAAGCTTTGCTTGCAGCTGGATTTAACCGCGTTGTTAATAATGATTATGACGTTTGGGCATTATTCATTATCATAAAATATCTTGAAAAAATATAAACCAAATACGGCGCTTGTATTTTGATATAAATCGAATGCATCAAAATGCAAATTTATTATAAATCACCAGCTTATGAAAAACAACGAAAACAATTTGACACACATATTTAAAAGCAAAAGTTCAAATTAATTAGAATAATTTTGTGTGATATATTAGTGTCATTGGCATTTTGTTTTGTCATAATTGATTTGTTATAGGATGAGTTTCATCATAAAATATATTATTTATTGTATATTTATTATTATACAATACATATTTTTATCCATACAGGGGCGGAGAAAGAATACTGACCTCTGCGGCGGGGGTCGGCCCGTCCTTTGGTCTTTTGGTGGCATTAGTGATCCAAGTTCCTGTACTCTAATGGGACAGCAGCATGTTCGCGATGCTACTGGTGTTACCAACACCCATAAGCGACGGTAACTGCTAAATTCTAAGTGGGCCGTCAACCTGTCTGCTGTCCTACAGCAATAAAAAAATATTAAAAATAGAAATTCAAGTTCAGACTAAGTGGACTAAACATTTTCAAGTATTCAAGATTGATCAGTTCATGAACAGTGTATGAACTGTAGTATCACTAAAATTAATTACTTATAAGAAAAAAATATAACGCGCACTCAAACAGAGATGCGGATAGATGAAAAATTACGGACATCAATTTGGAATATACAGAAATAGTTCAAGCACGTTATGATTGCTTTTACTATACTACATCATATTCCATTTATAACTTAATTTTATTTTTAAATACTAGCTGACCCAGCAAACGTTGTTCTGCCATAAAAAAAAATAAAAAAATATTTAATTACGTTCACCCATATTTCACCCCAATCAAGTTTCATTTTCGCGACAAAAAGTATCATATGAGCTTCTCTAAGGGCCATCCATAAATTACGTCACACGAATTTTAGGAATTTTTAGCCTCTCCTCGTCTTTATCACAGGTTATCACATTTTTAGAACCCTCTCCTCCTGATGTGACATCACACGTTTTTAATTTTATACATCTTTGAATGCGTTCAATTTGCTAATAGCAATTTGAAGTTGCGTTCACAATTACAGAAAAAGAAAACTGGTTTTTAAGTTTTTCTGTGCAATTTATCAAATTTTTCTCTCCATAGAAACCTTTCTCAAAGTTAAAGGAATATATAAAAAAATTACTCGAATTGGTTCAGCTGTCTTCGAGTTTTACGCTTAGCAACATATTTTGCGATTCATTTTTATTTATTGTATATACACAAATTGGAGCGAAGACTGTGGAAAAATTACTGAAAGGGCTAGATATAACGAACCGATGAAATATATCTGTAGCATCCCTTGGGAGAAGGAGCTGCAAGAGAACCTAGCAGTGGAGTTAAGTCATCATCATCATCATTATCATTTCAGCCGGAAGACGCCCACTGCTGGACAAAGGCTTCCCCCAAAGATCTCCACGACGATCGGTCCTGAGCTGCTCTCATTCAACCTATTCCGGTGATCTTGACTAGATCATTGGTCCATCTTGTGGAGTTAAATAGACTAATAATAATATTGCCACTTTTTTACATGTCTAGTATTGTTATAAGCTTTACTTCTGTGTTTTCAATATTTTATTATTTACTGTTGCAGTTCCTTTTTCTATTGTTATTTAAGTAATACTTCTAGCCTAGTAAAATTATTACCCTAGATAAGTAGCTAGTATACGGAGGTCACGGGTTCTAATCCCGTCTCGCATCCGAGTGTTTATGTATAATATGTATTTATTTGTAAAATAAAAGTATATATGTAGTTTATCAGTTGTCTAGTCTAATTTAGGAATGGGTGCAGCGTGAGTGGTGCCAGTATATTTAATTTATTTTTATTTAATGACTATTTCTCTCCAGCAGAACTTCCTATGGAACTCATGGAACTTGAGAACATAAGCATTGGATGTTTGAGAGCCTTTTAATCAAGTGTTAACGGCAATCATACTCAAATCTAAAAATGTTACAAGAAATCCTAATAAACCTCCAAATCTGTATAAGTGCAATAAAACAAATTGAACCATAGCGTCATAAATATTATTTGTATGCAATAAATTTAAAGACTGCATTCTCAAATACCAAACAAATTATCCATACAAAAACAACATATTTCACAAAATTCATCAACACTTCGCTATCCAAAATCAAAAGATACTAAATGCCACATTTCTTTTATGAGCCTAATTATTTACAATACGGTTCAAATTTCATTGCTTCATCATTTGATCTCTCAGTACAATAACTTACAAAAATGGTGCATAACATTCTTAGCACAAAATATAAGAAAATACAAAAATCAACATTTAATATATCAAATTTTTTAATAGTGATGTCAACTGTGAAATATATAAAATGTGCAACATACGTACATTTGAACTCTGTTATATAATATAACACAGATATAGAGAGGGAACGCAGGGCATTGGCGGTTCGATGTAACATGTTGGTCCGTCGATTTTCGCGTTGCAGTGGGCAAGTAAAGTTAACGTTATTTAAAGCATACTGCCAAGTTTTTTATACGTGTAGTTTATGGGCCAAATGTGCGCAGAAAGCCGTCAGTGCCCTGCGCGTGCAATACAATAATGGATTCAGGATGCTGGTGGGGTTGCCATGATTCTGCAGCGCTTCGGGTACGTTTGCCGAAGCACGCGTAGATGATTTTTATGCCATTACAAGGATGCGGGCTGCCTCGTTGCTCTGCAGGGTTCGGGCCAGCTCCAATAGTATCCTGAGCACAATCGCTGCCAGAAATGATTCTGTTATACTCAATTGCTGTGTTAGGAAATGTAAGACTGACACAGCACTTGTAGCCAAATTATAGGATAAGACTAACATTAGATTTAAGACATTATGTATTTACTAACCCCTATGAATTATGACTAATGTGTATGATTCGAAATAAAAAGATTATTATTATTATTATAATAATTACTTATTTAATAAAAATAAGTCTACTTCAAAAATTTAACAGAACAGTAGTGTCATACAGTGAAATACAAGCGTTATATGGCTTTCATTTAAACGTATCCCTCCTCTCATTTCTATCGATTAAATTATATATAATACTAGCTGACCCGGCAAACGTTGTTCTGCCATATAAATAATAAAATGTCAAAAAATTAAAAAAAATTTTTTGGGGGTGGGTCACCCCTAACATTTAGGGGGATGAAAAATAGATGTTGGCCGATTCTCATAGATACCGGATAAGCACAAAAAATCACTAACTCAATTTAGTTATCTGCCTACTGCCTACCCCCTAAGAACGATGGCGTGATTATTTATAGCCTATGACCATTTCTAGGTTATCATCTATCACCATACCAAATTTCATCAAAATCCGTTCAGCCGTTTAGGCGTGAAAGAGGAACAGACAGACAGACAGACAGAGTTACTTTCGCATTTATAATATTAGTATGGATTATCTATGCCTTTGCTGGTTTTAACTATAAATAAATAGTCAAAACTATCTCAATCGACGTTCTAAAAGTATTGAATTAAACCAAAAAAACGTTTTTTCAAGTTTTATTCATATGTAGATTAACACTACATGGTAACGATTAATTACCGACACATGCTTTTAAATTTTGATATGTAAAATATACTTTTTTACTGCTTAAGAGTAGCAGACAGGCTAAATGTCCACTCAATAGTTAGAAGTTACGCTTTGAACATTTGCGACTAGCAAAACACGCTGAAATCCACGTACTGTAACGTGGTCACTTATACCGGTACACAACACAAAGTTACTATAAAGTTATATATTTAAAAACCAGGGGTTGCCATCAAGACTGGCTTGGAGTCCTAGCACCTAGCTTCGGTTGCTTACTCACCTTTTACGACAGGCTGATCCAAGCCGCAGAAAGCAGTATGCTTTCTCTGCCCCTGCACAGATAAACTGTCAAGTATGGAGCTTAATTTCTGTACTTGTTTTTTGTGTCCGTAGCTCGTTGACCCCATAATTTACCGGTCCATTTTTGTATTTTAAAAATGGAATTCCTAAACAGAGTTCTTTTCCAATTAACATAATATTACTAAAAACATAATTTTTACAATACAAATTTTACAGTATGTTATGTGGTGTTTTGTTTATGATTTTTCGTATTTTTCTCGCCGCCACGGCATTTGGGGCGTGAAATGGCTGAGCGTGAAAAAGTGTAGCGCTTAGTGTACTAGCGTTTGTTTTCATACTTATTCATGCAATTTTTTGGTTATTATTCTCAACAATTCAAATATATTTGTATAATATCTTTATTATTTTGTCAAACAACAATCCAACGCCTTGTCACAAACAAGAAGCTTTGCCAATAAAATATTTTTGTTGTTCAAATTGTCGATTAATATATTTATTACACACAACTAAACATTACATTAACATAAATTTGATTAATATAAAGTTTCTCAGAATTAAAACCAAAGTTTTACGGATTTTAAGCGCGTGTTTATTATGTATCTACGAATATACTTAATACAATTTATATTAATTATAAGCTCCATTCCAAAAAGATATATATAGTAATTTAATTACATCTTTCGCTTCAAGGGACACTTGATTACATTATCATAATTTATCGTAAACCTCATATTATTGTTATCAATAAAATTCAAAATAAATCACGCCAGTGTTGAATTATAGGCATGACGAATGCCAGATAATAAGTGAATACAAACCAAAATATTTGTGAAATTAATTTTGTATATTAATCATTATATTACGAAATATGTTTGTTTCAGGAATAGTCCATTTTAGACAATCGTTTCTCGGAGCTATTATTAAGTTATATTTTTTTATTGCTGTAGGACAGCAGACAAGCTAACGGCCCGCTTAGGATTTAGCAGTTACCGTCGTCTATAGGTGTATGCAACGCCAGTAGCATCGCGAACACGCTGCTATCCCATAAGGGTACAGGAACTTGGGTCACTTGTGTTAAGATAACTATCGAATAGATATGTTATACTATTTCCAAAATATAGAAAGAAATTAAAGTTCTTATGTTTTTTTTTTTGTGTGTCCTTTTCTATATAAGGTATATATACAAATGACACTGTTTTTATTTCGGTTATATTACAAAGACAAGCTCCGAAAGCTGCTGGTTACATCCATAATTACTTCTGATGATTCTTTTTAATTATATACAATTTATTTTTACTAAGACTTCTTGAATAATCCAGAGAGTTGAGAACATCGCTAGCATTGTATAATATGACCGTAAGAATATGTATGAAGCAATAACTTGTTCTCTTATGTCCCAATCCATATGACACACGCAAACATCCAATTAATTTTATTCAATTAATAGAAATAAGTATTTCTAATTCAATGAATTGAGGGGGATTTACTTAATTCAATTACTAAAGCAATTTTAACCTTGGCGTTACGAGATTAGTGATTCCCAATTTAAGATAATCTTATAAGAATGGAAATTTTAATAGGATGAGATTCTGAGTATGAAAATTGAATATTAGAGATATTTGTATTGACTTTTTTTGGAGAAACTTTAAGGTTATTCGATATTGAATACAATTAACGCATAAAATAATATGTGCCAATGGATAACGAAGATCTAGCGAAGTAGAGAAGGATTTGTGTTCTCATTTTTCTTCCTGCTTTTATTCCACATTATGTACAGTCAGTACAACGTCTTCTCTTCGTCCAATCTTCTCTGTTATCGGTCATTTCAAGATTAGTATATATTTTTATCATATTATCTTATATTATATCTTATTGCAATATTGTGATTGGAGATGAACAAATTGAACAGGTGAATGAGTTTGTGTATCTGGGTTCAAAGTTTACAAGAGATGGAAAGTGTGAGAGTGATATTTAAAGAAGAACGAATGCAGGAAACATGGTGAATGGAGCTTTGCACTCCTTTATGAACAGTCGGAAGGTGTCTAACAAGGCTCGTCTGGCTGTGCATGAGGGGCTGTTGGTTCCGACACTCATGTACGGAAGTGAAAGTTGGGTATGGCAGAAGAAACATGAAAGCAGAATAAATGCAGTTGAGATGAGAGGGTTAAGAAGGAGTCAAACTGAGTGACAGGATAAGAAATAGTGAGATAAGAAAACGTTGTGGTCTGAAAGAGGATGTAGTGACAAATATTGAGAAAGGTATGCTGAGATGGTTTGGCCATGTCGAGAGAATGAATGAAGAACGATTGACGAAAAAAGTGTATAAGGCGAGTGTGAATGGAAGTGTTGGAAGGGATAGACCTAGGCGGACGTTTCGAGACCAGATCAGGGACTTCTTGAAAAAAGGCCAGGTCAAGAGCGCCCTAAACCGAAGGGCATGTATGAAGGGAATTATGAAAGTGGACGAAGCGAAACAAGTATGTAAGGATCGTAGCAAGTGGAAAGAAGTGGTCTCTGCCTACCCCTACGGGAAAGAGGCGTGATTATGTGTATGTATGTGTATTATCTTATATCTTCCTTTGCATTAAATTTTTCTTAGCAGGCAAAGAAATTAAACGCTAATGATTGTCGTTATGTATTTATGTAAAAGCATTTGACGACCTCCTGGCGTAACGACTAACGCACGTCAGTACGCTTGCGGAGGTTACAGATTTGATTCCCAACCAGCGTCTTGGTGTTTATTTATGATATGTATTTATATACAAAAGAAAAGTATAAATATGTATATCAGTTCTCTAGTACCCATAACACAAGTGTTATGCAACTTAATTAAGGAACAGATGGCGTTATGCGAAATGTTCCAATATATTTATTTACAAAATCATTTGGAAATAAATATACTCGATTAAATGACCTTTGGAGACAAGCCAATCTCGGGCAGTTATAGTCACAGAAGCCAAAATGTCATGAATTAATTCATTTATAACGATGAAAACCCCAATGAAATAAAGTAATGATATAATATTTAAGACACTGCAACGTTTAAGTACTTATAATTCAATTAAGTGATAGATGTTAGAGACTTAATGCATATTGTTAGTTCTAAAAGGTCATTCTTTTCGCACGTACATTACATATTGATATGATACTTAAATTTCCGTTCATACAATAAGTATAATGCAACAAAATTACACAACAGCCATCTTACAGGAACGTGAACGCTCAATTGACCTCTCAATTCGGCCGTATATCCAATTATTCATAATTATTAGAGCTGTCAATTATGAAATTAATTTAATTATTATTTGAACGCTTCAGGTTGATGACGACCTTTTTGCTTCGTGATTTAGCTATTTTGTTTTTATAAGTTAAAAATTTAACAGTTGGATGATATTCAAGATATGAATTGGTATGAATATAATATATTTGTTATATGGCTGATAGGAGGGTGTTTAATAGCCGTTCCTAAAAAAATTCTTTAACACCAAATGGACGGATAAAATACTACCAACTTCGACAGATATAGGAAATAACCAATAGTGAGAAATGGATATGTAGAGGTCTAGAGATTTTTTTCTTCGTGCATGGGGTGGATTATGAATACTGACTCCTGCGGCCGGGACCGTCCTGCCGTAAAAGACGACCAAACAACCCTGGATAGGTGGTAAGGTTTCAAGCCCATCTGAACAGTAACCACCTTTAGTCTCTAAATATGCTGTTTTTTTATTGCTCTAGAACACGCTACTGTCCCATAAGGGTACAGGAACTTGGGTCACTAATGCCGGAACACAACAAAAGGTTACTATGGCGGCATACTTAAGACCATTGGTGGTCGCCATCCAGGCGGGCTTGGGGCCTTACCACGTAGCTAGGGTGGGTTGTTTTTGTCGCCTTTTACGACAGGCCGACCCCGGCCGCAGAGGTTAGTATTCTTTCTCCGCCTCTGCACGGATATAACTTTATGTTGTATTCCAGGATAAATGACCAAGTTCTATTTCCTCTACGCGGCGTGTTAGTGGTGCTTTTGGCAACGATTTACTGTTCAGTGGTATATCAGCCTGTCTATTGTTCCAGAGGAAATTGATTTAGTGTATATAATGAAATCTAGTAAAATACACATCAATTTGGTAATTGGTTCACAATTTTAAATAGCATTAAATCCGAATTTTAAATCAGGCTGAGTTGTTATCAAAACTGATCGTTAAAAACTAGCGTTTAAATATGTGCCATCTGATCGTATAAAATTGTAGAGGTTTTACAAATTCAGTTTAGTTTTGGGTGTGAATAATATAAATATTCAAATGCTAATAATATTAGTCACCTGGTTCCAACCCCACAGTGGCATGTACTGCTTAGCTAGTTTTTCTTGCATGTAATTGCTATACCGGAATGTGTCACTAATCCGCCTTGAAAAAGCATGGTGGGCAGCCCGATCCCAGTGGTGGGACGCTGTTGGCTATTATAATAATATCGTTACATAGGTGTCGATTATGTTAATTGCTATAAGGTGAAAAATTCGTCATAACAGTTGCTGTAAAGGGATGGAGCGAAGGATCATACCCAAGACATAAAATTATATATCATGTATATATACTACTAGTTAACCCGGGAAACCGTGCAGACGTGGTATCCGTGCAGAGGCGGAGAAAAAATACTAACCTCTGCGGCCGGGGACGACCTGTCGTAAAAGGCGACAAAACAACCCACCCTAGCTACGTGGTATGGCCCTAAGCCCATCTGGATGGCGACCACCTTTGGTCTTAAGTATGCCGCCATAATAACCTTGTGTTCCGGCATTGGTGACCCAAGTTCCTGTACCCTTATGCGACAGCAGTGTGTTCGTGATGCCACTGGTGTTCGATATACCCATAGACAACGGTAACTGCTAAATTCTAAGCGGGCCGTCAGGCGGTCTGCTGTACTACAGCAATAAAAAAAATTTTGTCATATAAATTTAAACAAAAAGTAGCACATATCCTTCTCCAAGGTAACAATATATCTATACCGAAATTCATCAAAATTGGTTCAGTGGTTTAGGTGTGAAACGTAACAGACAGAATTAATTTCACATTTATAATATTGGTATGGAATGGGCCACAGAGAATGTAAATAGATCTGTTAGATCCAATAGACGGATAGTCTTGTTTTCCTTCAACACAGTGCTGGCAGAACGGCAATAAGCAATGTTTGTCGAGACGCGTTCCAAATTCAAATTTGTTTTTGTATGCGGGCGCTTTTAGGAGTAACTGTTAAAAAACGCTATCACATAACGTAGTAATGTTTATTAGATTATAGTTACTTAGTTAGTTTATTAGGTTATACTAGAATATAAACAAATTATTTATATTATTTTAGAGATTTTTTTAAAGTTACGTTTATTATAAATATTATACGTTATACATCGTTTATCAGATTATTGTAGTAACTTTTCAGTTGTTAATACTCAGATTTAAGTGGAGAAGAAAAGATCTGTATGTACCAAAGGAATGGATTGATGTTTATGTACCGAAGTGTATATTTACGTTATAACTAATATAACACGCTAATAAAAAACCTCAAAAAGTTTAAACTATCGTACATTCTAGTAAACTATCTAGATTATATCGTTTTTTAACCGCAGCGTTTTAGCCGCTTGTCTGTTGAACATCAAAGCTAAGCCGCGTTGATCACAAGGCGACCTGTTTGTGTGAAACGCAAGCATAGTAACGGCTGATACACATGCACACAGACGGGCAGTTTTGTAAATTTGCTGATATGCAAACTATATTAGTTTGACTTAGTGAATGTAAACAGAAGGTGCGGCCTTGGAACGAAGATGTTTCCAGAAACGCCTAGTGTAAATAAATTTCATATTCGAATTTAACTCGAAAGTAGTACGGTATATATAAACAACGTTGATTTCAATATGTCAGTATTCTGAATAGCAATAGGCTTTCTGGCACATAACTACGCGAAACCTTTTTTACCTGCTGCTTAAAAAAAAATGTGGCTTTTGCAGTCAAAACTCTATCTGGGTTCCAGTTAGACTTTAAGGTTTCATTAAAATGCTTTCTGAGGCTCTTACAGAACTAAAAGATTTATAACTTATTCGGTAGTCTAATGCAGTTCAATAATTATTTTTTATTATCGACGATCTCTACGACGTAACGGATAACACACTTCGGTACGCTTGCGGAGGTGACGGGTTCGAATCCTGTCTCGCGTCTGGATGTTTATGTATAATATGTATTTATTTACAAAAATAAGTATATAAGTAGTATATCGGTTGCCTAGTACCCATAACACAAGCACTATGCTACTTAGTTTGTGACTAGATGGCGCTGTGTGAATTATCACAAAATATTTATTTTATTATAATAAATACATTTTTAATCCGAGTAAACCGAATTACCAATACCAAGGCAGATTCTACCATGACGACGTATGCAGCTAGTAGTGCCAGTTACCTTGGTATCCATAATACAATAACTCCGCCGATCATTATAGGACTACATGGCACTGTATGAATAGTCATAGCATATTTCGCATGCTTAATCATAAACTGACCGATTACGATTTAGGTCTAAAGTGAGATAATATAACTGACAGCATTGTATCGACGCCCTCTATCGGCCAAACTAAGATTTATTTCGATATCTCTTTCCCACGCTGAGTTACCGCTATTTAGTTATAAGTCAATATATGGGATACGTAGTAAATGACAAAACGTTTTTTGCGATTTTCCAAAAAACAGGTTTTTTGAGTTAGGTCAGTTTATGATTAAGCATGCGATTTATTATTCCGTTAATGCATATATCGTGATAATAGTGATTGCGTTGCCATATAAAGATATCTAGTAAAATATTCTTCAAATCTTTTAGTTTTATTTTATAGTTAAAATAAAATAATGCTTGATCATTATATAAATACAACTTACATTCGCGATCTTATTTCGATATGAATATAATCATGTAATTACAGCTCCCGCGATAATTCCGATACATGACACACCGAAAATGAATGAAACGGGTGTAATGATCAATCAAAACATCCGTATCAAATTGCAATAATGCATAATCATTGTAAAAAAAAAAGGATTGTAGCCAGTAATGGAAACCGGTGGAATGGATGAGTGATTGAATTGAAAGAAACCTTTCTAAGATTTGTCATGTATTTAAATAACATCAACTAATATTTCGAAAATATCTCAAATATCTAATCTTCTATATAAATATCTACTTCAAATAAGTGTGGCGGGTATAGTGAATTTTTCAGGCTTCTGAAACCCCGGTCTTCAAAATAGAAGGTAGTTTTTTTTATTGCTATGGAACATAGACAGGTAGACGGCCTATTTAATGGTAAGCAGTTACCGTCGCCTATGTCTCTAAAAGACGCGCGTAGAAGAGCTGGCACCTGGGTCGCTTGTACCAGAATACATCACATGATTATTATATTGGAATATTTAGATACCGGTCTGATAAATATATAAATAACATTAAATTATGTGTTAATAATAAGAATCATTACTTTTATACTCAATATATTTATTAATAATAATATTAATAATTTATTTCATAATTATATTACTTATAACTATATATACATTAAGTTGACAAGGGGACATCCATTAATTACGTGAGCTATTTTTCGATCAGTTTAGATCCCCCCCCCCCCTTTAGGTGAGATTTAGTGAGATTTGCCTGCCCCCCCTCCCCTTACGTGAGATTGGTGCTAAAATATTTTAAACTAAAATTTATTTTACTATTCGGGAAAGTAATAAACCGTTCAGGTATACTATAGTTAATTTATTTAAATTAAATAAAATTCAAAGTAAAAAAACAGATAAAAACTTATTTTTTAATATCTATAATATTTTATATTTTTTGAAGGTGACGTGAGATTTTCGATTATCCCCCCCCCCTCGGTTTAAATGAGATTTGGTGAGATTTCATTGGACCCCCCCATTCTGAGCTCACATAATTAATGGATGTCCTCCAATCAAATTAAAAAATCAAACAATATTCGAATCATTAAATGAAATTCTGTATATTTATGCTATAAAACAAAAGCATCAGCCTCAGCCCCCAAAATATCATCTGTGTCTTGGAGGCCGTACTAATTACATATAAATCATATTTTAAAAAATGGCTGTTAGTTATGATGGTATAGTAGTTAGATCAACTTTGGACTTTAAACTTGTCACTACGTGTTCAATTGCCACCATGAATCGAAATAGATGCAGTTAAAGTCGACATTTCGCATTCAGCAGAAGAAAAAGTAAAAAACCTAAAGACCAACAGTGCCAATTTTGGTTAATGAAAAATATTATTTTATGCTTCAATATATACTGTATTAAAACTGCAGATTCATGTTTGTGATACCCAAAATGGAAGGGTTAAAGTGAGCGAGCGATTTTTAACACCGATACATATAAATTGCAGGGCATTAATCAGCGCGGGTCATTTCGAGCGGCAGTTAATCTTTTATGAATTATCTGATGGGTTCAAATCGGGTGAACAAGTTTCAGTTACATATACATTATAATTTTAATACTTAAAAAGTCATGTGGTCTCTACAATCCGGTAGAATAAAGCTACATAATTACGTTCCTTTTAGGAAAGGCAAACATATATACTTTTCTGTTAGCTTAGATAAAAAAAAGATATTGTTATTATAATTCAACAGCCCTTTTTTATCCCGAAAAAAGTTCAGTCTTGGCTACCTATTAGGTCTTGTTTTTTTCACTTCTCACAATCATAATTTATTTTCATGATCAGCAACATCCTTTATATTACATATATGAATAAAAAGCCGAAAGTTCCTGTTATATTTATGTGGCGAAAAATTGAATCCGTAGTCGATGGCGATCGCATGATCGTGTCTCAATTTCTATGCGAATGGCTATGTTAAAGTCGTAACCACCCACGAGATTTTAAGGTCTAATGTATAAGAGGAAGCGTTAATTATAAAATGTCATTATAGTATAAGGCCAGATCTCTATCATCCGTGCGGGAGTGAAGAAAGAATACTGAGCTCTGTCGGCCTGTCGTAAAAGGTGACAAAACAACCCACCCTAGCTACGTGGTAGGGCCCCAGCCCGTCTGGATGGCGACCACCTTTGGTCATAAGTATGCCGCCATAATAACCTTGGGTTGTGTTCCGGCACTGGTGACCCAAGTTCCTATACCCTTATGAGACAGCATGTTCATGATGCCACTAGCGTTGCAAACACTCAAAGGCGACGGTAACTGCTAAATTTTAAGCGTTCCATCAGCCTGTCTGCTGTCCCATAGCATTAAAAAATCTACGATCAAAAAGTATAAAAAAACCTGGATACACTTATGAAGCTATGGTATTGAGAATTCAGAGAAAAGCAAAAATTTAAAACGGCTTTGAATTGCACAAAAAAAAAAAGTCAAAATTCCGTCAAAATTATCAAAATTCTAGTAGAAATTTATTTATTATTATATAAAATTTACAGAAGAATAAGAAGTAAAATCTAAATAAAAATGACGTGCTTTTATCCTAAAGACTGCGAACAATTTGCAGTATGTATGATGTTAGTGGCCCCTTGTACAAAAACGTGCTATGAAGATCCACCTATGTGCTATCCCTGCTTGCCACGATGTCCTTTGCCGAAGGTTATGTATTATTGTGAAAAAGCTGCGTGTTTCAAGGCCTCTAACTTTCTAAGAGGAAGATTGCTGTGATCCACCATTAAATTATAAGAAGATTGTGCGCAAGCTGCCTGTTTCTGCATTCAAGCGCAATGAAATGCAGGACTAAGAGCAATCGAAGACGCTTGACACTGCGAATTTCCTATTTAGAAGCTCTCGTGACATAGTTGTCGAATGTGATTGTGCACGGACCCCGTAAAAGTCGGCGACCCAGCAAAAGTGTCACCCTGCACATCCAAACCGACACTCGGATGTTGTTTGTTCAAGAAGAAACCAATAAAAGTGTAGCTTGAGGATATGTTAGATGACTAACAACGAAATTTCGTTTCCTACTTTCAATGTGAAACCAGAAAATAATTTAAATAAAAAGGATGACTGATTTTTTTTCCCCAAAAAGGGCTTTAATAATTATGTGTGTGATTGATCGTTTGAAATCTGAAAATATAACCCATTTCAAGACTATACTACAATTTAGATAAGTTATTATAAAACATACTTCATTAATAATAGTGTTTATAAAGATAATACAAATCAAACTGTCATTATCATGTATTATAATGGATCATTATCGTTTATTTTAGTTTATTGGAATTTTTTATTGGTGTCGCTCATATATATGTGTAGAGTTTAAAAATAGTTGTGTGAAATTGGAATACTTTGTAAACTATGTTGTAGTTGCCCATTAATTACTACCTTTTATTGTCACTGTTGTAGTGTGTGGTGTCGCACCAGAATAGCACCACCCCATCTCCTCCCGTGGGTGTCGTAAGAGACGACTAAGGGATAGAACGAACGGAGGATGGGCAGCAGCATCTTTCCGTGAGAGCATCACCAACTGCGAATACTGCGATCGCCAACCCGCCTGCCAAGCGTGGCGATTATGGCAAAACCCCCCCCTAAAATGACAGATACACACAGGCCACGGCCCCTAGTCCCCGGCGGCCCCGTTCGTGGTGGTCACGGTAGCAGCCACATAAGCGACGGGGCAGGGGGTGCGAAGAATCCCCGGGTTCGGATTCGCTACCAAGAACGACGACCTTTGGCCCTGGCAACATACAATGTCAAGACACTGCGGACCAACGAGAAGTTGGAGGAACTGGAGGAAGTTTTGAGCAGACTGCGATGGGATGTTGTGGGGTTATCTGAAGTCCGAAGACAGGGAGAGGACTCAATAATCCTAAATTCCGGAAATCTGCTCTACTTCCGGGAGGGCGACCAACTGTCCCAAGGTGGTGTCGGGTTTCTCGTTCACAAATCTCTTGTGAACAACGTTACTGAGGTGGGGAGTGTTTCGACTAGGGTAGCGTACCTAATACTCAAAATTACCAAACGGTATTCGTTGAAAGTCATTCAGGTTTACGCTCCGACTTCGACACATCCTGACGAGGAGGTGGAAGCCATGTATGAGGACATCTCAACAGCCATCCACACTTCTAAAACCCACTTTAACGTTGTCATGGGAGACTTCAACGCAAAATTGGGGAAACGTAGCGGCGATGAGTTGAGAGTGGGGCAATTTGGGTTCGGAAATCGGAACACCCGAGGCCAGATGCTGGCCGACTTCATGGAGAAGGAGGACCTGTATATGATGAACTCCTTCTTCATGAAGCCAGAACAACGCAAATGGACTTGGATTAGTCCCGATGGTGCCACCAAAAATGAGATTGACTTCATTATGTCGACCAAAAGACAGATATTCAATGATGTCTCTGTGATCAATTCGGTGAAAACTGGGAGTGATCACCGCTTAGTAAGAGGCACATTGAATATCAATCCAAAATTGGAGAGGTCTCGACTGGTGAAGTCTACGCTCCGACCTGCACCCATACAGATCCAAAACCCGGTAAACTTTCAACTCGAATTGCAAAACCGCTTCGAATGCCTCGGTGACTGCGTTGACGTGGACGAGTATAATAACAGGTTCGTGGAAGCTGTTCAAACGGCCGGGTCTAAATTCTTCAAGGCCAGCCGTTCAAAAAGAACCGGAAAAATCTCAGATTCTACTCTCAAATTGATGGATGTGAGACGTCAAATGACCCTTCAGTCCCCGGACGATGCTTCCCAGTATAGGCAGCTAAATAGACAGATCTCCAAGTCCTTGACTCGCGATATCCGCCGCCATAACACAGAATGTGTAAAGGCGGCTATAGAGCGTAACAAGGGCTCTAAAGTATTCGCACGAGACTTGTCTATTGGGCAGAGCCAACTGACGAAGCTGAAGACCGACGACGGCAGGGTCGTTTCGTCTAAACCCGAACTTTTGAGGGAAGTCGAGAAGTTCTACGGACAGCTATACACGACCACACGGGCACCTGTTAACAACAATGCTAAAGACCCAAGAGCTAAATTAACCCGACACTACACCGTAGATATCCCAGACGTCAGTCTGTACGAGATTAGTGTAGCCCTTAAACAGCTTAAAAACAACAAGGCGCCGGGTGATGATGGAATTACAGCCGAGCTTCTGAGAGCTGGTGGTACTCCTGTGCTTAAAATCCTCCAGAAGCTATTTAATTCCGTCATCCTCGATGGCAAAACGCCGCAGGCCTGGCACGGAAGTATAGTGGTGCTGTTCTTCAAAAAGGGCGACAAAACCCTTTTGAAGAACTTTAGACCGATATCACTTCTGAGCCATGTTTACAAGCTGTTTTCAAGGGTCATCACGAATCGTCTCGCGCGCAGATTTGACGACTTCCAACCTCCCGAACAAGCCGGATTCCGAAAAGGTTTTAGCACCATAGACCACATACATACGCTGCGGCAGGTTATACAGAAGACGGAGGAGTATAACCAGCCACTATGCTTGGCGTTCGTGGACTATGAGAAAGCCTTTGATTCGATCGAGACCTGGGCGGTGCTTCAGTCTCTCCAGAGGTGCCACATTGATTATCGATACATCAAAGCGTTGAAGTGTTTGTATGAAAACGCCACCATGTCAGTCCGTCTCCAGGATCAGAACTCGAAGCCTATCCGACTGCAGCGGGGAGTCAGACAAGGCGATGTCATATCGCCGATGCTGTTCACTGCTGCGTTGGAAGATGTCTTCAAGCTTCTGGACTGGAACGGACTGGGCATCAACATTAACGGTGAGTACATCACTCACCTTAGATTCGCAGATGATATCGTAATCATGGCTGAAACCATGGAAGACTTAAGCCATATGCTTGATGGCCTCAATACAGCTTCCCAAGGAGTAGGTCTCAAAATGAACATGGACAAGACGAAGATCATGTCTAATGTCCATGTCGCACCTACCTCCGTAACAGTTGGGAACTGTACTTTCGAAATTGTTGACGAATACGTCTACTTGGGTCAAACGATCCAGTTAGGCAGGTCCAATTTCGCGAAAGAGGTCACTCGTCGAATCCAACTCGGATGGGCAGCGTTCGGGAAGCTCCGTAAAATCTTTTCGTCCCAAATACCGCAGTGTCTCAAGACGAAGGTTTTTAACCAATGTGTGTTGCCAGTGATGACATACGGAACGCAGACGTGGTCGCTAACTATGGGCCTTATGAGAAAGCTCATGGTCGCTCAGAGAGCAATGGAGAGGGCTATGCTCGGAGTTTCCCTGCGAGATCGAATTAGAAATGAGGAGATTCGCAGGAGAACCAAAGTAACCGACATAGCCCGGATGATTGCAAAACTGAAGTGGCAGTGGGCTGGGCACATAGCTCGAAGGACTGATGGCCGTTGGGGCAGAAAAGTCCTCGAATGGCGACCGCGTACCGGAAGACGCAGTGTTGGTAGGCCCCCCACAAGATGGACCGATGATCTGGTCAAGATCGCCGGGATAGGTTGGATGAGGGCAGCGCAGGACCGATCATCGTGGAGATCTTTGGGGGAGGCCTTTGTCCAGCAGTGGGCGTCTTCCGGCTGAAATGATGAAATGATGATTGAATTGCACAAAATGTACTCGTAACATTGTAATGGTGTTATAAAATAACTATAAAAATTAATTTTAAATTTGAATTGTGAGTATTAGTGAATACCTATATATTAGCTTAAAATGAATATACATAATATGTTATTTAATTTCATTTATTAATTCATAAATCAAAACAATGTTTGGGTCTGAAATATTCGAGATAAAAAATACATTTAATCTTAACAATAAAATTGTATGTATATAAAATTGTAATTACATTTGATTTAATTTGTTTCTAAAAATATACTTATTTATAATTGTTTGTTTAAAATTATAAAAGCTGAAAAATTTTCCACAAAATAACTAAACAAACTTCAATTTATTTAACTTAAAACTTTTGACTTAAATTAATATAAATATAAATTTCAAATAATCTTGGCCTGTTACTCCACAGATCCCACACCCGTACGCATAGGTGGCGACACGATCGAGCGCACGGACCAAGTGAAATACCTGGGATTTGTGCTCCATGCGTCTGGTGACATCGATTGCGACGTCAAGGCACGCATTGCTGCCGCGTGGGCCAAATGGCGTGATGTAACTGGTGTCATTTGTGACCCCAAGATGCCGGTAAAGTTGAAGGGACAGGTCTATAAGACCATCATTAGGCCTGTCCTTTTATACGGCTGTGAAGCGTGGCCGGTGTTGGAGCGACACAAGCAAGAGCTGCGTGTCACGGAGATGAATATGCTGCGGTGGATGTGTGGAGTGACGCGGAAGGACCGCGTTAGGAACTCCCGCATTCGCGGTAGTCTTCATGTCCGTGACATTGCGGATAAATTACAAGAGCAACCGGATGCTTACGTGGGTAACAAATGTCTGGCCATGCCGCCTCCGCCGGGCCCCGGCAGGAGGGGTAGACCCAAAAAGTGCTGGCTTGACGTTGTAAAGGGTGATATGCGTGCCAATGGGCTCACTACCAGGGATGCTGAAGATCGTGCGAAGTGGAGAAGAAAAAGTCGGAAAGCGGACCCCGGGCGCCGAAGCGAGAGTTTGGGCTGCAACCGGGATACAACGCAAAGATGATGATGATAAATTTCAAATAATAAATTATTTGAAATTTACATTTATATCTTTTCATTTACGAAATATATAGCTAAACATAGTCATACTATGCAAGATTTTGTTAAAATACCATTTTGTTTGGCATTCATTTCTGAAAATCGCCATCACCTGTGTCTTAAGACAATATGTAAAACAGCATGTTGATAGCAATCGTACTAAGTGTTGGCACCTATTTGCGCAGACGCGTAAAGCTTACGAGATGAGTGTCACCTAAATAACCTTTTTAGTACGATTTCGTACTGTTTACTGAGGCTTACAGCTAGCGTGATTCACGACAACCTATCAACCCAAGCAAAGACTCTTAATAGGTCATAGTTATGCAAAGAAGATGCAAGCAATAATTTTATTAATATCAAACTAAAAGCAATAAATTACTATTTAAATATTTTATTATTAAGTACTAGCTGTTCCCGACCCGTTTCATTTACGAATAACAGAAAAAAAGGAAATCGATAATATATGAGAAGTTTTGTACGCATGCGCGCTACGCCGCTTGCCTCACTTCACCGCTGCAAGAAAACACACATTCTTAAAACTTTATATTAAATGAAGATATCGCAATATTTTTTTTAGATAAGGGCCAAGTGTCTAAGAAATGAAACTCAATTCACACACAATCAACTTGAAATATATCCAGTAGTTTTGCTGATGCGTGCCCAATTGTAGACTTCTATCATTTTATTTATATAGATTAGTGGTTTATAGATAGTCAATGTCAAACATTTCTTTAGAAAATACTTTATTATAACGAAGATAAAGAGATAATATGAGAACGGAAATTGATAAGTTTGTTCTCCTTCCAACAACGTAGGACACGACTCTGAAGCTGCTATGTTGGCATTTACTGACTTTCGGTCTCATTAGATAGTCCAACACCATTGCATTGCCACAATTTGCCAACCCCACACTATGACACAGTGAAAGCGCATATACTCGTAGTTGATGTTTAGGCCTATTTACGAGAATAATAAGGAGAACGCCAGCAAAATTGATCAATACGAAAGCCAATGAAAGTATCAATTTAGGAATTCCACAGAGCTCAATTTTAGGATTTTTTTTTTTGATTAGCATAAAATTAAATAATATAAGTAATGTAAGCTTAACGGAAGAGCTGACTTTATATATATTAATAGTTTATAATTCGTGAACAGCCAAAACCTAATATATGATTTTCACAGCAAAAAATAAAAACACAACAATCTCCACTCACTATAAACAAATGCGTGTTCAAATCACGTCGGGGTCACCAGTGTAGGTTGGCAGCTCAATTAAACGATTGAGTAGTTTGTACATTTTATATTTGTAATAAATACAGAAATATACTTATTTAAATAATTATAGCAATAAAACATTTTGATTTGTGAAATATAATTAACATTCATTAAGGTTACACTACAGTGTAATAAACAACACTAGTAAGGAAAAGTATCTTGGACTATGGGTGGACGACATACTCATCAGGAGACCAGATATTGAACATCTAAGGTCTAAACTTATCCCAGTATTAAGATCATCAAGGAAAATTATTGAATGTTTGCCTTATACGTCGTATTATTTATAATTCACTGGTAAAATCTTATCTAAAATACTTGATAGAAATTCGGGGAACAGCTGCCAAAATAAATATGAAATCATTGTAAACCACTCAAAACAAAATTATCAAATTAATAAATATATTAGTGTTCAATTATATAACAAACTACCACAGAACTGTAACTTGTTTAACATATTATTAGACAAAAACTCAAACAATTTATAATTAATAATATTTAATACTAATCCTAGAAAATAAAAACTATATTGTAAAGACATGTCAGATCTTATTGAGCATTATTATATTTTGATATTAAATCATTTTAAGTGAGCTGTAAAGTTCTTATGTGAAATAAAAGTATTTTAAACCTAACATTTTTTTCTCCCGATGCTAACGTGGATATTCACTTCGGAAAAGAGAGCAGGCCACTTCTGTCTATGCTAAATATGGGGAAGTCGGTCAGCAATATGGTTTTAGTGGTTAGGGTTCACGAGTCCTACATACACCACAACTTCACCCGACATTGGATATCTACTATATTTATTTTTACAAAACCAATACTTTGTTATGATATGTCATATATATATATACCTAGTCAGGTCATAAATTCTGTCACATGTTTAATGTAAAATAATTGTAACAAGTTTATTCATTACGTAACCATTCATATACCAAAATGAACTTAACAAAACATAGATTCTTATGACATTAAAGTTTATTCAAAATGACCTCCGTGATTTTGAATACAAGCCTTCAATCTGCGCGGCCAGTCGTCTATCGCAGCACGAACGAGGTCCATGTCAATATCGGCGGCTGCCTTAATCAAGGATGTCTTGAGTGACTCCAAATTGGGATGAGGCTTTGAGCACGCCTTTTCCTCCAAGTGTTGCCATATCTTGTAATCTAACGGATTCAAATCTGGACTGGAGGAGGGCCAGTCTTCGTGCCGGATGAAGTCGATTTCACGCGCCGCCAGCCAGTCTTGTGTGCTCTTCGCTCTATGAGCTGGCGCCGAATCTTGTTGGAATACCCAGTGCCTGTTATTGAACATGGTATGAGAAACAGGTTCCACAAGGTTCGTCAGGACTGTATTTTGATACACAACAGCATTCGTTTTTACACCTTTCTCACAAAAATGTACCTCTGTTAAGCCCCAATAAGAAACTCCCAACCATACCATGAGCGAGGATGGAAAATGACCTCGTTGGACACGCGGAATACGGTTGCTCGCTTCTTCACTACTGTGTGCGTACACCTTATCATTTTGTTTGTTGTAGCTCTCTTCTACGGTAAACATTTTTTCATCCGAAAAAAGAATTTCCCGATATTTTTTTC
The DNA here is from genome assembly GCA_963693495.1 of Malacosoma neustria. Taxonomy (NCBI): domain Eukaryota; kingdom Metazoa; phylum Arthropoda; class Insecta; order Lepidoptera; family Lasiocampidae; genus Malacosoma; species Malacosoma neustria. The sequence goes on along the minus strand of OY856381.1, from coordinate 1,699,847 downwards.
CCGCGTACCGCTTCAACAAAGCGCGGCATCTCTTCAGTCTCAGGTCCATTAGACGAGCATTCAAACGATGTCCTGTTTTTCTTCGATATGCCCGAAGCCCTAAGTCTTCATTTAACACCCTTTTCACCGTGGTTCTGCTTAACCCCATCTGATGGGCCAACAGTTTCTGCTTACGTTTGGGATTTCTTTGAATTCGTGCCTTCACAGCTTTTATCACTGCTGGAGTCCTAACAGACCGAGGGCGACCACTTCTTGACCTGTCATCTACACTAGAGTCTTCATTGTATCGTTTGATGGTACGATAAACGAATCTTTTGGTTATATTCAAATTTTTCAGTATGTTAAAAATTTGAATTGGCGCGTAACCGTAACGATGCAACGCAATAACTGCAACACGGTCTTCTTTAAGCGTCCACTCCATATTTAAAAAAGTAGTAAAATTCTAAAAGTATACATTTTTATTTTCATGAACAATTCGAAATTCGAATTCAATAAACTTTTTTGTGGCCAGCATTCTAAAAGAAAAGTTTTTACTGTGTGACAATACTTTTGACCTGACTAGGTATATATATATATATATATATATATATATATATATATATATATATATATATATATATATATATATATATATATATATATATATATATATATATATATATATATATATGTGTGTCATAACATACAAGATATACAACAACGTGAAGGAAATTATTTTCCGAAGATTTTTTTCGAAAGTATTTCGAAGGTAAAGCTGGAGCAACATGATATGATATACAATACTATAATATCACTGATCTATTCTGGCAGTATCCAAAATTATCAGTTAGAAAACCAAATTCTATTGCTGCGTGTGTGTCTTATGATTAAAGCATGATTAAAACATGATTAAAGCGCCCGTTTATGTCCTTTGTTCGATTCGAATTATTTTCACTGGATCAATCCGAAAAGAACACCGACCAATCAAATGAGAATTTTTTGATTGCTTTAATTAGCAGTTACTGTCACCTATAGATGTCCGCGACGCCAGGATTCCATCACAAACGCGCTGCCACGTACTGGAACCTGGGTCATTAATTCCGGAATACAAATTAAGGTACGAGTATAATTAAAAGCTAGGGGTGGTTGCCACCCAAATCAGCTAAGCTACCTCCTTGGGTTGTTTAGTCGGTTTTTACGACACGCTGACCTCAGCCTCATAGATCAGTTTTCTTACTCCGTCTCTGCATAGATAAAGTTAACATCCTTCTCAGTGCTTTTCAGTCATCTTATACTCCGATTATCGTGCATAATACCTTCCATATTATATTTATTAGTAGAAATATCTCGAGTACTTAAAATCATCTAGATTTTCCGAGTTTTAATGGTTATACTCAACTGGTTCGAAGTCGTAAAATTTGTATCATTCTATTTTATTACTGGAATCATATCACATCGTTGCGTGTGGTTATTTTTAGGTGTCCTCTTTCTGAATTCTCCTCCACTTCACATGATCTTCAGAATCCATGGTAGTGACCCCATTGGTATGTCCTTTACGACGTCAAGGGAGCACTTTTTGGATCCACCCCTCCTGCCGGCCTCGGCAAAGTTAGTGTGACTAGTTATCTCTTCCCTATGTAAAAATAGTCAAGTGCTAAAAGACGTGGCCATACAAGCAAAGACGATACTAAAAAGTGAAAGTTCTTAGGTAAGAATAAGGCTATAATTTCACCTAACCCTTTTCTTTCTGAAATCATAAAGGTGAATACGTTTTCATAGAAAGCAAATATAGCGATTGTTTTTTTAGTGTTGGATGGTCAGACATTATCGCGATTATAAGAATTTTGCTAGTCTCTTATAGTTTTATGCTCATCTTCTAAATATTTTCTCTTCTTGTTCTTAAGTATTCCCATAGGACTTGCTCTATCAGAATACTTTTTTTTTGTTCCAGAGACTCACAGAAGCAGTGTCGTCTACCCACTAAAAATCACCCCAAAGCTCCTACTCCGTTCGCTTGTGTACGGCACAACGCACGGCGTTGGCCCATGGTGGGCACGGGCTTCACCATACCAGAGGAACATAACCTTCAGTCGCTAGAGGCTATTACCACCTCCGGCGTCTTCTTCCCACGCAGGGTGTTCGAGTGTGCAGAGCCTCAACGCATCTCACCTCCAAGGACATTGTGCAGGTACTTTTGCCCCGAGGTAGCCACACACGTCCTCACACTATGGCGGTCGAAGGTCATTAACTGACCTACCTATGAGAATACTTAAGAACAAGAACATTCCTCAAATTCTCAATTAGATTGCTTTAGATAAATTCTGTATAAACCCGTGTCCTAACAGGAAGAAGAGTTAAGGGTAGTTTTTTTCGGATAGTAAGATTTTACTTTTACACTATTTGCTATTTTAAAAGAAACTCTTTGAACAAAACCATAATGAATATGGGCAAGTGATTCAAGGCATAAACTAGATACTGTGACTGTTTTAAATTTCCGCAGCAACTCCTAAACTTGGGGGCAGCTATATTATATTATGAAAAATTGGCGAGGAAATATCTAAGCAGTATATACGATTATGAGATTTGAACCCATGACATAAAATTTGGTCTCTTTGATACTACGTGGATACGACATATCAATTATATAATAAAAATATCTATATAGGATCATATTATACAAAAATAAAATACATGTTTAAATCGGGTAAATAATCTACAAAACAGGAAATTATGACTTCAAAAATGTTTTAAACCTAATGCAGTGTATAAAAAACTTCTACTAAAAGCAGCAATCTACTAAAAAAAACAGCAATTTTGTAATTAGTCAATTAATATTAGCCATGAGTATGATAAATAAGGTATGTCAAACAAGCCAAGGGCCAAAGTTTTCGCCAGATTTTCCTCTGTTTTTTCAATAAACAAAGCTCACTTTGCGTTCGTGTTTCAGTTTTAAGCTGCACAATCACTTAATTTCTATTTTAACCTTACCATTGGTTGCGATGTATCAATATAAATACCTGAAAGAAAAAAAGTTAACATTAAATTTTTACAAGCTAACAATATAGATTAAGTAATTAATACAATTCATAAAGCGCCATCTAGTCCCAAGTATAAGTAGCTGAGGACTTGTGTTATGAGTACTAGACAACTTATAATACTAGTATACTTTTCTTTTATAAATAAATACATATTATAAGACAACCAGATTTGGTTAGGAATCGACGCCATGACCCCCGCAAGCATTTCGACTTACGAAAGCTATTGCACTACGGAGATCGTCAAATGTTCTTTTGATGAATGAAGCAAATAAGGTGTATGGTTCAAAACCGGCTAAAACAATATTTTTTGAAAACTCGTAAATTGAAATAAGCCCATGCTGAATTTTGCCCATGCGGGTTTTGGTTCGAAACGCAAAATAAAAGGTTAAATGCAACATTTGAATATAGAAGCCTTTATGCAATAAAAAGGGGCTAGCTATGTTTTTTTTTGTTGCTAGCTATGTGTTCAGAGTATTTTATAACGATGTATCGTTATTTTGTCAAAAAACATTTTAGCGTGTTTTGCAACTACACGCCTCATATGCAGTAATTATGTCAGTTATAACTTAATTAAAATACACAACTTATTACTACTTAAAAACTATAACTAATTATCATCTTAGATAAATATGTCTAAATACACTATGCTTGTCGCTCAAAGCGATTTCTTCCAGACAACTTATTATATTTAGGAGCCAAGTATTAATACGCAAATTAGTCAGAGAAATCTACCTAAAAAGTGACTCAAACCCACTATCCCTGAGTTGTCAGCTTGGTTTCACACTATTTCTAGTTTGAAACCAAGCTATTATAGGTTTTCTGAATGTATAATTTAGATTACCGAAAATAATATAGGCTAATTTATTCCTAAACTAGATCCATTTATACGAGTATATCTAAAATAAATTAAACTGAATTAAATTAAATATTATCTGTAGAGAAACATTTTAAATGTTTTAAAATAAATAATAAAACTTAATTAATACTGGCTTGGCCTATAAAAAATTAATTAGATCAGACTTTAAGCTCGTGACATTCATTTATCTATCATTATTAATAATAAATCATGATTATACAAACACGTGTTTTCTGTCTTTTAATTATAATATCTTTGCCCATAATTACTTGAGCTAAATTTAATACATATTAATAAGAACATATTTATACAATTAACGCAGTGAGTTAGTGGTTACAGGGCGTCGCAGTCAAGAAGATGCAGGTTCTATCCCAATAATTTTGTTACATAGTCCGTTTTCCTGTTTATTGCTTCATTAGTAAATAAAAGGTCAAAAAGTTAAAAAAGCTTGCTTGTATCTCGAAGCCCGGAATCAGCTACGTATCCATTTATCAAAAGTTTAATTAAATTTACTGCACAATATATTTTGCAAAAACCTTATTTTCATTATAAATGCTCTAAATAAACTACATCCTTTTCTAAAAAAAATTTCAACGCAAAAAAAACACGCGTAACCTCTATCCCGTGGTATAGGCAGTAGAAGTTCCCAAAGAGCTACTCGCATCAAGTGCCTATAACAGCCGGGGATGGTTAGACCAACCGCCAATGTCGTTATCGAGTACTGTATTGGGAGAAGAGAAACTGGCTTATAAACTCCCGCTCTCATCCTACTCAATCCTTCTTGAACATTACTACCTCCCAAAAGTTCCGAAAGGTCTTGTTGAATATGTGCGACGAGAGTGCGCCGCTGCTCACGCCACGCGGGGCCGTGTAGGCAATCTCATCACCCGGTCCACAATGGTGGCGGTTTTAATATTTTTTTTTTAGGGGTTTAATATTTTGACTCTATATCATCTTTAATATTTTAGTAAATAATTATATATTCTCGAAACTAAATAGGCGGTTATATGCAATTATGCACTCTGTAATTTTGATTAACTGAATATTTTTAATCTTTGACAATACAGAGTAGCACTAATTTTTTATCTACCAAGCGGTGACAATACACATCATTCGCAACCAAAAATCATTTTTCACGTACACTTAAGCTTGAAAGCGGATCATTAATATGTATTTACGATACATCTGTCTTGGAGTGACATTTTTACAATCAACAATGCTTGCGCAAGATTCGCTACCGAATTATCTGCTGTTCGATAACGAACTCCGGTGAGATGAATGGAAAGTTTGTTTTCGCTTGTTTTTTGTACTATGTGTGTGGCAGATTTTGTTTCAAGCATATGTAATGATAAATGTGTATCTCAGTCGATATTTTAGTTCAGAGACTTGGGAAATTTGCCGATTATACGTAATTTGCAGTAGTGGCTTTTGTATGACCAATATTTGTGGTGTTTGGTTATAAAGTAAATCTATCCTAAGTACGATACTTGGTAATAGTTAAATAAAAAATCCCTCTCAAAGTTAGGTAGACAAATTCAAATTTATATTTTCTGCTGCAATGCTTATATTACATCGCAAATAAAGGTGGCTATTCGGATTTAACTTTTGGAACTTTTTTCTTTTACCTCTTTGGCCAAGAAAAGATATTCTCTCCTCGACACAGGCAAATAAAAACGTACTGATTAGTTGTTTAGTAACAATACTTAACTACATTTAGATTTGAAGTATAAAGCTTAGACGCAGACGCAAATAATCTCATAGAAGAGAAAAAAATTATGCCGTTAAAAATTGTGTAATTGTTTCATACTCAGTATTTTTAAATTGAATTCAAAATATGTATACATGGATTTACTAAGTATCAATCACAATGAAGTGGTGTATTTATTAATTTTTATTTTTATTGTATAATATAATTTTATATATCGAAAGGGAAATTTATATAACTGTCAGTTGTCTCAAAAATCACTCTGTAACCTTTTGGTCCATAATATATAATATAACCTGTTCAAAAATAAATATGTGGCAGATGCAATCTTTTTTTTGGCGATAGGATTCATGAAGCAATTTCTCAGGTCTAATTCATTATATATCTTGGGGGGTACTATTCTGAATATTTTTCCATGATTTAACTCTTGTTTAATTTATGTGCAGGAGATATTTTGCAGGAATTCCTTTTCTTCCATATAAAGCTACAATATAATAGATGTACACAAATTAAAACTATTTAACTGTAAAATGAGAGTCCTATTCTAATTTCATTTATCTGTCCTCTAAAATGTACAATTGTAATCCTAACTGATTATAAGTTCAGCTGTTAGCTACAAACGTTTTCCAAAAAAATGTGGAACAATATACTTGAAAAATATTTATAAATACAATTAGTTTACATAATATACGCATAAAAGGATACAACACTGCAGAGACATCCTGTTTACGCATCTAATAAATGACCGACATTTATTCTATGCTAACATTTATGCAATATAGTAATGCACTTTCACGGGTTAACGAACTAGTTGATATTAACATCGTGAATGGTTTACCTTTATGTTGGTAATGTAACAACCTTATTCAAAATATGTTGGAAATATTTTAATGAAAGCTGATATATTATTTCTATATTAAATTATGCCTAGTCTTATATTTAGATGCAAATGGTATCTTCAATATGTTTTAGTTACATGCAAAGACTACAAGATTATTTGATATAATTTTTTACAGGAATCAAAAAGCAAATAATTATTTATATTATAAACTAGATCGCTCATAAGAGTAATAAATTTGTTGCCATACTTAAAATACCCTTTAGAATGGATAGACCCAACAGGTGCTGGTTTGATGCGGTAAAGGGTGATATGCGTGCTAATAGACTCACTATGTTACCAGAGATTCCGAAGACTACACAGTCTACACAAAGTGGAGAAGGAAAAGTCAGTAATCAAACCCCGAGCACCAAAGCGGAAGTTGGGGTTGAAACCAGGATTTAATGCAAAGATAACGATGATGATATAAAATACCCTTTGATACAACAGTAAGCTCAGTAAGTAACATTTCAAATAGTTATGAAATGAATATAACATTTCAATATTGAACGTCAACTTTAAGAAGTGGTAGACAAATTGTTTGAATAAACTGGCGGGAAAACTTTTAGTTAACTTAATGTAACTTTTTATTTTAAATATTTATGCCTGATATACTACGCACTAAAGTGTTAAAATAGTAAAATATTTAAAAACACAAACTAAAAAAATACAATCTAGGTGATTAAAAATTGATCCACTGTTGAATATCTAAAAATCAAAAGTCAACACAAAATCCACTAACAATAGCGATGAATAATCTAAAAGGACAATACTCGTACGTCAGTTGAATTCATCAAACAGATGCTCGATTTGAGCATTAAGTGTAACAAAACGGGTCGCTTCCTTTAAAGATAAAAAAGAATGAATATTTGATACTAAAACCAGAATCGTTAGTCAAGTTTTTTACTGCTTTAACCGAACAATTAATCGTAACAAAACAAATCTTAACACCAAGATATTAAGTTCAAATTCGTAGTTAACCTGCAATATTATGTTTGCAATCGCAACGTCTGCCTTTAAACAAACAATTGTCCCTTTTATATCGAGTGATAATAGTGCAGTAGTTACATCATTAATCATTAAGAACACATGCGGATCTTTTCTTTCTACACGGACACCAAAAACTACATTTTGATTGTCAACTTCATACTAATGATATCAAACACTGACACAAATAAATTTAACTTTACACACAATTGCTTTAAAGTCGAATTTATGTTAAGCAAAAGTATCATCAATCAAAACATTTGATCCCGTATTTGTCCTTGGATTTTCACCTTCGTATGTGGGTATATTCAATTTGTTTGCGTCGTCTGTTTTTATTCAATTGACGTTCAAATTCTTAGAATGACTAATGATAATTCAGACGGTATATCAAGTGGAGGTTTAAAATCCCTAAATCCGTCCACTGTGGGAAATGTGCTTTAGTTCAATAATAAAGAAGCGGATTTCATATTAATGATAAATAAATGGTTAGTTTTTAGAATTCTAACACCAAAGATAATCATTTCCTTAATATTTTGCGGAAACAATAAACTATCTATATTTGAGCTTTTAAATATTCAAATATTGGTTTTGTTGCAATTTATTGGTTTGCAAAATATTATTTTAATATTTTATTTTCTGATCAGTGAATATAAAACTACGATGTTGGTTTTGAACTGAAGCTTTTTTATCCGCTAATATTATAATAATCTTTTGGATGTTTTTGTTTATTCAAAGTTTACAGTTCAAATTTAATTGTAACGAAAAAGAGCAAGAGAAAGCATAGAAGGGACTACTCAACTTTTGGTGTAAAAGCCGATAGTCGTAACAACCGGTGATATTGCTTTCTAGGTTCAAATTCAGTCGAGACCTTTGAGTTGGTCAATATAACCTGTATCTTGTATTTTAAAATAATATTGTAGTAGTTTCTGCTTTAATTAACACTAAATTTATCAAGAACGCAACGTAGATATATATCTACATATATCTATATGACCAACCGCGATTAATTTAACGTTCTATACCCTAACAATTTTGGTTTCGATAGTTTCCGGTATAAATGGCCAACATAAACAAGATATCACACTAAATCCTTTAACGAAATTTATTTGAGAGTATCCAAATAATGAATGTGTAGATATGAATCTTGGTACAATCGTAACAACAATAGAATCAAGCAATAGTGTACCAACACACACGAGTGCTACTACAATGAAAAACGACGCGTGATTAATTTTAAAAGTATGGGTAAGTGCTCCCTTTTCAAGTTCAAGTGACAATGGTCATGTTTTTATACCAAGCAATTTATTGTGTTTTTTTAAACGTTTCGGTTGCATTGCAAATTTATGATTAAAACGAATACGCTTTTTAGCGTATACTCCTAACATTTGTATTTTATTTAGTTCCAAAACTACGTAATGTATATAAATAAAGTTTTTACATATCTACTTTTTACAGGCTTTCATTCCGATTCTACCCAAATGGGACTATTGCGTATATACGAGTATATAGGTATACACTAGTAAGTTTTAAATTACCTTGCTATGCCACCCAGAACGACAAAGAAGAGAAGAGGTCCAAGACAAAGCCCTTATCGAACACCCGCTTACACCATTATATTCCCTAAGATAAGTTTATATAAAGCACCAGCCGATCACGCCCGCTCCGCTAGGCATATAACAGGCAAATGTTAATAAAGAAAATGCGAAAGGGTCGATGGAATCCAAAAAATAAATTACCTATAACCATCTACAAAAATGGTACATCGCGTCAAATGGTAGTAGTCCCATCCCGATATGTTTAGTAGCTTTTGTGATGGTACGTCAAAGGAACCCCTATTTTCCTTATTTATGTATAGATAAAACTAAAGAAATTATAAGAGATATTTCTTTATAAATAAATTTAAACAGTTAAGTCCTAAGTCTATTTATATTTATGATAATTTGATATCCATTTTTGTACAGTTCTGTTTCGAATACTTTTTGGTTTACTAGCACTGACGTATTACATATACTACATATATATATATATATATATATATATATATATATATATATATATATATATATATATATATATATATATATATATATATATTCTCTATCCTATAATTATTATACTATAATGAGTATTGTAATTTTATTCGTAGAAAATTTAGTACTATGAATGAATTGAACATATATATCTAAAACTGCATATATTTTATTAAAAATATATATTCGTTAATTTCAATTAACAGTTGTTAGGTTATTCATTCATTTCTAACATCATATCATATATTTTACTATACCTTTTTGTACTAAAATACAAAATTTCGTTGAATGGTATCGACGCAAAATGGCGCGTAGAATTTTTGTCTTTAAATTATTTTAGATATATGTATATCTGATCACTATCTCATATATATAAACTTGATGTATTCAAAAGATCTACATTAATTTTAAGAGCGTCAAACGTATTTTTAAACATTATTATATTACTTTACATAACATATGTATAACAGGCAACAATTCTACGTGGTAGGGCCTCAAGCTCGTCTGGATGACGACCACTTTTGGTCTTAAGTATGCCGCCATAATAACCTTGTGTTGTATTCTGGCCTTAGTGACCAAGTTCCTGTAACCTTATGGGACAACAGTGTGTTGCGATGCCACTGGCGTTGCAAATACTTATAAGCGACGGCAACTGCTAAATTCTAAGTGGGCCGTCAGCCTGTCTGCTGTCCTACAGCATTAAAAAAAATTCAAATGTTTCTCGAAACAAAACTACTGCTTCGCTTGAATCTAAAAATAAAATTCACGTACATAATTATGATTTATATCGAAACACGTTCAAGAAAATTTTCCATCGTTATTAGAACATTATCCGTCTAAAACGGGCCATCAAGGTGTCATCATTGCCCAAAATCTGCTATTATAATGCCATTAACAATTCAGTTCAAAATGCTTTACTCCACTTTTGACCTTTGAACACGCAATAATTTCAATATTGTATCAAATAACAGTTGTTTTTATGACCTATTTTAGTATTATAAATGTGACAAAGATTTCTTAACAACTTTTTTACATTTTCAATCTGAGTCAACAATATACTTTCAATATTGTTACTTTTATTACTAGGACCGATCTCAAGATATAGTCCACCAGATTCAGACAATATTGCCATAGATAATTGGAAAAACTTAAATATTAGAAATATATGTTTACAAATACTGCTATTCTCTATAATATTAGCAGTAATTGCAAGATGAAACATACAAATAATGTTTTTTTTTATTGCTGTAGGACAGCAGACAGGCTGACAGCCTACTTAGAATTTAGCAGTTACCATCTCCTATTGGTGTTTGCAACGCCAGTGGTATCGCCAACACACTTCTGTCCCATAAGTGTACAGAAAATTGGGTCACTAATGCCGGAACACAACACAAAGTTATTATGGCAGCATACTTAAGACCAAAGGTCGTCGCCATCCAGACGGGCTTGGGGCCCTACCACGTAGGGTGGGTTGTTTTGTCACCTTTTACGACAGACTGACCCCAGCCGCATAGGTCAGTATTCTTTCTCGACCCCTGCACGGATAAAATTAATATAATAAAATGTGTTTGTAAATAAATAGGGGAATTATTATCACCTATGTCAGTAATTTACTTTGTATTAAATTACATAATAACAAAATAAAAATTATACATAAGTTAATAAAAAATTTGCTTCTCTCTACGACATTTTGGACTCTATTATTACAAATTATAGTAGTTAGTGTATTTGAAACTTCATATCATATAACGTATTTTACATAATTATAGTTTTACGCACAATAATAAAATATGATACCGTGTTTGTTATGAAATCTATTAATTTTACTTTCATTTAACTGTTTATATTAGAAAACATGCCAATTAGAAATAATTTGCATCTAAATTATGATAAAATATATTTTGTCATTTCTGACCTATAAGATGGCTAGAAGATTTTTTTTTATTACTCACTTTTATAAGATGATATCAAACAAAAATTAATATGTAAATTTATTTCACGAAAATGTGTTATTTTTAAATATGTCGTCATAATCTAGATTAGATAGTATTGAAACTATATTGCAATAAACCGACATTTCAGAATCATTAATATCTAGTGAACGTGGTGTTGGAGCGCCGTTAGTTATTAGATTGCGAATTCATTATAAACCCTAGGTGATTCGGTAATTTATATACACATAATTAACACTTAATGACTCGCCTGGTTGGGCACGGGATAGTTATAATTCAATAAAAGACTAGTATACTACTACTACTTAAAAAGTTGTTCATCATAAATATTGACGAAATATAATATATTTGGATTTAATGTACATTGACACAGTGATTCGTTGTTTTCTTAGGAACGATTTGTGACTCAAGAGTACCAGTTAAACTCAAAGGTAAAATTTATAAATCTGTAATAAGCCCTGTTGTATTATATAGATCGGAATGCTGGCCACAAAGAGGAAGGGCAAAGGGGTGTTACATGCTGCGGAGATGAGAATGCTGAGATGGATGTGTGGAGTCATGAAAATGGATAAAATTAGAAAAGAGGATATTCAAGGAAGTGTGCAAGTAGCGCCAGTTATTGAAAAATAAACTAGCGTGGTTGGCCATGTAATGCGCAGGGATAAATGTCATATAACAAGGAAAATGATAGAAATGAAAGTGGACGGATATAGGAGTAGAGGTAGATTTAAAAAAAAAGATGAATGGTTTGCGTAAAAGATGATATGGCAAAAAAGGTTGTGAATGTTGGGATGACGGCTAACAGAGGAGAGTGGAAGGAGAGAACATGTTGTGCAGACCCTATATAATGTGGAGTAAGGGCAGAAGGAAGATACGTTGTTTTCTATTATATACATATTTACAAATATATCAATTGTCTTTTGTATATTAAATTTTAAATGATATCTATCAAGAAATAAGAATAGACACTTTTATAAAGTTGTAATTCGCGAGGTACGGATTATTTTTTTCATGAAAAGGGAAGTAAAGGTACTGATCCTTTTGACCGGGACCAGTCTGTCTTAAAAGTGTAGCCTTTTGACAAAACAACGATATGGGCGATAGGAGAACAGCCGGGTTTTTTAGTGGGTAGTCGGATGGTCGAACATCTTTCCCGGAGTCCCACATATACCTCGGTCCCTCCGGGCCGGGGGAACCCGTCACAATCGGTGCAGCCATTTCAGAGATTAGCCGAAACAAACAGACAGACAGACAGACAAAAATTGTAAAAGATGTTGTTTTGGTATATGTACCGTGTATGCACTCAGTAAAAAGCGGTTATTTTAATATTACAAACAGACTCTCCGATTTTATTTATTTGTATAGATTAATAAATAGTGAAAATGACAAATACAAGCAGTATGAATGAAACAAACTCTCCATATTTGTTTCACTCTTTCTTTTCTTGTCAGTATTTTTTGCAGATTATTCGTAAAAAGTGAAAGATTTACAAGAAATATTTTACTTTTAATAAGCTAATGATTTAAGCAACGGGATATAACGATTGGATGATGATGATGAGAAGAGCTGTTGAAACCAAATCGCATTAAATTTTAAAATAGACCATAAATCATCTCAAAACACATTATGTAAATATCAAATAAAACCATAAAGTACCAAGTGGAACAAATCGATGCACCAAATACTAGTTCACTAATACCCAAGTAATAACTTTATACGTGGGAAAAGCAACGGTTAAGTTTATGTGCCTTACTTTCACTGGTCTTAGGTTAACTTTAATCATTGGCATAAAACCAATAATTATGCAAGTTTCAATCTTTTATTACTTGTATTGAAACTATTTTCCTCATTAAGCTTATTTTACAAAGATGAATATTGTACAGTAATTTATTTGTATGTAGTATTTAGTTTGAAAATAATATTGCAATAACAACAGTTCAGGCTAAAATGACCAATTGTTAAGTTTAAGAATTTATTTACCATGTTTGAATTACTAATAGCATAACATTTATGTGAAGTGTTGTTTCAGGGAATTATTTTCCAACATATCCAACACAATTTCGGGTGGGGATCGAAAAAAATATGTGGAAACAATCCACTATTTTTGTTTGTAAAATGAATATACGATAATATTAAGAGAAGATATATAATGCCAACTTGCTATAACTAAGATAGTTTTGTATCGGAATCATAATATGGTACTCGTTTGTTGCCAGGTCATTATATTAGAGGGGAATTGAATAACACCCTTTAACATCCTACTAGAATAGAATAGAATAGAATATTCTTTATTGCACACAGAAAATAATAAAATAAAATGAACATAAACTTAAACCAAACAAATGTACAATTGGCGGTCTTATCACTAATAGTGATTTCTTCCAGACAACCGTCTTAATAACAATCAATATGATCTGGAATAGGTCGGTCATTGTGCGCATCAGTATCATATAAAAAAAAAAAAAAAAATATATATATATATATATATATATATATATATATATATATATATATATATATATATATACCTAGTCAGGTCATAAGTATTGTCACACAGTAAAAACTTTTCTTTTAGAATGCTGGCCACAAAAAAGTTTATTGAATTAGAATTTCGAATTGTTCATGAAAATAAAAATGTATAACTTTTAGAATTTTACTCATTTTTAAATATGGAGTGGACGCTTAAAGAAGACCGTGTTGCAGTTATTGCGTTGCATCGTTGCGGTTACGCGCCAATTCAAATTTTTAACATACTGAAAAATTTGAATATTACCAAAAGATTCGTTTATCGTACCATCAAACGATACAATGAAGACTCTAGTGTAGATGACAGGTCAAGAAGTGGTCGCCCTCGGTCTGTTAGGACTCCAGCAGTGATAAAAGCTGTGAAGGCACGAATTCAAAGAAATCCCAAACGTAAGCAGAAACTGTTGGCCCTTCAGATGGGGTTAAGCAGAACCACGGTGAAAAGGGTGTTAAATGAAGACTTAGGGCTTCGGGCATATCGAAGAAAAACAGGACATCGTTTGAATGCTCGTCTAATGGACCTGAGACTGAAGAGATGCCGCGCTTTGTTGAAGCGGTACGCGGGAAAAAAATATCGGGAAATTCTTTTTTCGGATGAAAAAATGTTTACCGTAGAAGAGAGCTACAACAAACAAAATGATAAGGTGTACGCACACAGTAGTGAAGAAGCGAGCAACCGTATTCCGCGTGTCCAACGAGGTCATTTTCCATCCTCGCTCATGGTATGGTTGGGAGTTTCTTATTGGGGCTTAACAGAGGTACATTTTTGTGAGGAAGGTGTAAAAACGAATGCTGTTGTGTATCAAAATACAGTCCTGACGAACCTTGTGGAACCTGTTTCTCATACCATGTTCAATAACAGGCACTGGGTATTCCAACAAGATTCGGCGCCAGCTCATAGAGCGAAGAGCACACAAGACTGGCTGGCGGCGCGTGAAATCGACTTCATCCGGCACGAAGACTGGCCCTCCTCCAGTCCAGATTTGAATCCGTTAGATTACAAGATATGGCAACACTTGGAGGAAAAGGCGTGCTCAAAGCCTCATCCCAATTTGGAGTCACTCAAGACATCCTTGATTAAGGCAGCCGCCGATATTGACATGGACCTCGTTCGTGCTGCGATAGACAACTGGTCGCGCAGATTGAAGGCTTGTATTCAAAATCACGGAGGTCATTTTGAATAAACTTTAATGTCATAAGAATCTATGTTTTGTTAAGTTCATTTTGGTATATGAATGGTTACATAATTAATAAACTTGTTACAATTATTTTACATTAAACATGTGACAGAATTTATGACCTGACTAGGTATATATATATATATATATATATATATATATATATATATATATATATATATATATATATATATATATATATATATATATATATATATATATATATATATATATATATATATACAATTGAATAAATAAAGGGATAATAACTACATAAAATGGGAAAAATATAAGAGAAAAATAAAATAAAATTACATACACATACATAAGATTATAAGATCAATTATAAATGAAGATAGTGTTCTTTTACCAGTGAGTTGAAGGAGGTAATAGATTTGGCACTTCTGATTTTAAATGGCAATGCATTCCACAATTTCACAGCCATAACTGTAAAAGATCTGCCATAAATTTGAGTGGTATGCATTGGAGTGGTGAGTCGCAGGTTCGCTGATGATCTCAACAACCTTGAGCTACTTTCCTGACGAAACGCAAAACGCTCTTTTAGATAATGAGGAAATTTGGGATTGAAAAGAGTATTATATAGAAGAGAGAGGATTCGAGCATTCCGGCGAAGGCGAATAGGGAGCCATTCGAGCTTACGACGAAATTCAGAAACATGATCATATTTGCGTAAACCAAATACGAAACGAATACAGAAGTTTTGGAGTCGCTCTAACTTATCTAGTTGGCTTTCATTAATATCAAGATAACTGACGTCACCATAGTCAAGGATGGGAAGAAGCAAGGATTGAACAAGCGCTACTTTAGTGGCATACGGTAGAAAATTTTTTAGTCTTCTAAGAGAAGCTACACTAGCAAATATTTTTCGACTAATTTCCTTAACTTGAGGGCCCCAGGATAGTGATTGGTCAAAATATACTCCTAAATTTTTCACTGTGGCACTTAAGGCTATAGGAATATTGTCAAATACAATTTTAGGTAATAACGTCAAGCATTGAAATCATCCTGGAGCTGCCCATAATAATTGCCTGGGTTTTGGATGGATTTACAGTTAAACCATATTCCTTGCTCCAACTTGATATAGTTGATAAATCTTTATTAATAAGACTAATAGCATTATTGAATTGTGTAATTGGAGCACTAGTGTATATTTGAAAATCATCAGCATAAAGGTGGTAGGAACAAAGAAGATGAGTTGAGATAGAGTTTATAAAAACTGCGAAAAGTAACGGAGATAACACGCCACCCTGTGGCACGCCGGCCAACGTATTGCTCCAAGATGAATAAACATCTTCAACCCGGACACGTTGTCGGCGACCGAACAGGTAATTACGAAACCAGCCAATTGCAATTGGAGATATGTTAAGAGAAGCCAAAATACCAATCAAAATGTCAAAGTTCACAGTGTTGAAAGCATTACTAAAGTCAAGCAAAGTGAGAAGCGTTACCTGACCATTTTCCTACTACTGGGTTTGGTTCCCCTAGAGGAAAGGGTAGTACAGCATTACACTTGTCCGAAGAAGATTATTTAAACATACGGGATCTCAACATGCAGGTACGACGTTTTTACCTTCACCGTCATATGTAGCAATGATATTAAAATATGCACACTGTGCTACCTAATCTGTACGCGGTGGTATTCGAACCTATGCTCTCTAGGATATTTTTTCATTACGGCACTACTTGGTAACCACGTATCTTCGTGAAAGAGGAGGATAATTTTAATATTTATCAGGAAATTAATACTATAACAACTCTACCTAGAGTTCGTGCAGGGGCGGAATGGGACTACTAACCCCTGCGGTAGGGTCAGCTTGTCGTAAAAGGCAACAAAACAACCCTAACTACGTGGTAGCCAAGCCCGTTTGGATGGCAAGTATCTTGGTCAATAAGTATGCCGCTATAATAACCTTGTTTTGTGTTCCGGCATTATTGACACAGGTTCCTGTATCCTTATAGGACAGCAGCCTGTTCGCAGTGGCCCTAGCGTTACAAACATCCATAGGTGACGGTAACTGCTTACTATTAAGTTGACCGTCAGCCTGTCTGCATTTCTTCACCAATAAAAAGTCAGGTATTCAATCTATTTGTGACACTAAAGATTATTTTCATTGATCGGAATGGTACAATAAACACAACCAACATATTGGTCTATGTTGGTATATATGACATTTCCCACGAAGTTAATCAACTGCTATCTTTTAAAAGAAGTAATTGCTGCAACAATAATATAACTTTTTGTCAAAAACTCAGATATACACTCATTTCCTCTCGCTTGTATATTTATTAAAATAAAAGTAAAAGTAGATCGAATACCAAATTTAATATGTTTTTATGATGGGAAACACTTAAAAATAAAGTGTGCGCTATTTCCGGTGTATTCTGTGGTCTTTTTTTAATAATTCATTACAAAATAAACAAGAAAAATAGCAGAAACCATTTTTTAAATAAAATTTTCTATTATTCTGGTCTGCTTTTATGACCAAAGTTTGCATATATACCTATGCATATTTTTTACAATTTTTTCAATCAATCAACTTTAACACAAAACGTGAATTAAGGAAAAGATCTCAAACGTAAACTAGCTTTTTATACAGAACAGCAGGTGATTCACTTAATATTAAACAGTTACTTCACCTGTGGCTGTTTATGATACTAAGGGCACCGCAAGTAGGCTGGAACGGAATGAATCGAACAAACTAACCTGGGTCACTTACACCGGAACACAGCACAAGGCTATATAGCGGCACATTTAAAGATCAAGGGTAGTGGCCATCCAGTCGGGCTCGAAGTCCTGTTTTTTCGCCTTTTAAGATAAGCCACTTCGCCCCTGTAGGTAGAAAAGTTATTAACAGAGAATGAAGGCGCGCAGTTTCAATGCCGTGTCACTGGACATGTGTCAAACATTTTTGACAGCCTCCGTAACGGTTATTGCATGCCAGAACGCTTGCGGGATTCACGTATTTATGTACAAAAGAAACAATATTTATATTAGTAATATATCAGTTGTCTAGTACCCATAACACAAGTGTCCTGCTACTTATTTTGGGAATAGATGAGTTTTGTGATTTTCCATGTATATTTATTTATATTTTATTTGTATGTATTTTAATATATTGTTAAACAATATTATTTTATGCATTAGTTAAATCATTAGACTGGATTATCATTCACCAGTGACAATGTGAATGATTGCTAACTGCAAAAAACCCTAATTCAAATCTGTCAAACGCTTTTCCATCAAAATAAAACCTTAGAAACCTCTCAAAGACGACAAAACACAGTTACACGACCGTGTCAAACATATAATATACAATAGCGGATCAAAGTCACAATTTTTCGACCAATAACACCTATTGTCCGTGGGTTTGTATGTTTGGGTTACGTTTGACGTGTGTTAGTAACGGTTCGTTGAGTAAATTTGATCTTTTCTCTGAATTTAGTCCAAATAAAGATGTATTCTGTATGATATTTACTATTTACCGAATTTTTCCTCAATTTTTGAAGATATTATACGTACAGTACTTTTGATTATTGATAAATTACCATGTTGGATAGCTTTTAGATTCCTTAGCAAGAAGCTAAGAGAAAATATAACAATTGATTCTAATATAAATATAATTAACTTGAAAATAGACGGCATATCTTACCTAATAGATACAAAAAATCTATACAAGATAAGATGATAAGTGGCACTGATAAAGTCATGTCCTAAGACCTATGGAGTAGGACAGTAGAAAGGGCAACTTTTATCCGTTAGCATTCGTATCCGTACAGAGGCGGAGAAAGAATACCAACCTCTGCGGCCGGGGTCAGCCTGTCGTAAAAGGCGACAAAACAACCCACCCTAGCTGCGTGGTAGGGCTTCAAGCCCGTCTGGATGGCAACCACCTTTGGTCTTAAGTATGCCGCCATAACAACCTTGTGTTGTGTTCCGGCATTAGTGACCCAAATTCCTGTACCCTTATGGGAAAGCAGGGTGACCGCGATGCCACTGGCGTTGCAAACACCAATTGTATGATGGTAATGGTAACTGCTCAGTGTTAAGTAGTCCGTCAGCCTGTTAAATTTAATATAGAATATAAATAGAGTTATGTAAATTAGAATTTTTGCTATATTTTAATGAACTAGTTTCGTTCATTTATGTTTAATATCATACAATTTAAAAAAAATCATTATGATATTTACCATGAATAACATTCACAAATGAATAACTTAATTCAATAACAGCTTAGCTATATAAAAGATAGATATAAATATATAAAAGTATGTTATATGTTGTTTTAAATTAAGTAATAATTTATTTTATTATACTTTAACGAATAATTACTTATTACTATTATCTTGTCCCTAGTGGATGGGCTACCAGTTAAATCTAAATACAACGTTGCGTATTCTATGACAAGGTGTCTTTGCGTAGTTATCCATGCATGACTTGCTGAAAAAAGATGAAGCTAAATTTATATCTTAATCTCATTAAAACTTACATAGAAAAGAAAACTTAAACACGGCTTCACAATATTTGAATTAATTGAAGAAGCAATGCATTCGACGCCTTTTTGATCCCAAAGAAAGCAATTCCTTTCTTTATATTCATGCAGGGGCGAAGAAAGAATTCTAACCTCTGCGGCCGGGGTCGGCCTGTCGTAAAAGGCGACGAAACAACCCACCCTAGCTACGTGGTAGGGCCTCAAGCCCGTCTGGATGGCGACCACCTTTGGTCTTAAGTCTGCCGCCATAATACGCTTGTGTTGTGTTCCGGCATTAGTGACCCAAGTTCCTGTATCCTTATGGGACAGCAGCGTGTTCGCGATGCCACTGCCATTGCAAACACCGCGACGGTAACTGCTAAATTATAAGCGGGCCGTCAGCCTGTCTGCTGTCCTACAGCAATAAAAAAAATATTTTCTTATTCATAACTGGGGCCATACCCTATTTACTAAACCAGTTACAGTAAAAAGGGGAAGAGGCACTTTTAAAAGTAGTCCATTATTTAAATATTATGGTACTTAATACGACAATAGAGTACAAACCAAGAGTCAATTTTAGTAAATTATTTTTTTTTATAAATTATATTTGCATGGGACAATACCTTTGATGTCTGACATGATATATTTAAGACATGCATTTTTAAAAACTGGTTTGCTGATAAAAGTTGACATGTTATTTTGCTTTGTCCTATAAATCTTTTTTTTTTTGTATAAATAATTACTTCCGTTTGTATATTATGAAAATTAAGGCCAATTCTTTTAAGTAAATTATATGACTATGTTTTAATTATAGTAATCTGTAATTAAGATAAGGACTAATTCAATTATACATATATGGAAATTAAAAAATATATTCCAAATATATACAAGTCGCTACTAAAACAACTTAAGACTAACTTGCTAAGGCTTGTATTCTTTATACGTTTGATACATATTCTAGAATATAGAACCTTTTGGTCAATGGCGTGAGTAGAATTATTTTAAAATTATTAAGTTTCTAAATTCGATTATTTTTTACGTTCATGCCTTTTTTTTCATCAAAATATCACGCATTAGAAATCTAATATATGACTCCAGCATAAGAATAGAGATAGTACAAATCTCCCCAAGGCATTCTACTTCTACTATAAGGCATTACTTTGTTGGGCAAGTAGAGCAAGCTCACCAACCTGATCCTATCGGGATTCAACAGTCGTAAAAATCCTCTGTTTACATATGCACATCAGGCGAGAAAACTGATTAAGCGTTGCATGTCCCCGTGATATTCGAACCCGGGACCTCAAAATTTATCTCCCAGTGTACCCGTGCAGTTGCTCCGATATACCAAAGCCAATGCGCAACTGAGGTCGTTAATGTTAAATACTGCTTAAATGTTTAAATACTGCTTAAATGCCATCTTTCTAAAAAATACATATACAATTACCCATAAAAATTAAATAAATTATACGAAACTGTAAAATGAAAAGGTGTTAAATCATTCCACTTATAATGTAAGGCTACGTTTAATTAGCTAAACGTGGAGGTCCATGAAGCAATCAAGCTGAGTGTCAGCACGTCATTTTTTAATTCGAACTTGGGTATATCGAGCACATCTGACGGACAGTCACGACTCATACATGATATGTGAACAATTTAGATTGCTTTGTTGTCGGGTTACTTTAAGATGCTGTGTCAACCATAAAAATAGACGTCGACAAGTAATTAGAGCATATATGAATTTCATCATCATCATCATCATCTCTGCGTTAAATCCCGGTTGCAGCCTAAACTCTCAATTCGGCGCCCGGGGTCCGCTTTCCTACTTTTTCTTCTCCACTTCGCACGGTCTTCAGCATCCCTGGTAGTGAGCCCATTGGCACGCATATCACCCTGTACGACGTCAAGCCAGCACTTTTTGGGTCTATCCCTCCTGCCGGGGCCTGGCGGAGGTGGCGTGGCCAGACATTTGTTACCCACGTAAGCATCCGATTGCCGTAAAACGTGGCCGTACCAACGGAGCCGACACTCTTGCAATTAATCCGCAATGTGCATATAGAGCATATATGAATTTGTTATATAGGTAGTATAAATGCTTACACCGTGCAGGGGCAGAGTGAGAATACTGACCCTACGGCTTGAGTCAGCTTAAAAGGGAACAAAACAACAATAACCAAGTAGGAGAGAGATTGCTTCTCTTGTAAGTAGTTACCATCGCTTATGGCTTGCGACACCAAGAGCCCTGCTAACACGCTACCGTCCGTATAGGAGTACTGCAGGGGCTCCGTGTTTTTATCCGTGCAGGGGCGGAGAAAGAATACTAACCTCTGTGGCCGGGGTCGGCCTATCGTAAAAGGCGACAAAACAACCCACCCTAGCTACGTGGTAGGGCCTCAAGCCCGTCTGGATGGCAACCACCTTTGGTCTTAAGTATGCCGCCATAATAACCTTGTGTTGTGTTCCGGCATTAGTGACCCAATTCCTGTACCCTTATGGGACAGCAGCGTGTTCGCGATGCCACTGGCGTTGCATACACCTATAGGCGACGGTAACCGCTAAATTATAAGCGGGCCGTCAGCCTGTTTGCTGTCCTACAGCAATAAAAAAAACTGAAACCTAGATTACAAATTTCAGCTCATAATACAAGGCTATTATGATGGTATATGTAGAAACCAGGGGCGTTTGCCATCCAGATGGGCTTGGAGTTCTACCCCTTATCTAGGGGTTTTTAGTCGCCTTTTACTGGCAATATTTAACTTTAGTCCGCGCAGGGGTGGCATAAATTTCACTGAGTTAAAGGAATTCTAAGGAACTTAATTAATATAATATTTTTATTCTTGCAGGGGTGGAGAAAGTACTGACTTCAGCGGCCGGGGTCGGCCTGTCCTAAAAGGCGACAAAACAAGCCATCCTAGCTACGTGGTAGGGCTGCAACCCGTCTGGATGGCGACCCACCCTTGGTGTGAAGTATGCCGCCATGATAACTTTGCGTTTTGGTCTGGCATTATTGACTCAAGTCCCTGTACCCTTATGAGACAGCAGTATGTGTGCGATGCCACTGGCGATGCAAACACCTATAGGTGACGGTAATTGCTAAATTCTAAGCGGACGGTCAGTTTGTTTGCTGTCCTACAGCAACAAAAAAAATGTTAATATGTATTAACATTTACGTGTATAATAAATACCAAGTGTTACAATGTATACAGCTTTTTTATGATCATATAAATTTCAGTTTGGAATTCATTTTTGATAAAAAAAAGTCTGAAATTAAAAGAAAATGAGTTACTGAAACTATCAATATCAGTATAAACCTTAATTGATGACAATTAAATACCTTATTTTTGTCAACAGTCAAAGAAACTGCCTGCAGCGTTGTTCTACGTGGCTTTTTTATGAGAACAAATGTTGCCAGCCCATGAGGTATGTGCAGTGTCATGGCGTAAGCGAGGAGACACCCCGGTCTTTGGACTTTCTGATGTATCAGTTCCGTATGCTATTTATGGTAATTTAATCTGGTTTTGTCCTCTACAAAAATGAAACAGAAATTAAACATTAAAATAAATATGAAGGTTTTAATTTTTAGCATTCGACTGATAATTCGAATGATAATGATTACGATTAGCTATTCGGACCGCTTGCCGTTCGTGGCTTGCAGCTAATCGGTAAGCGTCGTTTTAGTTTTGAAGATCACGCGCCGTCATGACCCGAGTGAACCGAACTATGCTACACTGTAACCCGTTTTTCAAAGAGAAAAATATTTTTATTACTATTCATTCCGTTCCATTTTTATACTATTATCCGTGCAGGGGCGGAGAAAGAATACTAACCTCTGTGGCCGGGGTCGGCCTGTCGTAAAAGGCGACAAAACAACCCACCCTAGCTACGTGGTAGGGCCTCAAGCCCGTCTGGATGGCGACCACCTTTGGTCTTAAGTATGCCGCCATAATAACCTTGTGTTGTGTTCCGGCATTAGTGACCCAAGTTCCTGTACCCTTATGGGACAGCAGCGTGTTCGCGATGCCACTGGCGTTGCAAACACCTATAGGCGACGGTAACTGCTAAATCCTAAGCGGGCCATCAGCCTGTCTGCTGTCCTACGCAATAAAAAAAAAAAAAAAAAAAATTAATGATTTCGTCATCGCTAACTTAAAAGAATTTTGTCTTTATTTACATAAAATTCTTGTATTACCTTTATTATGATGCCATATTAATATGTATGGAGCTTGAATAATTTTTGTATGATTTCAAACATATGTTGATTTTCGTAGTTAGCGTAATTATATTTTTCAATAATTCCAATAGTTTATTAACATTTGAATATTGATTGATTATTAAAATTTTATTGTTTTTGATTTGAATTCAAATTTTATATAATTTGAAATATCATTAATGGTTTATTTAAATCAGAAAATGTGTTTGCTAGTCTTAAATTTGTTCTAACGTTTTTTTGTCTCCGAATGTAATTTAACGCTAAGGTAATCCATTCCTGGGTGTTATTTGTAATGTGTAACTTTTGAAATTTAATTTGGTATTTAATATCTTCAAAATCAGTCACAAAATCTTCTCCAATAATACTGTCAATAGTATTGTATGATACTTTTCAATAACATTCTTTAAGAATTTCAAAAGCTTTCTTTGCCCTTATTTCAACTCTGAAGTGAGTTATTATATTGAGTAACAATTTTCATATTTAATTAATTAAAACTTTCGAATCGAGCACGGGTCCTAATGTTGGCTTTTGCGTATATTAATAATAGAAAATATATGAAATACATGGGACGAATCTTGGAATGGAATGGAATCGAATTTTATCCGTGCAGGGGCGGAAAAAGAATACTAACCTCTGCGTCCGGGGTCGGTCTGTCGTAAAAGGTGACAAAACAACCCACCCTAGCTTCGTAGTAGAGCCCCAAGCTCGTCTAGATGGCAAACACCTCTGGTCTTAAGTATAACGCCATAATAACTTTATGTTGTGTTCCGGCATTAATGACCCAAGTTCCTGTACCCTTATGGGGGGACAGCAGCGTGTTTGCGGTGCCACTAGCGTTGCAAACACCCATAGGTGCAACCTGCATACTGAGACTACCAGTGTTTATATCAACCCATCAACCCGTTTTGAACAAGCGTGGCGGCATAGGTCCCTTCCTTCTAAGTGGAGGGCCATAGAGGGCTGTTATTATATGTATAATATAATAAAATGTATAATATAATAAAAATATCAATTGTTACCCGTAACACAAACGCTCTTCTGCTTACTGCTTGCTAGATGTCACTGTATCAATTTTACACATTATTTATTTGAAAATTCATATTAAAAATAATAGTAGCAAGAAGTTACGCATAATTAAAATACAAAGGTGGCGTTATTAGATAAGCTAGCATGCGACTCTTATGCTGTACAGTAGTAACGAGTGTCTGCATAAATTAGCCGAGCTAGGAAACAATTAGGAATGTCCTAATTAGCAGCCACCGCACGAAACATTAAATGGCTATCGGGCAATTTGCACTGCGTCCGTTAAACCTTCTTATTTATAACGTCGGATTTTCTTAACGAATGCGTTCTGAAATGCTTTTGAATTCATGCTAGTCTTTTATAGTGAGATTTTCTCATAACGATCAAGGTGTTCAGATCATCTTGACAACCTCCATGATGCAACGGCTTTCGCAAAACTCCTAGAGGTCACGGGTTCGATTCCCATCCGGAGTATTTATATATAATATATATTTATTTAAGAATGAAAAGTAAATAAATTCAAGCAGTTTATCGTTAGTCTAGTTACCATAAAACACAAACGCTTTTCGGCGTGTCTTAGGAGTATGGTGTTGTATGTACATATATTTATTTACAACTGAAAAAATGTAATTTGACATTGGTTTAGGAAGGAATTACTCAGAGAATACGGGTTGATTCCCACTAGAGACGGTGAAAAATAACAACATAAGGAAATTATCTAACCTGAAACGAAAAGCAATAAGCTAAATTTTATATTAAAGTTCTCTTTTTTTATTTCTGTAGGTCACCAAACAGGCCGCATAGGCCCGCTTATAATTTAGCAGTTACCGTCGCATATAGGTGTTTGCAACCCCAGTGGCACTGCGAACACGCTGTTGTCTCATAAGGGTACAGGAACTTGGGTCACTAATGTCGGAACACAACACAAGGTTATTATGGCGGCATACTTTAGACCAAAGGTGGTCGCCATCCAGACGAGCTTGAGGCCCTACCACGTAGCTAGAGTGAACCCACCCTGTTGTTTTGTCGCCTTTTACGACAGGCCAACCCCGGCCACAGAGGTTGGTATTCTTTCTCCGCCCTTGCACGGATAAAAAGTGACTTCGGACGTCGGAGTGATGGATAAAAACTTCTTTCCCATAAAGAATAGATGAAGACATTGTAACACAATGAAACATTTAAAGCAAAGGGAAATTCAACAAAGCGAATAGTGCTGCCGTAAATACACTTAAGTGCTTACAGAACTTTCATTTCACTAGAAACAAGAAAGTTATTCATATTGTGCTTAAGTTAGTTTATTTAAATATTTCCAGCTTAGCGTTTTAGCTATTTATTTCATGAGGATCAAACAGCCTTATAAGTTCGTACTCATGTTTCTGTGGCCAGAACTTTCATCTTTCATTCCTCGAGAGTCATAAAAAGCTATAAGTGAATCAACAAAGAAACTACTCGGTAAACCTAACAAAGTTGACAGACTGTAGCCGCTCGAGAACTTAGGATATTTTTTTCATCTTTTTTTGTATATAAGTGCAAAAACAATAAGTTTCACAAAAGAGAATCCACTGAAACAGGTATGCACATGTGTCTAATTATTTGTGACACAACTCATAAATTTGATGATCGTGGCGCAACGCATTACACACGTCGGCATGCTTGCGAGGGTCATTGGTTCGATTTTCTTTTCGAGTCTGTGTCTGTCTATGCTTTTGTATAATATGTATTTATTTATATATTATCCATGCAGGCAGGTCAGCCTGTCGTAAAAGGCGACAAAACAACCCACTCTAGCTACGTGGTAGAACCTCAAACTCGTCTGAATGATGACCACCTTTGGTCTTAAATATGCCGCCATAATAACCTTGTGTTGTGTTCCAGCATTAGTGACCCAAGTTCCTGTACCCTTATAGGACAGCAGCGTGTTCGCGATGCCACTGGCATTGCAAATACCCATAGGCGACGGTAACTGCTAAATTCTAAGCGGGTCGACAGCCAGTCTGCTATCCTATAGCAATAAAAAAATAACTACTAACTCATGTGGTCTTTGACATCAAGAGTTCTAAGATTGCCATATATTAAAATACAAAATATTCATTGTTGTGGGTAATATAATATTACATTCTATTAAATATTTTACCTTGAAATAGCAAAAAATATGACTTACTACATTAAAATTATTTCCGGCGAACGAAATTATTAAACAATAAGTTGAATATTAATATTTCATCGATTTAAAAATAACTAAACTTTTTATACTTTATGTTTGTAAAAAATACATATCAATGTTATATTTTAAACACGTCCTTAGATATATCGTTTTTTTTTTTTGTAATAAATATAGAAATGTATGTAATTGTTTGTATTTTAGTAAATAAACAACATATTTAAAATTTTGGTTATTATAAGGTCCCAATTGCAAGTTTTGTTGGTAAACTAAATTGTATAGGACAAAAGAAAAATTATAATAAAATATATTTTAAATATTAAATAAACAGTTTTATAGTAGCATATTTACCTGGTAACCCTAAACAGCTGACCCGTATTTGTGTTATTTCCATACGTGACACCCGCGGGCCCCCCACGAAGTTACACCTCGAGTTGGGCCCTACAAAGCTGGTGTGTGCCGTTACCCGCTTAATGGTGAGAATTTTATTGAAATAACTATTAATACACTATATTTTGTATACCACTTTAAAAATACAGATATCATATTGCATGCATTTTTACATTTATAACTTATACATTTTATATATATTATACATTTTATCTTACGAGGTACATAATGATTAATTCAACTCAAAATTCAAAGCTTAAGGTCCACGTAGGGAAACGTGCAATAAGATATCACGAAACTTCTGTGTAATACGCACACATGCCCCCACTCTTGGTTATACCTCAGAGTTAATTTGTACATCTGGAGGGCAGAAGTCGCAGGACGTGACGTCCCTTGTAATGAAGGCGAAAATGGCACCTCATTTGCAGCACCTGTTAGGTAGCAAAACCAAGCCGCCCTTGAGTG
Organism: Malacosoma neustria; assembly: GCA_963693495.1. NCBI lineage: Eukaryota > Metazoa > Arthropoda > Insecta > Lepidoptera > Lasiocampidae > Malacosoma > Malacosoma neustria. The sequence goes on along the minus strand of OY856381.1, from coordinate 1,671,983 downwards.
TAATAAACGAAAAGAACTTTTCCTTCGCCGCCATAAAAGTCACAATTACGTGGTATTTTTATAAATAAAATATATTTATTTTAACTAAAAGAATTGATACGACATGACAGTACCCGTCATAACAATATTGATATTTCTACTGTATCAGACTTTAAACTAATCGCTTCGTTAAATAAGGGCCTAAGTTTTTAACTCGTAGACGTAGCGACACTGTTCTCAAGTTACGGTCAACATAAAACATTGTGATAATACATATGATATATACGAGTACGAAAATTAAGTTATTTCATGTAATTAAACGATGTTACATATCGGAAATCAAAAACGCTTCCGGATATTGCGACGGCAATAATAGTAACTATACATTTCCACACCATTAGTAGCCAAAATACTCATTTACATTGGTTACAAAATAAATAACAACATTCATTAAAGGCCCTCTCAGGTCGTGACGGCACTAAATTTGTTTAATTTAATAAACCGTATGTCAAGGGTGATCTGCAATTAACATCGCTACTCCGTAGTATATCCGTTTATAGGTATTAAATAAATTCAACATCCGGGGATTTATGTAAATAATGGAGGCTAAAATATTGTGAATATTTCAAACTGAGTAAGTTGCATGGCAGTGGTTTAGAAAAATAAAAATGATTGTGTTTACGGATTATACGAGTAAAAATACTGGTGGCTTCTGTTGCGAGGAAATTGCTAGGATACTTTTTCGGAATAAACTTTAGCTTTGTATTTGTTTTTTTATTGTAGACTATGATTTATCTCTATGCTAAAATATTATCAAATCTATTTAGCTTTTTTGACGTAATTATATAACAAATATTTAAATAAATTAAGCCTAGCGTATGAATTGACAAACATAACTGTATAAAGCCATTACTTAGCCATTAAACCAGCTATATCGTCTTGTAATGTTTGCTGTTACATATTTTATTGTACAAATCAAAGAATTTAGTTTATTTAACGTTGTGTTCACAACAATTTGTGGGAATTAAAAAAAATAGCAACTTGTATATTTTTATTTCTTTGAGGCTAAACTTACATAAAATATAAACTTATATAAAAATTATTATCTAATTTCAACGTAACAAATTATATTTCAAATTCTGAAAAATGTAAAACTGCCATAAAACTTAGATTGTGGTAAATTTAAAACTATTCCTACATAGCTATTTTTTAAATAAATGTTGAGGTCTTGGTTCCTTTAATTAAACCCGATAAAAAGCGTAAAATAGTTCTAAATTTGATTGAACTATGTTTTTTTTAATGCTGTAGGACAGCAGACAAGCTGACGGCCCGCTTAGAATTTAGCAGTTACCGTCGCCTATGGGTGTTTGCAACGCCAGTAGCATCGCGAACACGCTGCTGTCCTATAAGGGTACAGGAACTTGGGTCACTAATGCCCAACACAAGGTTATTATGGCGGCATACTTAAGATCAAAGATGGTCGCCATCCAAACGGGCTTGAGGCCCTACCACGTAACTAGGGTGGTTTGTTTTGTCGCCTTTTACGACAGGCCGACCTCGGCCACAGAGGTTAGTATTATTTCTCCGCCCCTGCACGGATGTTTGAATTCATTGTTGAATATTTAAGACAAAAATAATTTTATGGCTTTTGTTCAGTGCCCTGCGTATATCTAAATTAATCCGAGCGGCTAAAATGTCCGAATCGTTTAAATTAACTCGTCTGTCACTAGTACGTTAAGGATTTTGACGCGTCACGTCAGAGTGCGCGCGCGCATGCTGCTAACATACGATGACGGCATCCAAAATGCGCTTACTTAGGGTTACAATATATTCAACTACTGTAATTTCTTTATTAAAGAAATAAATATTTTTTATTTAATACCTTCCCTATACACCTTAAACTAAGTTAACACATATAAACATAGGTATTAAATTATTAAATAAGGGTCCTAAGCTCAGCATTCCATCAGCTTTTAAAGGCCGGCGCTATTCTTCCGCTTACGACTACATAGTATATTCACGGAAAACACTACACTATCTCGGACTGCTTCAAAATTTTAGAGCCCTGAGTCTGCTGCTGAGTACTGGAAGAAGGCAAAGATAGTGCGCGTCACATTTTATGATAGTCAGCATACAAAAATAGATTTAGGTTAATTTGATTTTTAAGAGGATTGTATTACACTTTTGTCGTTATTTAATTAATGCCAATTACATCTAAAACTCACTCAAACTCTTCTTTTAATACGGTCACAGAGCGAAAATGTTACTCGTTGATATATATCCTAAGACACTAAGCTATACAATTTATACCTTGCATAATTCCACTTTAGTTATAAGAAGACTCGGATCTTGAATGTATTGGTAACTTAGTCTTACAAAACGAATGTTGACGAAAATATTTAAAAAAAAATTGCCAACCCTAAATCGGTTAACTGACTCGTTTACAATTACGAGTATTGTGAGGTCAAACAAAATACGATTTAAATTGGATCACGGATTGTAAGCTCATAAGATTAAGCACGGCTGTTGGGTTTTGATTTTTAATGTTGTCATATATAACCGACCATATGGTTGGATTATTCGGAGCCAGTGAACGGGGAAAGTGCGTTACAAATTTTATTATTGACCGTTAGTAGAGATCCTATTCAAATTTATTTTCATACAAACTGATCTAGAAAGAAAATAGAGCCATTTTTAAAGCGTTATAAAAATTAAATGAATATACTATTTTTTTTTTTTTAGTGCAAGAGCAGTAAGAATATTAACCTCTATGAACGGGATCGACTAATCGTAATAGGTGACAAAACCTTAGCTACATGATAGGGCCCCAAGCCCGTATGAATAGCGGTTGCCCTTGGTCTATACGTATGCCGCCAAAATAACCTTGTATTGTGTTTCCGCATTACTAACCCAGGTTATTAATGTAACCCAGGTAGATATAATGGGACTGACATGTTAAGAAAAGAACAAAGTCCCTTAAAAACTAATATTAAAATAAAATCCAGGTTCCTATACCCCTATGGTACAGCAGTGTGTTCGTGGTGCGTCCGTAAAGGGGCACAGAAAGTATACTGATCTCTGCAGCCGGGGTCGGCCTGTCGTAAAAGGCGACAAAACAACCCACCCTAGCTACGTGGTAGCCAAGCCCATCTAGATGGTGACCACCTTTGGTCTTGAGTATGCCGCCATAATAACTTTGTGTTGTGTTCCAGCATTAGTGACTCAAGTTCCTGTAATCTTATGGGACATTAGCGTGTTCACGATGCCACTGGCATTGCAAACACCCATAGGCGACGGTAAATGCTAAATTCTAAGCGATCCGTTAGCCTGTCTGCTGTCCTACAGCAATAAAAAAAAACAATACTATCTAGACCTTTTTTTTTATTGCGTAGGACAGCAGACAGGCTGACAGCCCGCTTAGAATTTAGCAGTTACCGTCGCCTATAGGTGTTTGCAACGCCAGTGGCATCGCGAACACGCTGCTGTCCCATAAGGGTACAGGAACTTGGGTCACTAATGCCGGAACACAACACAAGGTTATTATGGCGGCATACTTAAGACCAAAGGTGGTCGCCATCCAGACGGGCTTGAGGCCCTACCACGTAGCTAGTTTGGGTTGTTTTGTCGCTTTTTACGACAGGCCGACCCCGGCCACAGAGGTTAGTTTTCTTTCTCCGCCCCTGCACGGATAAAATTAAGTAGCATGTATGCACATATGTATATGGCTACTAGATAACTTATATACTATATAAATACTTTTCTTTTGTAAATAAATAATAAACATAACAGTACACCAAGATTCGGGACAAGAATCATACCTTATCAAGGGTACCGACATGCGTTAGCCGTTATGCAGCAGCGTCTTCACGATGCCACTGGCGTTGCAAACATCCATAGGCGACGGTAACTGTTAAATATTAATAACTGGTAAATTCTATCTGCAGTCCCAACAGCAAGAAAAGTCATAAAGAGCAAAAATGAGCACCAGTAATATTTATAGAACACACGGCACATGCTTCCTTAAAAAGTAAATTCAGTCGTATTTATTTTATAAGGGAATCTTGAAAACCAACTTCTATTATTAGCAGATAAGGTATCCTTCAGTTCTTGGGCCAGTCTCACACAACAAAATTACGCCTTAATTAAAATTAAGCACGCAATAATATACTCCATCTTATTCTCATTTCTCCTTGAGGAGAGGGTGGCCATTATATCTAAGAGTATAAGAAAATAAATGGAATATACTTTGCATTTGGTAGGCGTTTACAGATACTATTATCAGACCCCGAAAGTAAAATCAGTTTGAAAGTAACGTTCACTTACACCTCACAAACTAATATTCTAATACTCTAGTAAGGTAATAAATCACACCAGTGCGTTTATATCTTCATTAGAAAAGGCGCATGCGCAACATTTAAAGATACAATCAAATTATACATTTCGGCAGGTCCATATTTTTTATATAATATTCCAGTAACTAATAAATCACTGACCGCTAATTTAGAGATGGCTCACATAAATTTAGCAATGAGCTAATAGTTGTTTATTAATATTTTGTTCACAATTGTTTAATTACTTGCGAGAAAAAAATATCGCAACTTGTTGGTTAAGGCAGGGCTCACATTATAAGCGTTTTGATATATAATGTAAGATTTTATGCTGGTTGCACATGAAGCTTACATGTTGAAACTCGAGGTAGGCTATTGAGTTTTAGGAGATTTTCTTAAGGAAGGAAGGAAGAGGTCATATGGAAATAGATGTGACTAATTTGATTTTTACGATAGGTGACTATCACCCCTTGTTGTGGAGGGAAAACTACGAATGTAAAACTATGTATTTATTTTTTGATACTTTTATTAATTTAAGATTATTTATAATCTAATAGAAAATAATAAATTTTGAGGCGATCTACATAAAAAATTCACAGGTGAATGACAAATAAAAAAATAAGTATTCATGATCATCATCGTCAGCCTATTGAAGCCCATTGGTGGGCGTAGGCCTCTCGCAAGGCATGCCACAGAGCCATATTTCCGGATCGTTACATCCAATCTATTATTATATGATATTATTTAATTTTTCGTATTATGTCAATGTGTTGTTGTTCTAGCAGCGTTTCAGGAGAAACCTGAGGATGTACAATACTTGACCTAGCAAAATTTCCGTTTAATTTTATTTCTTTAAGCAAACAGCAGTATACTGCTGGTTTTTTTTTGTAACTTATTGTGCAGCAGGGTACTGGGGTTTTCTTATAAAATAAATTTGTAAAATTATTAATGGTTGAAATATATGTAGCTAATTTAGTTTTAATTTTTGACGCAAACCGAACCGTTGCTGTGAACTAAAACAATTGATATCCGCTTATCGCTTTTTACAACTCACCAAGAACTGTTATTTCCATCTGAAACTATTCTCATAAATGTGACAGCCACTATTTCGTTTTCGAGTCTCGAAACCTTATTTGTTTCTAAGTTAAATGATTTCGCAGGAAACCCTAAAAATCGCGAACAGCGTTTACTTAGATCATACGTCTAGCCCGTGTTATACCGCGATCCGGGTCGGCATACGTCACGACGTGTGCCGACCTCTGGCGTATCACGTCATTGCGTCCGATGCGTCATGTCAAAACGAATCGTGTGAACGTTTCAAATCATTTCTATTGAGAATGTGGAGCGATTGCGCAAATGTTTTATTAACGGATCAAAATAGGTGTTGTGACGGTAATGTGCACACGCACACGGCCTGTCAGACAGACAGTTGGATAGATCTCATTATGGTTAATATCTTCAAGATTACTCTAATTACTTGCATTTCACGTTTTTCGTGGCGTAGTGGCTAACGCACCATGGTACGCTTGCGGGGGTCTATTGGTGCGGTTACACTGGTAGTTTAGTTAACTACGATCGTTGGCGCAATTAAGGATACAAAATGTTATTTACTGCGATATTTTAAATTTTATTTTTATTAAAGCTCCATTATTTCCTAACTATATACCACAATTAAATACTTTTAATTCAAAATATTTTCGATTTTTTTCATTCAAATATATCAGCCCATAAACAGATTTGTAGTATGCAACACATTTAAATCGATTTTCGCTTTTATAGAACACCCAATGACGATAGTCCGGTCAATTTAGACCTAAAAATGAGAGTGAAGTTACATAAAGTCCCAACAAGCTGAAAATCAGTGAAATTGTTCAAAACATAATTATAAACAATGTTTAAAAGTTCCCCATCATTCCCGTGTCTGGAATTTTTTTATTCAAGGTCAAAGGTCAAAAAAATTATTTTTCCGCGATTTTCAGCAAAACGGTAAGTTTTATCATAAAAGTACCTCAGACAAAAATTGTAGATCATAAAATTATCTATAAAAAATGTATCAATACTTTTTTTCCTACGAGCCACCGTTTCTGAGATATAACTATTCAAAAAGTTATAAAAGTTGTTATCGTCATAATACGCATGAGTACGCCACGTATATACATCTCTAGATACTCTACAACTTTTATAACTTTTTGAATCGTTACATCTCAGAAACGGTGGCTCGTAGGAAAAAAGTATTGATAATTTTTTTATAGATAATTTTATGATCTACAATTTTTGTCTAAGGTACTTTTATGATAAAACTCACCGTTTTGCTGAAAATCGCGAAAAATCATTTTTTTGACCTTTGACCTTGAATAAAAAAATCCACACACGGGAATGATGGGGAACTTTTAAATATTGTTTATAATTATGTTTTGAATAATTTCACTGATTTTCAGCTTGTTGGGACTTTATGTAACTTCGAATGTCTAAATTGACCGGACGAATAAGATTTCTCAAAATTACATTATATTAAGTGACATGTATATTCAACATCAACATAACTATATTTAAAACAATTATATACATTTTAAAACATATTTAAACACGTTTATACTAAGATCATTGTTACATTATTCCTTATCATATATCACGATGGATTCCTCTAGTCCCGGAACTAGCTTTAACTGTATCTCTGGAACTAGTTCTCTCTCCCTGTTATGTATGTAATGGGGATGATTTGAGTTACAACGTAGCGAAGCGTAGTAAAATAAATGTGTGTGTGTGTGTGCGTACGTGTATGTGTGTGAGTTTCATGTCTGTGTATCAGATATAAATAAATTTATTAATTTACTCTCCTATATGTTCGCGCCGCCAAACCCTGGAGGACGGGCACTATCTTCTTCGATGTGACGAAAGTCTACAAGGTCTGACACAACGGTTTGATTTACAAGCTGTACAAACTAGGTGTGTCGGATATAGACTCATGCTCATCTTGCGAGAAGTCTTATCCATAGTCGCTGTCTAGTCGTCTGAGACAACAACATCCTTAACAAATGTAGACCAATCTTTAAATTTATGTTTTATTTGATCTTTTGCGTTCACATTTGCTAGGTTGAATCTCGTCACTGATCCTGTATATATTAAAATATTTTTTTATAGCTGAAATTGGCTGATAAGCAATCCACCCGATAATAGGTGGTCAACGTCTCCTATAGACGTTTGATACCATTGACAACGCGCTTCTGGCCTCTAATTGAAACTATGAACTGAAAGTTCATGCATATACTTCTTTTTAGCTATTCCACTAGCAAAAGACCATCGCCGATAAAATATCTGGATGTTATTAATTATATTTAATCTATCTTGAACATAAACTTTATGTATAAAACTTGTACTTCAACGGTCTTGGGATATTTATACTGCGAGGAATCATAAGCATACATATTTATTAATAATAGTAAATAAATTCAATTTAATTTTTATTACAAAGATCTCAGAAAACTTTTATCGCTTTAATTACACATAAATATAAACTTCTCAATAATTTTCTGAAACCAAGATAAACGTGCTTAATAATGACTGGAGAAAATCAAGTTTTATCCACTATCTCACGTCGGGTCTTTTAGACTACTTATAATATTATTACTGTTAAAGTTATTAGATCACAATAAATAAGATGGCAGCGGTAATAAAAAATGAACATGTTCCTCCATAAAAATTTACATAGATAACTTTTATTGCTATGAATTTAAGCACAAGGATATAGAAAAACTAGATTTAATTATGATATAGATTTCGTAAATGCATATTTCCAGAAAGCATGATTAAAATTAATTTATATGGTTGATAATTTTGAATTTTTAAATTTTGCAGTGCAAATGCTCTTCGTACAGTTCACCAAAGCCCCTGACGACCAACCCCAATAGACCTCGTCGCACACTCTACGGACCAGGGAGATGCGGCGTCGAGACAACCACACCCACACACACAGATACCGACATACACCCGTCGAGGCCTTCGAGACCTAGGTGCTCAGGCTGACCCTCGTCTGCTTTATATTTCATAGGGGCCGTGTAGGCCGAAAATGAAGCCATCGACGGGCCGCTGTAGTGGCTAACTCCACGTTACTGGGTGGTAGTAATCCCCGAGTTTACGCCGGGCTAAAGAAGTCCGCCTCGTTGCCCCAACCTCCCCTGCATAAGGGGTAGAAAAATCCACGATGGCGTCGTCCACCTAAATGCTACTTCTCTTCTGTCACTAATACAATTTGGCATTTCTTTTAATCTCATATCTCTTGCTCAGTCTTTCAGCAACATTTTGTTCATTCAACTAATCTAAAACCGATTATAAGCCAATATTAATTTTGTTCTCATTTGTCTTTATTGCACTTAGGATTCTAGAATCCATTCATATTAATCGATCATATGCCTTGTTGTTATATTATCCGTTTTAATCCTTGCAGGAGCGGAACAATAATATTGACCTCTGCGACCAGGGTCGGTCTGTCGTAAAAGGTGACAAAACAACCCACCCTAGCTACGTAGTAGAGCCCCAAGCTCATCTAGATGGCAAACACCTTTAGTCTTAAGTATGCCGCCATAATAATCTTGTGTTTTGTTCCGGCATTAGTGACCCAAGTTCCAGTACCCTTATGGAACAACAATGTGTTCGCGATGCCACTGGCGTTGCAAATATCCATGGGTGACGTTAACTGATAAATTCCAAGTGGGCCGTCAGCTTGTCTGCTGTCTTAAAGTAATAAAAAAACGAACGTAGATAGCAATTGAAAAGCGCATACAAGCTTTAAGTTTATGGAAAGAAGAAAGTTTAACTATCCATAAAATTGATTTCATTCATGGCACGTGTCAAAGTTAGTGGTATTGACGTTATCATAATCAAATTACTTTTTTAATTTCGAGGAAAAATTACATTATTTGAGGAGTATCTGACCTTGGAGGATTGGGGAGTATGTGGGACTAGAAAGATAGCTGACGACCCACTAAAATACCCCGTTATTTTTCTATGGGCCCACGAATAAACACGGCCCGCCGATTTCATGATCCAGGTCAGGAACCAAATAACTTGAGTATAATTTCAGGTTTAATATGTAAAACACAGAAAAATTAATTTAGAAAAAAAGTCTACAAATTATAAATATTTTTAACAAAAACTTAATTCAGACCAAAACAAATATTTAAAATATGTAAGTTTGTCATATTTACACAATTGTTTAAACATTTTGATTATAATATTACGTTGACTTGCATGTTACATTTATAAGGTTTAAATGCTCCGTTTAAAATAACAGAAAGGTAACTAAACGTCAGCTATTTTCTTTGATTACCAAGAAACGCGACACAACCACTCGTCCAGTTACTTAACACTTGCTATGTTTACGGAGATTTAATTGCGCAAGTTTGTACCATCATGCTGCGTTTAAACGCATTTTATCTTAAACGAATAGTTTTAAACATTTGAGTAATTTTATTGAAATACTAATATTATATAAACTGACCTTCGTAGCGTTACGCTACGCTTTTGTATATACATATATCGGAACGCCTACAGGTCATGGGTTTGATTCATATCTCCAATCTTGGTGTCTAGATATATTTATTTAATTAAAAAATATAAATATTCTATTAGTTGTCTAGTATCTATATCACAAGCGCTCTGATGCTTACTTTGAGTTGCATCGGCGTCGTTTAAAATTTTATTTGATAGTGTTGTTATGCCCATTGCACATAGAGAGACGCTCTATCGTTCCAAAATATTAGTAAAAAGCAAATTGATTACTCATTTTTTCATAAGCAGAAATGGAAGGGCCCCATTCGATTTTAGGGGTTGGAGATTGCAGTCATTTCTTTTAAAAAGTAAATAAAACCAATCTTTCTGTTTCGTCTCATAACTAAAATAAAAAGACATGACAAAATACCGTCAAATTATCGACACATTGTTTATTTTTTGTGTTTTTTGTCCTTCTAATAGTTTTGGTTTTCATTTTCAAACTTGTCAAGTTACATGGTAATACATAATTATATATAGATAGACAACACTTTATTGTAAACCAAATAACTTACAAAAACAATGAAAATTATTTACACAATCAATATTAATAATTGAATTAGTAAAATATTATGCAATTTATATAAAAACTATGCCCTTTTATTTATTATAAGGCAATGCAGCTATTTTATATTATTCCGTAAAAGAACTTTCATTTAAATTGGGACTAAACGCTCCTTCGGCACAGAATGCGCAGATCCCTCTGTAATGCAGCGCGTTATGTGCGAAATGGAGTCCGTTTGCACTTTTGCGCGTGCGTAACTCAAAGAAATATTAAAGCGGTACAGGAATATTTATAGTTGTACTAAAATTAAATATTTAAATGTTGACAAACACTGCCGATTTCTTTATAATCTATATACTTGAATCCCAATGAAAGGTCTTCCTCGCATATTGACTGTTTTTCGACATGTTTTTCCTCCTCAATGCAAAAGTGGGGTAAGAATAATGTTTCTTCTAAGAGAAATATGAAAATAGTCCTGAGAATATATCGAAATCTTTGCAAGAAAATTGAACTCGCACCCTCAAGCCTGAGTTATTTGGAGTAAACAAATAATCCGGTAAGAGGGCATTATTTCTTCACGCTTTTAGAAGTTTATTCGCCAGAGTTTATTAAATATTAACTCTGGTTGATGGTCATTCACCTAATTCTAATTCAACTTATTCACCTAATTCACCTTACATATCGCAATTTTTGTTGTTATTTTTTTAAATTATATTCCATTTCTGATTAATATTTTATTGCAAAATAAAAGCTATTTCACCGTCTTAATAGAAAATTTTAATAGCCAATAAAGATATGATTTCATTATCCTTATTCTCTATATTCTTATAACATCGAAATTGCTTGACTTTAGTTAGTTTACCTAGTTCTCTATGCAATAAAACACTCTATATAGCGTCACGCTCACTTAATTTATAAACAACAATATGGAATTTTACATCGGCAAGGAACAACTAGTGTACGTAGAAAATGAAACAGATGATCCTGTCCCTCCACCTAACATCAAACAATTACTTGATTCAGAGAAATTAGAAAAATACTGTTATACAATCAATTTGATCCGATAACATCTCAAGATATGATTAAAATACACAAGAAAATACAATTAAAATTGGAGCAGCAAAAACCATCAGACAAAGATAACAGACTATAGGTATATTATTATTATTACTATTTCTTTATTTCACAAATTTTTTATAGATTTATTTATTTAATGTGAGTTTATTTTTTATGTAGCTAAAAGTCATAGAGATGCACGAATGCAAAAAGCATAGAACAACATTAAATAGTGTACATGAGACGCTAAAGCTCATTAAATCAAATTGAAAGCTTTGGGTTGAATGAATAAAACTCTTTTAAGAAAAAGAAAACTCTAAATAATATGTCCATACCACGTTATCACTTTTCTGTTAATTATTTGTTCGTTAAATACAGCATAAGATAAAACAAAAATATTCTCAAATCGTATCAATAAAACACAAATTTGACCACATAAACAACAGTTAAAAACCAAAGCTCTAACTCTATCGAATTCTCTAACTTTAACGAAACCGACCGATATAACTTGAACCGTGTTTTTAAAAATAACGATTCCATTTAACAAGTTCAAAAAGATAAGGTTTAAAAGAAGGCTCTAATAAGGCTTTATAAATCTAAACGACGGGGACGAGATGCGGTCGGTTGTGTAAGTATAATTACATAGATGAACCGTACTGGTTTTAGGAGGACTGCACATGCGAGTACGAGGTTTTAGAATTTTAACTTATTTAAAGGTTATTATGCTAAATATTTATATAAGATTAAATATTTACTAATGTGACATACTTAACCATTATGGTTCGTGGTAACTAAGAACTATCACACTCTGAAACCAACCAAGATGACCTGGTTTTGATTTCTAGGATTAAATTTACCCCTTAGGAAGTTCTTCTCGTCTAATATGCCTAATTATGTAACGTAGGAAAGCATCGTGAAGAAACCTTCATATTGAGATTATTGGTATGTATAACCTGCCAATTCAATTTGACCAAGCGTGACGAATGTTCTATTCAATCCCTCTTAGAGGAAGGACGGAGATCCCAGGAGTTTGACGCTATAAGCTTTTATTCTTTAAACATAACTACAGCCACTGAAATACAAATTTTTGTGACAGTTGGTATACGTACAACAGAATTTGGTTTAAACAAGCAACACTTTGATCCTAAGCCCAAAAAAATTCATTGTTATCTATGAGCAACCAGATGATATAATCCATTTTTATATTTTACAGTAACATACCATACACAGAATATCTAAAACACCTATTCTTCAATGCATCAGACAACTAAATATAAACAAAACCACATTTATACATAATTTTCGTTTTAAAGTGTTATTTAAATAATTGGTTTTTTATTAATCAAGCGGAAATTAAAAGAAAACAAGACATGGGATAGTTTAAATGATATTAACATCACCTATTAAATTAATCGTTGTAATTTATTAACTTGTTTAATTTTAAACTATATGTAAATACTCAGAATGTAAATTGCATTCTAAAATGTTGAACACGTTAAAACCTACATTTAGATCACATTTACTAGGCGCAGAAGTACGTAGGTGATAAAATCCTTATTTTAAAACTTGTGGGGATTTTTATAGCTATTTTATTTTGCAATAAACCTGTGAACTTTTGTGTTTGTGTGTCAAACATGAACATATTTCTTGTTGTTTATGAGGACTTTCTATTCAACGCTAAATAATATTAGTAATAGCGAGTAATGAAATATTTTCTTTTTACATTTTTTAATGTTATTAAATTTCTGTATTACATCGATAAGTCGTGTAGTAATAGAATTCGTCATTTTAATTCACTTCGGAACCAAGGGTCAGGTATCTATTCTTTTGCTACTCTAAAAAAACTTAACTCTTCTAATGGCAGCCCCCCTCTGTGGGGGGTTCAAAAAGATTTCAAATCCGCCAAGAGCAGGTTAGTGCATACAACCACAGTGCAATACAAGTTTGGGCTCCAGTCAAGTTCAGACAAGTTAAGGCTTTACCGTTACACCTATTCTAGCCCACTCCACTAGGGATTGCAGGGAGTTAATAACTTTAGTAGAGTTGTTAATATTCCGTTGTCAGAAACCAACGCTCAGACTACCCTTTGTGTGATCGCACTATACCCTTCCTATAAACTCGCGCTACAGGCAGAACTGGAAATGCATTTTGCTTCCATACGCCGCACCACTTCTGATCTCTCAAAGAAGAACCAAGAAGAAGACCCCAGAAATTCTAAGTGACCCAGCATTTCCGGGATCTTCTAAGTCTCTTGCAGGGTTTAAGTATTTTGGGGCGACATATCCTAAATCTATTAATATCGGAGCCCAAGTTACCTCGGCAGCATAACTTAAACTCAAATAAAAAAGTTCGACATACGAGTTCGAAGTTCGAAGTTTCAAATGAGACATAACGTTTATCGCTCAAATTGAATAAATGATGTGATTGAATTTAGCGACAGAGCGATTGACGATTGACTTTTCAACTGCACACTTCTTAACCCATTTTATAATATTTATCAGTATTTTTAATTGCTGAAGTACAGCAGACCGGCTAACAGGTAATTTCTATATTGTTCTTTTCATTTCATTGTATAAAGAGGTTGGATATTGTATAAGCTCTCTTGTTCCTTATGGTTTTAATGTGCAGTGCAGCCGCATTCGCCTCATTTTAATTCGAAAACCTTTCAATGCGTTAATCATTTGCCATGTTAATCACTTAAATGTATCCGTGCAGGGGCGGAGAAGGAATACTAACCTCTGCGGGCGGGGTCGGCCTGTCGTAAAGGCGACATTGTTATGTCGAAATTGGGTTGTTACCCACCCTAGCTACGTGCTAGGGCCCCAAGCCCGTCTGGATGGCGACCACCTTTGGTCTTAAGTATGCCGCCATAATAACCTTGTGTTGTGTTTCGGGATTAGTGACCCAAGTTCTTGTACTCTTATGGGACAGCAGCGTGTTTACGATGCCACTGGCGTTGCAAACACCCAAAGGCGTCAGCTTGTCTGCTATCTTACACCAATAAAAAAATAAAAATAAACAAGGATAGTTTTACTGTGAGAACGATTCTATGTATACAACTTTTAGTTTTTTATAATGTCAACCGCCTTCTAGTCTTTAATTTTTTTTATTGCTGAAGAACAACGGCCCACTTATACCAATAGTAAGCAATTACCGTCTCCTATGAATATTTGCGACACTAGGGGCACCGCGAACATCCTGCTATCTCATAGAGGTACAGAAACCAGGGTCACTAATGTCAGAACTCCTTGTGTTGCAAAACCTTGTGTTGGTTATTATGACGGCATACTTATAAACTAAGGGTGGTTCCTATGCAAACAGGCGGCACTACCACGTAGCTGGGTTTTTTTTTAGCGCCTTTTACGACTGATTCCGGTTGCAGGGGTTGGAATCCTTACTTTTCCACTTTACGGAGAAAAATCTTGAAAAGAAAAATTTAATAGTATATTTTTCTAATTGTGAGGTTGGGCAAAGATAGTGATCCTAATATAATAGTAATACTCTAGAAAAATATGAACAAATCAATACGGATCTAGATCTTTGATCATCTAAAATTACAAGACAAGATCCGGACCTCATGAGTTTACGAAAATAATAGCTACTATTTTACTTTTAATTTCACAGCAACAAAAAGTATTTTAGTAAAGTGTCTAAAAGGTATAAAATAAGCTCACCCTGTGAAGTTACTACGCTTTTTTTAATATTAGAAAAAAATATCTTTTTGCATTCAGTATCTAATTTTATTGTTTAAATTCTCTCAGGAATATAGAACCTACGATTGCGCGCTAGGCGGGAAAGCTATAGTTCAATTTACATTGGTAATAATACTTATGAACAATGCAGATGACAACTTAAAATGATCTCCAACATTTGCGAGGCTCGTAAAACAAAACTCCTTCGTGGCGAGGTGAAAATGGCGACCGATGCGACCGCAGGCGCGGCCCGCTGTAAAAACCTTACTAGTTTCGAAACTTTCTACTTTGTTTTGTGTTTACTGAGGTACAAGTTTCAAAGCGACAGCGGTTATTAGCATGGCTTAGATTTATGACTATTGGAGTGGAGTCTGTCTTTTGTAACCTAATTTTTATTTTTCATATTTTAGCACAAAGTATCTAGGAGAAGCATTAAAAAAGGAGGTCAGAAATTTTGATCTATGACAATAATTAGGATTCACAACATGGATGAACGAATCATCCACAACTATGGATGAATCTTTTGGATGATGGTGAAACTTGTTTCTGTAGAATTTGTAATAAGCCAACTAAACTAACATACCCCATAACATACACATTTTACAATTTCATTAAATTTTATATATTTTAGGCAACATGTTTTGTCTATCTGGTAACTAGTATTATAAGTGCTCTAACGCAGACATAACGCTTAAAATACAGTTGTATTTTAATTTTATAAGGCGCATTAAATATAATTATAAAGTGTTTTATTTTTAAACAAATAAGTATTCTATTTAAATAGAATTTATTATTTTTCATACTGTGACTGAATATTATCCAAATTAAGAATACAGACTCTTATAAATTGTACCACACTTCACATGACATAAACCTCAGCCGTTCTAAAAGGCCCACATGTTTTCTACCTATTTAATTATAGGTGCTGTATTTAACAGCCGTTTGTAGTTGAACTCTGTGAGTTTACAACCCATTTCGTTGCATTCGTTTGCGTATTTATTGACTGATCGAAAGTTTACTGGTATTGTGCGTTGTGAACGTATTTATAATTATGAATATTTAATTTTCTTTTAATTAATCTTTAAAAAGAATAATCTTACTTGTGGTACTAACCACACCTTATAGGTACTAACCTGTAAGGGTTAACAGTTAAACGTTTTACTAAGTTTGAGACCTACATGCTGCCTATTTGATATTATCCGTGCTATGTGACGGATTGTAACTGGTTAAACCTTAAGTTTTTTCAGAATGTCATCAATTAACCTTACATTGTAAGTAGGTTATTTTCTTCTGTGCATTTCATTTTGGTATATTATATTTGGTGTATATATTCAATTTTTATGCGCTGGGAGCATTTTCTAAAAATATTTTTTCAGTTTTTAATAATAAATACCTGATGGCCATTATATTGAAGTAGCTCCTAAAAAAAAAAACTTGAATAAAATTACTCTTGTATAAGCACCGATTATCTCAAAGCCACACTTATAAAGTTTATATCATTTCGTATTGTGATAACGTTAAATAAATAAATAAAACTAAAGACTTGAAACACCCATATATGAACGCCACAAGACATTGATTTATTCTAATTAGTATAATATACTGTGTTTACTAGCTTAATAATTTAATTTTAACCAACAAAATTACTGAAAATTAGAAAGTAATTTATTTTGTAACAGATTTCACTTAATTTATTTAAATTTATAATAATAATAACAACCCACACCGTCCCACTATTGGACTTGGGTCCCCTCTTATAAGACACGTAGAGTATACCCGCCACGCTTGTCCAAGCCTAGTTAAACATACCAGTAATGTTGGTATACAAACTTACGATGTTTTCTTTCATCGTCAGTAAAAGGCAATTATGTTAAAATATGCATATTAGTGAGAAAAAAAATCCACAGCGGTATATGTCATGATGATCTTCGAATGGGGGAACTCTAGGTTAGTCGGTACTTTATAATTTTACAATACCAATAACTAATTAAATAAAAATATATTTGATTTAATTAAAGAAAATTATTGCATATAAAAGATACCTTATGAATTATTACAATTTTTATTATAATTGTACAAACTTATATCGCACAGACATATCCGTGATCGCGCAATCGTTCTATTTACACCGATCTCACACAAGTCAAGATACATCACAATCTAACAAGTGATTGATTGTGAATGACCGACATGGTTCATTGCTTAATCAAATTACGTATATACATATGTTGTATATGACGCATGGAGGTATTGCTTTTACATGTATATGAACGTACGTGGTAACGAAACAATTATGTACTTGATAAAAACTTAATTTATAATATTTAAAATGTTAATTAATCTTCAGGGTTAATTGTTATTAAACATAGTTTAATGGCCTTTCAATGCTGCGTTTGAAATTTTCTGAAAAAAGGCAAACAGTGAATTTCATAGGCTTTACCCACTAACGTTTCTAACGACACTAAAATTTTATCAACGTGTAAAGTAATTTTCAAATAATATACATTATTTATAAAAATTGCAATAACTTTGCAAAGTTTTTTATTAAAATATTTTATATTTTACGAATCATATAATTTGATTTTTTAAGAGAAATAAGTCCTAAATCAAATTATAATTTTTGATAAAGACTACATACATGCAATTAATACTATGTTTTATTCTAAAAAAGGCAACATTTTAGTTTATTTGTAAAGTATTTAATTAAAAGCAACTAACACAATCCGTAATTCATATTTTCACTTACGCTATTATACATTTGGGGTTTAATATGTAAAAATATGTGTATTTAAAAACATTTTTTTAATGTCAAGCATAATGTTGGACCTTGTTTTCAATTGTGTTTTGAGTTTGAGACAGGTAGATGAGGTAATGTTATCATATTTGATTGACCCTCAATTAAGGATATGATTATACGAGTTTGAGTAATTTTGTTTAAATTTAATAGTATTCAATTCAGTATTAAGTGTTAATAATAATTTATTTACGAACTTATAGAAAATATTAATAGAGTACATATAAATAGTTATATGTAATATTATATTTTGTCACAGTAATGTATTACGATAATCTGGTGCAAATAATAATATTAAAATTATATGAGTAATTGTATTAAAATTGACATTTTACATGGAGTTTGATAATTTTACACGACTGGTATGTTTATGGTACAAAAGTTTCTTAACGAAACTAAAAAGTTATCAAGGACATTTTTATTGCTGTAGGACAGCAGACACACTGACGGCCCGCTTAGAATCTAGCAGTTCTAATGGGTGTTTACAACGCTGCTGTCCCATAAGGATACAGGAACTTAGGTCACTAATGCCGGAACACAACACGAGGTTATTATGGCGGCATACTTAAGATCAAAGGTGGTCGCCATCCAGATGGGCTTGAGGCCCTACTATGTAGCTAGGGTTCCTCCGACCCTGCACGGATATAAACATATAATTATACAGACCAACCACAGCAAGTACAAGTTCATTTGTTTTAAGAATCGAATTTTATCCATGCAGGGGCGGAGAAAAAATACTAACCTCTGCGGCAGGGGTTAGCCTGTCGTAAAAGCCGACAAAACAACCCACCCTAGCTACATGGTAGGGCCGCAAGCCCGTTTGGATGGCGACCACCTTTGGTCTTAAGTATGCCACCATAATAACCTTGCGTTGTGTTCCGGCATTACTGACCCAAGTTGTACCCTTATGGGACAGCAGCGTATTCGCGATGCCACTAGCGTTGCAAACACTCATAGGCGACGGTAACTGCTAAATTCTAAGCGGGCCGTCAGCCTGTCTGCTGTCCTACAGCAATAAAAAAAAGATTTTTTTTTTGTAGATACTTATAATACGACTTGACGTAGATATTTATAAAATTAGAAATATTATTAATATAGTACAAATCAATTAGGTAACATTTTTATTTAGTAAATAATATTTTTTATTAATTTAAATTAAACGGCAACCGGATGCTTACGTGGGAAACAAATGTCTGACCATGCCGCCTTCGCCGGGCCCCGGCAGGAGGGGTAGACCTAAAAAGTGCTGGTCTGCCTTGACGTCGTAAAGGGCGATATGCGTGCCAATGGGCTCACTACCAGGGATTCTGAAGACCGTACGAAGTGGAGAAGAAAAAGTCGGAAAGCGGACCCCGGGCACCGAAACGGAAGTTTGGGTTGCGACCTGGATGAACGCTGAGATGATGATGATTAATTTAAATTAAAAAGTCAGGAAATAAAATCATAAATGTTATTGTTTTTACTAAGCAAACTTGAGTACTTAGCAGAAAGAAAACTAATTCCATTGTAATTATACGATATGAACAAATAAGATCTTTTTCCATTAACATCATATATTGTAAGTTAATATCTAAATAGTGTTTTTAAATTTCAATGCACTTCGTTATGACTACTATTGATATGATGATTTTTTTATGAAGAAACTTGGAGCTTATTATATCAATTTATATTAACGTATTTAGAAAGAGTGCAAGTATTTATTTGTTCTTTTTCTTAGAACTAGTTTACCTTAGGACAGATATACCCTATTTAATAAGAAAAGACAACAACAAGAGGACTTGAAACGCCGTAAATATTCGTCCATTGGTAACGGACTCATATTGGTAGCTTTCGGTGGGGTCCACAAGCGTTTCAAGACGTTTGATACAGGTCTCCCTGGACCAAAAACTTTGTTTATATTTAGGGCATAGGATAAATGTTGCCATACAAATCGATAATGTAGCCAGGGCAAGTTGGTTGATGAGTGGAGGGTGATTTAAATATTGGTAGGCCTCAAATTTTTTAATCAGCCACATTCATTTCATTTTTTTATTATTATTTCCTTGGCCAAAAAAGGAAGTATCAAGAAAGTGTATGATACAAAAAAGACTCGTAATTGCTTATTTCTGAGAGTCTACACAATAGCGTATCTTAGGCTCTGAAGTACAATTTGTATGTTATTGCAATAAAACATTTGTAAGAAGAAAAAGTTTTCAGATGTTTTTATTTTTAAATATATATAAGTAATTTAACAAAAAGATGAAAACAGAAATTAAGTTTGCAACCGAAACTTAATTGTAAGTGGATGGGATGCTTATTTATTTACATATATGATAATCAGTATTCTCACTAAAGTGCAGATTAAAACATTTATAATATGTTAAAAGATTTGAAGAGTATTGACACCGTCAACTATGGGCTAGAACATTGTCTAGGACCAATTGGCAGTGAGTTAGATAGTGCTCAGGTAGTAGGCTACAGAATACGAGCAAGCATTACAGGAGGATATTTATGTCCACAGATAAACAAAATATTAATTAATATAAACAAATTTTATATCTCCGTGCAGAGGCGGAGTAATAATACTAACCCCTTCGGCCCGGTTCTTCTTTTTTTTTATTGCGTAGGACAGCAGACAGGCTGACAGCCCGCTTAGAATTTAGCAGTTACCGTTGCCTATAGGTGTTAGCAACACCAGTGGCATCGCGAACACGCTGCTGTCCCATAAGGGTACAGGAACTTGGGTCACTAATGCCGGAACACAACACAAGGTTATTATGACGGCATACTTAAGACCAAAGGTGGTCGCCATCCAGACGGGCTTGAGGCCCTACCACGTAGCTAAGGTGGGTTGTTTTGTCGCCTTTTACGACAGGCCGACCCCGGCCACAGAGGTTAGTATTCTTTCTCCGCCCCTGTACGGATAGAAATTCTTGTCATAAAAAGTGATAAAGCAATCCTAGATGTGTGTAAGGGCTCTAAACTTGACTGGATGGTAACCATTCTGGGTCTACAAGTATGCCGAATAACCTTGTGATGTGGTCCGTCATTAATGAACCAGGTTTCTGTACCCATATGAAACAGCGGCGTTTTCAGCGTTACAAACATCCATGGGTGAAGGTATCTGCTTACTATTAAGTAGGCCGTCAGCCTGTCTGCTGTTCTTCAGCAATAAAAAAAGACTTAATCAAAAAATTTCCTTGCGTATAGGAATGAAAAAAAAGATATAATGAAATATATAATAACTACAAAGAAACTAATTTTTAATTGTTTTCACCAGGGTATTTTTGTATTATAATATATTTGTACGTACTGGGTACTTCTTCGCCCCCTTAATGCTAGTTATTTTCTATATAATTCGTCAATATACCGCTTTATAGTGTAAAAGTAGACAATATTATAGTTTATTAATGTAGGAAAATTACAAATGACGCAGAATCAAGAGTAAACAACTGACAGAATATCTCAAGATAAAAATAATTATTCGAACTTAATTCCAAATAGAAGCAACAAATCAAAATTAATATCAATTATTGATTTGATTAGCACCGAGAGCGCAAAATAATACAAGTCATTACAGTTTTATAATTCCAAAAGAAAAGACATCAACGCGCCTTCCTCTACTTTAATTTCGATGTTTTTACAGTCATAGATTCAGCTTTTTGGGTATTTTTTCATATTTCATATTGTTTTTGTATAAAGAGGATAGATAAATTTTTATCTTTGTATGTGAAATGACTCGCACTCCTAGCCAAAATTGAAATATAAGACATTGGACCAGAACTACATGTTCTGCGGCAGAAGTGACGCATACTAACTCTCACGAAGATTGTTTGTTGTTCCTTTATAACAGAAAACATTCTATAGAATCCTAAAATCTTTAAACAGATCCTTAATTGGTTATAGACATTTAGCGCTAACCTAGCGCCAAATCAGCTTATTTATTCAATTACATGAACCAAAATATATACTCGGATATACCTATATAGTAATCAAAACGATTGAATTAAAAATTTATCTACACGAATTTTTGTATATATTTACTAGCTGATACCCGCGACTTACACCGCGCTGATTGATGTACAACTTTTTTTTCATAAGACAGAGGTAGAAGAGACTTCCCCTCTCCTAAGCTACACCGCTTGCCCCACTTCTCCGCGGCAAGAAAACACTCATCACTGAATACGTAGTGCTTATAAAAATCTTTGCAGATATCGCAACATTTTTTTTAGATAAGGGTCAAGTGTCTAAGAAATAAAACTTAGAAAATTTAATTGAAATATATCCAGTAATTTTGCCGTGATGCGCGCACAAATGTAGACTAGAGGTCTTTTTATTTATATAGATAATTATGACACTTTTGCAATACTTCACAAAAAATTAGTACCTATAATACATAAATACTATATGAGACATAAAAGGCAAGGCATTTACAGGCATTAAATTGCAACACATTATTCTATGGTATTTTAATAATGTGAAAACTATTATATTTAAGAAAAATAGAAATTTGCTAAAATATAAATAAAATATATTCTCTACTAGAAAAAAAATATACTAAATTAATACAGAAAAAAATAATCTATTCGTACATTACTCATTTATGAAACAATAAGTATATCTAAAACAATAAGTGTAGTTTTGCGTGAACTATGATCTTTCACATTCCAATCTTCATAACGTGCGATCTAGATCGAAAATGATTAATGATCGATGAGATTGTGCTATAGTTTTTGTGACCTACAGTTTGTAAGGCCATATTATAATTTGTTTCTAGATCTATCAAAGTTATAAAACTTATCAAAGTTACTGAAGAGCAGTCTTTGGAAAAAACTTATAATCAAGATAATTCCTTCAAGATAATTTTTATTTTTTAATAGTTTAGTGTGTTAAAAAAATAATACTTTAAATACATTTTTGTATGGTTACCATGCATATAAATTTAGCATTGTAACAATGTATTTTGAAGCTTCGAATCAAATTTACTACAATACTTCTAAAAGGTAGTATCTAAATTAAAATATTTTATATCACTTGTTTTTATCCAATTTTTCATACCTTTTTCATATTTCATATAAAATCAGTTTTAAAGAAAATCGCTATAAATTTACGGTGTCATGCGGAAATATAACCTAATTTGTTATATGTCTATATGTTATGGGTACTAGGCAATTTATGTACAGTAACATTTTTTGGACCCACAGAGTGTGAACGGGAATTAAACCCATTTCCCCGCAAACGTGTCGACGTGTAAAATCCGTTGCGCCATAAAGGCCGTCAATTATAAGAATAATATTGATTTTTTGTAAAACAGCAAAATGTTTTACCCAGCTTTGTTAAAAATTTGTAGTGAAATGTGATGAAATGAATTAATTAAACTAATTGATTTAGAAAATCCTAAGTAAAAAGTATATATTTGTTACTACACAAACGAATAGATGTGTAGTCCATACATACATTATTTAATATATATAAAAATGGTAATGTATATATGTGATATTTTTTCTCGTGGTTTTAATATATTTATAACTTTATAATAATAATGTTAGAAGTTGTACGGTAATTATATTTAAACCATCTTAGGAAGTTGCATTAACACTTAACTTACAAAAGTGTTGAATTTGTGATTGAAAAAACGAATCAAAATATACTCTCTTAGAAACAGTTCAAAATAATTTGAATCAACTACCAAATACCTTATTTGAATTTATTGTTATCATTTACATTTTATTAAGACGGGTCGTATTTTGTGTGGTATCATGTATTAAATAGACAAACCCACTAGAGTAAAATCCAGCAGAGAGCTTCTACCCTATTAGGCACGCCAAGAATGTGCAAAGTAGATAAGAGAAGTTGAAAAAGGAGCTTTTACATCGAAGCGGAAGTTTTGTATTAGGGACAAAAGCCATGCAATATTTGGTTTTTACTTTTGAAATAGTGGAGTAAAATATCAGTTGACGTCATAAACAAATTTATATTGTCTTGTGATTAAAGGAAGATTCTTATGCAGCGACGTAAAAATATTACTAAAAGGACCGCCGGATATTTATTTATATCAGACGAAAGCTTTTGATGTAGCTGGATGGGAATCAGCCAATCTGTTTTATATGTTGATTATGTACGGAAAGCACACACACACACACACATACATATATATATATATATATATATATATATATATATATATATATATATATATATATATATATATATATATATATATACATACAATTTAAAAAAAATATTATAAAATTTCAAAGAATTCGTGATATATTTTAACAGTACAATGAAGCTATACATATCCGATTTTCTATTCTTATCGAATCAGACATTGTGTTGTGGAGCTACGTATTTACGAAATCTGCGTATTTCAAATTGTTGAAATTCATGTTTCTGAGCCTATTCAGTTATAATATCGTATCATTGAAATTATGGTGTCGATGTTTCGGTTCGAAAATTATCCATATTTTTTTTATCTTGAATAATATGGCGTGATTTTTAAATATACTTTTCTCATCATACCCATTGAATCCAAAAAAATCAAGGTTGGATTTCCTGCAGCTTTTAGACATTCTTTTTGCATAATGTGCTAACGAAGCTGACAATGCAGAAAGTATCTAGAGGGAAACCTGGACTTAGCAATGAGAAGTTATCGGCTGTTATCTCTATTTACATATAACAAATATACCTCAGTATAAGGAATACAGTGAAGCTAAGAAGTTTGTTTGTTGTGGACTTAAGTTACTTGCAATAGAGATACTACCCAGGATTCCAACCCGTGTCCTCTCTTAAATAATCATTAATCACTATTAGTAATTTTTCATTTCACTTATAATTTTATTTCGATTAATCCAAAATGTCATATATATTTTCTAATTAACACTAACCTTAATATGGTATATTAAATATTCATTGTTGTTCGTAAGTTGAAAATAAATTAAAGTAAAATATGAAAATTTTAATATGATTTGTCATTAACTTGTTTAAAAATACCAAGATTAATAACTGTTATAAATAATATTAATACTTAGTAGATTTTGATGGTTTTAAAACAATTATAACATTAATAAAAGTCTTAATTTAAAAATAAATATAGTTAATATAAAAATTAATTATTGTTTCTTATATTTTAATGAATATTTTAACAACACAATATACTTATAAGTTTTGATAACATGTTCAAATTAAATATAAACATACCTTGTCTGAAGCTTTCGAAATCAGCTGATCGCAGAATTTCCTATATCAGAAACAGTTCGCCACAGAACTATTAAATTCTCATTATTAACACTACACAACACTTTAATATCACTCCATCAAGTCAAACTGTCATA
Organism: Malacosoma neustria; assembly: GCA_963693495.1. NCBI lineage: Eukaryota > Metazoa > Arthropoda > Insecta > Lepidoptera > Lasiocampidae > Malacosoma > Malacosoma neustria. Next base: position 1,646,769 of record OY856381.1, on the reverse strand, counting down.
TAAAAATGTTCAAACGAACGCGCGAATAAGCGTACGCGCAGTCCAATTCGCGCGGTTCGATTTTAAAGATCCGTCACCCGAGCCTCACTCGGATGTGGTCGGTGTGTGACTGTAAACTCATCTTGCACCTCACGATCACCGAAGAAGATACATCTCCCGTCCTTTTCTAACTTGAATGCGGAAGCTATGTATGTCCCACTCCCTTATTATCAGAGGTTAAGCTTCGCCCATCAGTCAGCGTACGGCCGCCTGGTAGTAAGGTCGTGTCTCATGCCCCCGTTACTTTCTCTACGATGATTTCGTTACACAGTTACATATTTTAAATATTTCCTAATTCAAATTATTTATGACTAAAATTGCTAATTAGGTCAAAGTTCATATGTAAATTAAATATGAGGCAGGTCAATATAAACTAGATCGGTTCGAATTAATTTAATCGGACCAATCGGGAGCATGCGAAATGACAAGCGCGCTAGATCATTCGCTTAGATCACCGTTGAGCGCGTGCGCAACATTTACTGCGATTGGCGTGTTTTCCTCAAGCCCCGCCTGTGATACCGTTATAGGGGGGCAATGCCCACCTAAAAGTGGGGATTTGTAGATCACATTTAGCGACCGTGACATATGGCTTCAGCTTATTAATATGACACCTTTAAGTTTATGTTATTATTTTATGAATATATGATTTGATATATAATTAACAGCTAAAATACAAAACATAAGATTTATACCAATATAATAAATATTTGTTAAAATCAATATTATGTAAATTATTTCAATTAACTGCAATGCCGTTTACGTTTATATTACGTTTAACACGTTCCTAACATGAGTGTAATCTACTAAAAGTAGTTTACATAATAAATTAATTTATTATATCATATATATAATCATTTTTAAATGAATATTATGGAGTTGTGTATATTATTTCTTATGTCGAGGAACTTAAAATATTAATAAAGCAGTTACCGCTGTTATCGATGTTTGCGACATCAAGGACACCACTAACACGCTGCTGTCCGCTTTGGGGTCCTGGAACATGAGTCACTTATGCCGGAACAAAACACAAGATTATTATGGTGGTATACTTCAGGACCAGGGGTGGTTTCCACCTAAACAAGCTTGGAGCCCTACCATCTAACTAATACCCTAGTTTGGTTTTGTAGCAATTTATAAAGGCAGCCTCGGGCCGCAGGGAATCAGTATCTTTCTCCGTCCTTGAACGTAGAATTAAAAATAAGAGAAATGAAATGCGTTGATTGATATTAAGAAGTTATATGATGTCATTTGCACGTTTATTTATATTCTATACTCTACATAAAATATAAGGTTTGGTTTAAAATATGTAAAATATTTAGAAAATAGTTTAATAAATAATAATAAAAAAACTCTATTGTTACGACTGCACATACCTATATATATTTGAAACCTTTTTCGGGCATTCGTTTCCATTTTGCTACACGAATAGATAAGCGTATTTTAATAATGACTACACAAAATTGGAGAAAAACACAAAACAGAAAATAAGATGTTATTGGTACATATTCGTTAAATATTAACAACTGATTGCTTACAGTCTAAAAGTGTGTATTTTTAACAGAGGAGAATATACACGTAAAGTGAGATAAGGGTTTGTTTCAGTTATGTCCGCAACTTTGGCTTTAAAACTTGAAACAAACTGCCCATCTGTAATGTTTTATTTTCCTTAGTACCTCCCATTTTCAACATTGAAATCAGGATATAATTTTAATTTATACAATTTTTTACTCTAAAGCTAAGAAAATAAATATATCGAATGATGTTCCTTGAAAGCTCCTGTAATCCAGTTATCTTTTTTTGTATTCATTGCTGTTGGAAAGCAGACAGGCGACGGCTCACTTAGAATTTAGAGGTTACCCTCGCCTATGGGTGTTAGCAACGCCAGTGGCATTGCGAACACGCTGCTGTCCCACAAGGGTCACTAATGCCGGACCACAACACAGAGTTACTATGGCAGCGTACTTAAAACCAAAGGTGGTTGCCATTCAGACGGGCTTGAGACCCTACCACTTAGCTAGGGTGGGTTGTTTTGTCGCCTTTTACGACAGGCCGCTGCACAAATAGGATCGCTATGAAAAAATTTCAACTATGGGGATCACTGGATAATATACGTTAGATGTCTGGGAAGATCACAAGTCGAATTATTATACATTTAGGTTTAATATACATTTATTTTAGAACTAGATCGCGCTGTGTGAATTATCACATCGTACATTTTTATTAGCCTCCTTTACTATTTTAACTTCTCTTATCCAGTGTTTTGTGTCTGATCCCGTATTAGTATACTGCTCAGAATTACACAAATTGTATCATAAAATCGATGCTAATTCAACCATCATTTATTATTTTATAGTCTACTCCAAGGATTTATAAATGCATTAGTATTGAAAGCAGATTAAAACTGAGGTCTATAGGTCACTCAACTCGTAAATACTAATGGAGTGAGTTCGATTTCCCGAATTAGATTAGATATCGTAGTTATTACTACTCGTATATTCATTTAAGCATATCATAAACGTATAAAATATAACATAAACCTTACTAGTTGTTTTCCAGATTTATCCGTGCAGGGGAGGAGAATGAATACTGACCTTTGCGGCCGGGGTCGGCCTGTCGTAAAAGGTGACAAACAACCCTAGCTACGTGGTAGGGCCCCAAGCCCGTCTGGATGGCGACCACCTTTGGTCGTAAGTATGTCGCCATAATAACCTTGTGTTGTCCGGCATTAGTGACCCAAATTCCTGTACGCTTATGGGACAGCAGCATGTTCACGATACCACTCTCATATGATGAGAGTGATCTTATACTAGGGTCTCTAAAATATTATTATCAAGAAGTCACCAGAACTAAACAAGACATTAAATAAGTAACTATTTAAATCAAACTCTTTTAAACACTCTTACATTATCAAATTGGTAGAAAATTTTACGTTTAGCTATTTTTCCGAGTAAAAAATATAGTTTTAAATATTATATAATAAAATTATACAAGGCAGCGTTCGCACGGGACGTTGGAAAAAGTGCCAGCAAGTTTATAAATAAATTAAATAAATCGTAGTCTTAAGAGGCTTAGAATCAACAAGTATTTATTTTATATCGTCGTAAAAGTCTACAGAGTGATTTTTTAGTATTTAATTTGTATTGCCTGATATAGCATACGTAAAAGGATTAATTTTATTACCAAACAGAACTTATACTAATTTCCAATGCGCAATAAACCCTTATAAGTCAATGCTAATTTTCAATCTAGATAATATACATTAAAGTGATCAAATTAATTTTATTCGTAGATGGAGACTGATATTGTTAAAGAACGTTTATATATCCGGCAACCTCTTATAACAAATTGTTTTTTCTTTGTGTATACATTCCATTGCGATTTTAATTGAGATTAGAAAAATCCTTAGAGCCGACATTGAACAAAACATTTTTTGGTATAGCGATACTCCTTGACCTTTCAAAAAATAAATAAATTAGGTTAAATTTAGTCATCATATCAAATATTCTTTCATTCACTATTGTATTAGTTATTTAATTATTTTATCATTTAGAGATAAAGAGAAATCGATACTTATCACGTGTAGAAACATTTTTCCGATCTGAACGTTGTATTTTTATAATAATTTGTACGGTGCATTCTCAGTTACGTTCGCAAATATTGCTTTAAATTATTTAAGTAATAATTATTCCGATATAATGCGCAGAAAATGTCACGTGTGTAAATTTCAAAATGTAAGAAATAAATAATAATAATTAGTAAGAGCATTCGAGACGCTCGGTACTGCGAATTTCTTACACTCGGATGTTGTTTACTCTAGTAAAAACCAAAAAAAAGTGTCTCTTGAAGATATTATAATAGATCAAGGGTGAGCAACCTTTTTAATCAATGGGCCAATTTTAATTTTAATATTTTTTGGCGGGCCGCACATAGATTAACTGTTATTAATAATTTACAAAACTTTATTTATAATAAAAAAATATAAAACTAAAAAAGTAAAGATTTCATACACAAATTTTAATGCAAGATAAAAACAAACAAGAAAAGAATAGAACAACGAATTTACTTGAAATTTGGCACTGCTTTTTCTAATGAAAATTGACAAAAAATATCAATTTTATAACAATATAATGATGGAAGAAATTCCATAAAATAAATTCAATTTTACAAATGCTCGTCGGGCCCCATAAACATGTTTAACGGGCCGCAAGCTGCCTGCGGGCCGCCTATTGCTCATCCTTGTATTAGATGATTGACAGCAAAATTTCGTGTCCTACTTTTAATGTTAAACGAAAAAAATAATTTAAATAAAAAGGATAACAGACTTTTCCCCAAAAAAGGTGTTAACGTCAGACAGGCGGCTGGTTGTAAAATCTAAGCCACAAGGATAAGGGCAGAAGGAAGAAGAATAAGAGATGAAAATTAAAATTAATCGAATATGTAAGTCTCTTTAACTTCTTCAAATAATACATCTAGTATGACTCTCACAGAATCTGACCTTAATTTTATTCCTGAGCTAAATTTATTGTATTTTGAACGACTGAAATAAGACGATACAATGAATTTAACGTTTATAGGGAAAAGATAAGAGAAAGGTAACAAAACTTATAAGGTTGTGAATAATGTTGTTAATTACATAATATCCGTAAAAGCGTCAAGAAAAAAGAAAGCGAAAACAAAGTAATTTTCTTACAAAGGCTAGAAATTCCTTTCCGAAACCCTAAATAACTATCAAATTTCGAACCAGGTTTACGTCAAATACTGATTTATATGTTACTACGTACGTAACGAATATTATCTGTTAAGAACTAATAAGAAAGTTCTTATTAGTAAATATTTTTAAAATAATTCTAACTTGAGCAATACCAATCCACATAAGTACGTAATCCCGGTTAGGTTCTATGTATTCACTTTGGAACTGTTTATGTTTACTCTTTATTGACTTCATCTTTATATTTTTAAATGAGATAGTCGTCAGCACAAGAAAATAAATGAGTTTGATTTAATATAATTTAGTTTTTCTAATGTCCCGTCAATCACACCCGACAAATTGACAAATCACGTTGGCAAATTTTATGCCAGTTGTTGGCAAAACATGATTACTATGTACCTTTTGTAACATTTTTGTGACATAATTTAAATGATTTTAATTTAATTTGATTTGAAAGCCACTGTAATTATTACTATAGAAAAAGTATAACTCAACTCTGTGCGGGTAAATGTACATGTCCCTTATTTACAAAACATATTACCTTATATTAATGTCGTTGCGTATGAGAAGCGCGTTTAAGGTATTACAGGATAGACTCCGTTGCTAACAAACTGATTGCGTTTTGCAGTTTTTGTTGTCCTTGTATGTAATAGTATATTATTCTGGAAGGTATGGAAAATATTTCTACAAATCATAGTAATTATATTATTTAAAATATATTTGTAACAAACTGCCGCAAAGGGTTACTTGGAGTACAGCGTATTTTAAAATTGTGGGTATTATAAATTTATTTCTTTATCGTTGTATCTTTTGGGTTTTCAAGTTTGTGAAATTTTATTACAGCTATTTTCATGAGAAAAATAAGTATAGCCGAATAGAATTCTTATGGTAAAATAAAAAAAAATATTTTACCAATCAATGATTAAAAAGGAGGAGTGACGATATGTAAAATAGTAAATACTAAATAGCAATAACATCATTTTTTCGTAAGAAAGTTTATGTATTAGTATTCTAAGGGTGGATTATCTTATTAGAATAACCGCGAAAATGATAATTTAAAACAAATTACATAAGATATTCTAAAAAATGGAAAGTATTATTAAATCTATTTTGTAATACTTAAAAATTATAAACATTTCTATAAATGAATTCATGGATACCATTGCTTGTATTAAAATAAAATACTGTTGTTTTTCTTGTTAAATTAATAAACCTGGCAAGAATATCCTTAGAGAATAAACATATCAATTATAATTCGTCTGGAAATAAAATTAAGATCTGTACCAATTTTTTAAGCTTTCAACTTCGATGCTAACAAACATAATCAAGTCAATATCGCATTGTCATAGTTCCAAGCTACTTCAGTAGATGGCGTTAGCAGTATTCTTTAAAGATTTGTTTAACGTGTAATTATTATGAATTCATTTAAGAGATTATTTTTTTATGAAATTTATATTGCTTATCACGAATAAAATAAAATTTCCTCAAACTTGGTTTTGGGACAGCCGTTCAGATGGACAACGTTTTTATATAAAAGCCAAAGATAGCAGGCGCACTATGAAAACAGAATCCTGAAAAGACAATTTAACTATGTGCTTCCCTTGCTGTGTATGAACTAGTAGAAGGAGTAATCCATTTAAACCGTTTAAAAAATCATCTTTTCAGCTGCCTAGATACGAACTCCATATATGAATAGGTAATTTTTTTTAATGTTAAACTTTATCAAACAAGCTGTTTTTCCTTAATACGGGTAAACGTGCCATCAGTTTAAAAATCTAAACCAACGATCAGCTGTTCCAATGACAAAATCTCTCAGAAATGTCAGCAAAAAAACGATCCTACGCAATAAAAAGGGATGGGACAGAAACGATAAAATACAATAATGCAATGGCAGTCATTAATCAAAATATGGATCGCAAAAAATGTATCGTCGTGTGGGCGAGTTCTTGGAGCCAAAAAATGTAGTGATCTAATTAATGATAGAGAGTTCCGTATACTTTATTCGATATGAGGTCCTAGACATAAACAATAATAATACCTCGTTACTTTCTTAAGGTTTGTATAACCCAAATGAAAAACAGCAGAAATACAAATAATATTGTGAAGTTTCACATAGAGCAATATAGTGTCAAATTAAGCAAAGCGATTGTATAATAGGGTAGTGGACCATAGCATTTCAACCGTAACCTGGTACGAAAGTATGATCTGAAGATTTTCACTTTGTTTACTGATAGGAAATAAAATAAATATGATAGGCTCTATGTTCTTCTTTATTTTGATTGTAATAACTGATCAAATAATCTCGTACATAGACTTTTCGCTTTACATGCATATCTGAGATTATAGTGTGCATTTACGGAACCCTAAAAGTATTTTTATAAGTCACGATTTGTTAGCTGATTCAGACAACAATAAAATATAGAGCGAAATATTTTTGGAAAATTAATGACATGCCTGTTCGCGGACTTTATTCCCAGTATCAATTCTTGTATTATTTTTATTCTGTCTTAGTTATCACTTCCTACCATCCAGGGTTAAGATGGATGTACAATTTTTTGGATATACATAAATTTTAATGTATAATCTAAATAAACTTCTCAATGTATGAATTTAAAAACACAGGCTCTGCTAATGTTAGCGCTTTACCAATATGCATTATCGGTTTATACAATAATAGCGAGTCTGCCATCTTGGAATTCATTTTGAATCGTAATTAACAAATTTATATAACTTATCTATTACTAAGCAAAATCGTTAAATCAAACATTGGCTAGGTCCCAATACTCTTCCTTGACATTTATTATGCCAGCTAACCCAGACAGGTATGCGTTTGGTTATTGAAAAAGCGACTATTGTGAATAATCAATCTCTACTTTAAGCGGACACTATCTGTTTTCTGACTACTAATAAAGATTTATATTTATTTATGTATTTATAAGTGGTATACCAGAAGAATGTTAAACCTAAAAGTAGATGGGTACAAGGACAAGAGCAGATCTAAAATGCGATGCTATGAATATGTGATGCGATATGAGGGTTTGTGAAATGACAAAAGAAGAATTCCATGATATAATAAAATAGAAGGACATATTGTGCTGATTGATTGAGTCGGACAAGGTCAAGCTAAAGTTAATAAGTGGCGTACATCAAGACTCAAAGTGTAGCTTAGGAAGTAAGCGAGACAAAACGTGTCTAGGCAGAAGATATTATGAAAATTTCATAAGTGTATTTTGTATAGCGTAATTGCATTTCATAAAATCATTTTACGACTAATAAAATTTAATTACGTCTAACCCTTAAAGTGCATGATCTCTGATTTCCGCTTAAGCGCGTTAAACAATGTTTTGTTTAACTGTAAAATGATGACAAAGCTTACCGCAAATTGCTATAATATGATGTCTAAGTTAAGAGCTTATTACTGTTTATGGAATGAAATGAAAAATTAATAGATTAAAAAATGCTTTTATTATCTCCCAAAACCTAAAATAGGGTACATACATATAAAAGTGTAACTACAGAAAGTATATTATAAAAGACTAAAAGTACTATCAGCAGCTTAATGAAATAGATGGAGACAGGAATCTAAACTGGGCCGAAAACCATTCTATGGAACTCCTAGCCTCCTCCAGATTTTTGTCCCGATCTTATACGATGAAATGAAGTGATATAAGAATATTTTATTTGAATGTTAAAAAAAATAATGGATTTCTCTTGACATACTCAATTTTAGAAAAGAGTTTTTAATACGTAATCTCTTTCTACATAACTTCAAGACTAGGTATGCAATTGAGGTGTTCCAATATTTAGTGATGTTTTTTTTTTTTCAATATGTTTTGTGCTTAGCCAGCTTTAGATAGGTACCTGATGTACTGCTATCACATATTCTCGCGATAAAATGCACCTCTTTGGCCGTTTTCTAACCTAAATATTAAAAAAATGTACAGTAAAAATATTGCAAGGAAACTGACACAACAAGATATACTTGACGGCGCGTCTGATTATTTCTCAGAATAGGAGGTTTTATTTAGGGCAAAAGAGCAACGATAAGTGACAGTTGTCAACGTCACGTAACAAGGGTACTGTCATTGCTGTTTGCTCGGACACAACACCGGGCGCTAGTGCAGCAGCGTGGTGGAACAGCGGTGGGAAGATAAGTTTGGTGGAGTGTCATTTGATTTAAGTGTGATTAGTTATTGGATAATTCAATTGGAAACTTATTATAATGTCGCTAATTGTGATTTACTTGAAATTATAACGCATAACCTAAAGTTGCGTTTTCATTCTCCTCGCCCAACTACCTACGCCCGTCTGTAGTCAAATATGGAAGCTTCTGATAATGTGGACGCCCCTCATGTCCCTTTATACTATATACTGATATATCTAGGAAATTCTTACTGGTTTAGTCAGGTCTTATTAGCCTATTTTAATTGCACATCTCACTGATCTAATCTGATGACTAAATGTACCGAGACTTGGGTCTCCCTCTAGAGGGAACGGATAGTATACCCGTCACGCTTATCCAAAGCGGATTGGCGACACATACCGGTAATCTCAGCCTGCAATTTTCCTCACAATTTTTTCCTTCAGTCGGTGCATGCACATTATGGGAGAACAGAACAACTGCTTAAGTGGTGCTTGCCACCTTGGGATTGGAACCCGAGACCTTTCGATTGAACCCCTGAGCTAAAAATTTAATGCGGTTTATTTTTTAAATTACACCAAACACTAATGTGGTTTATAGTAACAGTTGTGACTTTTGTTTGTTTATTGCGGTTTTAGTTAAATGTTTAACAACCTTCATACTGTGATACGGGGTTATAATAAAAGTTTATTTCGCGTATAAAAGTTACGATGCAGCTTTATGTTGAGTTCGTGACATATTTTGCATAAAAATGACAAAGTCCTAAAATATTTAAAAAAAAACAACACCAATTTAACATGACGTAATAAAATTAAAAATTTAAGAGTCCAATCTTTCCAGAATTTAAAAAAGTAAAATTTGAATAATATGTAGATATTCATTCATTCAGAGACTATCAAATGTGGCTTATCAAGGCATGTGTTTTTACATATTGAATTAATTTCCTTAACAAGAGACTGTACTCATGCAAATATTTAGTAGATTTTTGATTTCATTAATTCTATTAATAATCTAAGAACAAGGTATACAATTAACAATTTTGCTATACGTATTATACGAAGAAAACAGCAGCATTTTAGAAACGTTTGTTTTGGTATTCATCCTCCAGAAAGTCTTGCTAAGAATATAATAGCTATATTTCTATACTCTACATAACCAGAAAGGTCGTCAAGATTGCTCTAGATGCATAACTTCACTCAAAGTGCTACTACTAAGACTTATGCTGCTTCGGAGAAATCTGCTGTCAAGCTCCCTCTTTGATGAAGGTGTATCTAGCGGACACCACTCACGCCACCGCGAAAAATCTATATCGCCTTTTTTTCGATAATTTGTTGCATGTGTAAAACTTGAGGTGAAATCTAGATAATAATAAATATCCTAGGACAATTTCACAACGCCATCTAGTCCCAAAGTAAATAACATTTGTGTTATGGATACTAGAAAACTAATACACCACATACACGTGGGAATGATATTTCTTGAACGCATGACTTTGGATGTAAGATGATGTTTTTGAACGAAGCCATAGAGTGAAAGGGATAAGATATGAGTGAAGTTGGCAGATGAGAGACGACGGACGGACGAATGGACGACGACGATGAGTGATACGACGCACGCTCTCCTGAGTTTTATTTTATTTAAAGGTGTGGTAGTGTTTAATTAATTTCTGGAGTACAGAAATAAACGCCGCAACTCATCCATCAAATAAGAAATAGTGAGATAAGGAAACGTTGTGGTCTGAAAGAAGATGTAGTGACAAAAATTGAGAAAGGTATGCTGAGATGGTTTGGCCATGTTGAGAAAATGAATGAAGAACGATTGACGAAAAAAGTGTATAAGGCGAGTGTGAATGGAAGTGTTGGAAGGGGTAGACCTAGGCGGACGTTTCGAGACCAGATCAGAGACGTCTTGAAAAAAGGCCAGGTCAAGAGTACCCTAAACCAAAGGGCATGTATGAAGGGAATAATGAAAGTGGACGAAGCGAAACAAGTATGTAAGGATCGTAGCAAGTGGAAAGAAGTGGTCTCTGCCTACCCCTACAGAAAAGAGGCGTGATTATATGTATGTATGTATGTAACTCATCCATTAACCAACTTACTTTCCCGGAAGAACCAAAACCCCACATACATACTTTTTCTTTTGTAAATAATAATATATAAATAATATGCATAAACACCCAGACATGAAACGAGAATGGAATCCGTGACCCAAGCGTAGACAAGTGCGTTAGCCACTATGCTATAGAGGTCGTCATTCGCTGATGTGATTAGGATTAACACCTATCTGTAAGTGTAATTGTGGTAAATAAATAAAATTTTAAATTATCACTTTTGTCTATAAAAGCTGAATTTTGTTCCCTTATGATATTATTCTACTTTTGGATATCATCAACAAGTGAATAAAGTTTAACCGATGTCAAAAAAAATTGTAATCGCTGTACTCAAAAAATTACTTTTAACCAAAAAAATATTTATAACGCAGGTGGTTCAAAGATATAAATGCGGTAAATAATTATCACAGAGCCAAAAAGCGTGACAAATTAACTCCGGGTGCACAGATAACGATAGCCTATTCAATATCAATCGATGGTTACTCAAAAGAGTAACGTACTTTGTTGAGTTTGTCACATAAATAACTGTCACAACCACAATTGTTACAAAGGTGTGAAAAATGTTCAATTAACTCTGTAAATATATTGAATTTTTAAAAATATATGTATTAACTCAATTTTGTATGATATATACGAATATGGAGATATTTTTTGCGTTATTACTCTTTTATCACATATACTACCGACAACCTCTTTTTATTGCTATAGGATAGCAAACAGGCTGACGGCCCGCTTAGACTTTAGCAGTTACCGTCGCCTATAGGTGTTTGCAACGCCAGTGGCATCGCACACATGCTGCTGTCCCATAAGGGTACAGGAACTTGGGTCACTGATGCCGGAAAGCAACACAAGATTATTATGGCGGCATACTTAAGACCAAACGTGGTTGCCATCCAGACGGACTTGAATTTTCTACTTCCAGTCCTACAGGCATTCTATAACTATTAAGAAGTTACCGGCTGCTATTTTTAGAGAGGGGGTGATATATGAGTAATGGAGACTTCCTTTGTAAACCCTCAGTTGAATTAAAGGCGTCGCAACGATTTTCTTACTCGAGCCTCTTTTTGGAGCTTGATAAGCTCGCAGAAAAACCACCGCAGAGAATATGATGACTTTATTCTTAAAAATTTTTTTTAAAAAATTTATTTATTTTTAAAAAACCTAAGAAAATTAGTAGAAGTTTAGTAATAACTAATATATTACCAACAAATATTAAACCCGTATTTATCCGTGCAGAGGCGGAGAAAGAATACTAACCTCTGCGGCCGGGGTCGGCCTGTCGTAAAAGGCGACTAAACAACCCACCCTAGCTACGTGGTAGGGCCTCAAGCCCGTCTGGATGGCGACCACCTTTGGTCTTAAGTATGCCGCCATAATAACCTTGTGTTGTGTTCCGGCATTAGTGACCCAAGTTCCTGTACCCTTATGGGACAGCAGCGTGTTCGCGATGCCACTGGTATTGCAAACATCCATAGGCGATGGTAACTGCTAAATTCTAAGCGGGCCGTTAGCCTGTCTGCTGTTCTACGCGATAAAAAAAAAAAAAAAAAAAAAAACCCGACCGAGGGTTCGAGTCAGGCTTGATGTTGTAAGAGGTGATATGTGTGTATGGACTCAATATCAGAGATGGTGAAGACTGTACAAAGTGGAGAATAAAAGGTCGGAAAGCATACCCCGAGCACCTAAGCGGAAGGACGGGTTGCAACAGGGATTTAACGCTAAGTTGATGATGTTACCAACAATTTTATTCTGATATTAAAAAAATGAAACTCACAAGTACCCTAAATATAACCACTCCCGTCCATTTGTTGGGGTCTCAATCCATTCATGTTAAATGGACAATGCAACGTTAAGTGGCTTCCTTGGACCCCAAACAGTAAGTTGAACAAAAACGTGTCAATATTATGAACAATGTTTCCAATCGTATTGTGGCCAGTGAAGATAAATTACTATTGCTATTCTCGTAATTTGTTGGGTTTGCTTCTATTTTATAGAATAGAGAAGATAATCCATACAATTAAGAATAGTAATGTATATATAAATTGAAAATTTAACATAAAACAATATAAATTAATCCAATATATATTCAAAATTGTGAAAACGTACATAATTCCATAATTTGGTACATTTATTCGTTACTAATTCGATTAGTAAAAAATATCCAAATTTTATTGAAACAAGTATTTTTTATTCCTGTCTATTAAATAATTTTTACTTGTTAATATTTTGTTTTAATTTTAGTCCATGTAACTAATTCGTATTTTGCATTGGTAATGTTAAAAAAAAAAAAAAATATATATATATATATATATATATATATATATATATATATATATATATATATATATATATAAATGAATGAAGTAGGATTAAGCTTTCGAACGTACAAGAAAATAAATAGTGTACGTATGGCTCAATTTAGTTTTAAGACCTGCTGGATGTTTCGGGCGAAAAAATATAGCTCATAGTTAAGCAGATTATGTTATTAATTTATGATCAACGCGAACAGACTTTTTTCTTAATAAATTATGACAATCATAGAATTAAAAAAGTTGTTTTAAAAAATTTATTACTACTCCTTCATTTACTATATCTTCAAAAATATTTTTTAAGAATAATTTAAGTTGTAGTGCTACTTCTACTTTACACTGTAGTACAATATATAAAAAATAATTACAATATTATAAGTAGGCTACTCTACAATATTTGACAAGACACATCCACATTATGCTAACAGCTACTGATATCGGTAGTCACCGCCTACCGAATATTCGGTCTATTGTTGACAAAGCATCTGTTTATGTTTATGTGGGTATACCACTACCCAGGTGTCGATGTGTATCGTTGCTTTAATTTACAAGCGATTTACTTGAGATAATGTGGTGACAGATTTTCAGTTTAAGTATACTATGTAGCAGAGTCAGCCAATCACCCGTTATGGATCTTCCAAGTTGGGATACGCCTCTAGGTATTATTTTCTCCATTCATACTTGACTCCAAGTCTTGCGTAGTTTTTATTTCATATGCTAGGATACATCATACACTAGGTTTACTGAGAGGCGATTTGCACTCTAGACGAGACAGTTTCATCGCTTATCGTTCTTAAAATTAACTTAACACACCCAATATTATCTTAGCTTGCATTGTTTTTAAGCTATGCTATGTTACTGCTATGTTATGCTTTCTTGTTTATCTAGTGAATTATTCACTAGATAAACAAGAAAGAGCATTGCCCCCGCGATTATATCGATTACTGATCAAAAGTATTTTACGAAGGCTTCGAACATGGGAGACTTGAATTTTACCCAATTTTCTATAACAAAACTGTTGGCTTCCCTCTCAAAGATTTTTTTCGTATCAAAATCTACTAGAAAAAAGAATCATCTAAGCTATTCGGCATTTGGACCGATTCGCTGGTAGCTCTGCAAAAAAGACAATATCTTCGGTGAAATAAACATGTGTTCTAATTCATTTACAAATCATCTGTTAATATTAGCTCTATTTATTGTAGTATGTACTTTTTAAATAATCGTTTAAGTGCCTCTTTTCTCTAGTTTAAGAGTCTTATGAGTAGAATTTCAACAGTCCATTGGCAAGAAATCAAACTTCAAAGGTATCATCCACTTGATCACCAAGCTTTACCATAAGTAATCATACACCTTTTTCATTCTAGCGTAATTTTAAAGCTTTAACATAACGAAACCAGGATCATTTATAGTTTGACTACTAAGATTTAAATTTAAGCAACACACATTCCCTGCGAGATCGAATCAGAAATGAGGAGATTCGCAAGAGAACCAAAGTCACCGACATAGCCCGAATGATTGCAAAACTGAAGTGGCAGTGGGCTGGGCACATAGCGCGAAAGACAGATGGCCGTTGGGGCAGAAAAGTCCTCGAATGGCGACCGCGTACTGGAAGACGCAATGTTGGTAGGCCCCCCACAAGATGGACCGATGATCTGGTCAAGATCGCCGAAATAAGTTGGATGAGGGTAGCTCAGGACCGATCGTCGTGGAGATCTTTGGGGGAGGCCTTTGTCCAGCAGTGGACGTCTTCCGGCTGAAATAATGATAATGATGAGCACACATTCATTGCTCTTCTCCTGAGTGTACCAGCTGGTACTAGTAAATGAGATTCACTTTGATTCCGAAAGACTGATTTATTTCCTATAATAATAATAACCGGCACTCTATTATACGATATATTATATCCTCAAATGAATAAAATCTCAAATGAATAAAATGAAGTACTGCTCACATTTATGGGCTGGAGTACCCGCCTGTCAGCTCAATTCCTTAGACTCGATCCAACGGCACGCAGTTCGTGTTGTCGGCGATCCCATACTCACAGACGGTCTAGATACGCTTGGACTTCGGAGAGACTTTGCGTCTCTTTGCGTATTCTACCGTCTGTACAACGGGGAGTGTTCGGAAGAACTATTTAGAATGGTGCCCTCGTCGTCTTTCTACCACCGCACTGCCCGCCATCGGCTGGGTGTTCATCCCCATTTCTTGGAGCCTCTTCGTTCTTGTACGAAACGTTTCTCTAGAACGTTCTAGCTGCGTACTCTCAGGATCTGGAATGAGCTTCCGGCTGAGGTTTTCTCAGCGCGGTACGATATCGGGTTCTTCAAAAAAGGCGTTATAAAATTTCTTCGAGGCCAGCAGCGTGTTGGTATTGCCTCTAGTGCTGCAAACGTCCGTAGT
The DNA here is from genome assembly GCA_963693495.1 of Malacosoma neustria. Taxonomy (NCBI): domain Eukaryota; kingdom Metazoa; phylum Arthropoda; class Insecta; order Lepidoptera; family Lasiocampidae; genus Malacosoma; species Malacosoma neustria. Next base: position 1,631,062 of record OY856381.1, on the reverse strand, counting down.
CGACGGTGACCACTTGCCATGGTGGGCCGTCTGCCTGTCTGCTGAACTCTAGCTATAAAAAAAATCTGTTATATGTATACAAAATAAATACAACAAAAGTATTTGGGGACGATTCTCATAATACAAAGACCAGATAAAATATACGTAAAGTAAGTGTTTAAACAATACTTTAAACAGTTACTTTACTCGTACATATAAATAAGGTGACCAACTATACTCATTTACTGAGTTTTGTACTCTTTTTTCACAAACCGTACTCTTTTCAAATCCTGTACTCTGAAAGTACTCATTTTTATAATTTTATACTCATTTGTATTTCTGAAACATTAATAGAATTTCCTTATGTTGTCCAGAGACTAATGCTGCTGTTGAAAGGATATTTTCACTAGGGAATGATTATTGGAGCAATAAGAAGTCGCAACATTCTGTAAATACATTATCTGCCGTCTTAACAGTCAAATTTAATATGCAAAATGAAAGTTGTTCGGATGTGCCTCTGAAGAAAAATATATTTTTAAAAGAAAATACAGTTTTTATCGTTTTTTCTTCTATTTTTTCACCTATGAAATACTTGCAAAGTGTAACTCTTTTTGAACAAAAAATAGTTGGTCACCTTAATATAACGTGAATGTCATATAACAAGAAAAATTATAGAAATGAGAAAGGATGGATTCAGGAGGAGAGAGAGACCAAAGAAAATATGGATATGGATTGCATAAAAGATGATATGGTGAAAAAGTGTGTGAATGTTGACTGCTAACCGAGGAGAGAGGAAAGAACATGTTGTGCCGACCTCACATAATTTAAGGTAAGGGCAAGAGGAAGAAGATATCCTAGTGGTTGAATTATTATTATACAGTCGACTCTCGTTAATTCAAACCTGCGATAATTCGAACCTCTCTATAATTCAAAGTTATCATGAGTTCCCCAGAAAATCTCTTTATATTTCGACTAAATCAATACATTTTTATGCACTTGGTAATTCGAACGAAACAATCATCGCTACGTAATAAAACGACACGTTAATTCGAACTCATCGGCGTCAAACACTCGATAATTCGTAAAGGATGAGATCTTCTTATAAACAAGCCCAAGAGTATGTGTGCCCACTGCTGATAAGTTCAAACTTGGATCATCGTACACGAGATTTTGTAATGATTAGTTTAACACACAATTCCGCACGAATTGGTTTGTTTAGTTAAGTTTCAGTTACTTTTACTCTTATAATAGACTCTTAACTTTTGTCATTTGTTGTTATTGTTAAAGAATAGTGGTTAATAAATATTTTTATCATAATTGATTATCAACATTCAATAATTCAAAGTTTTATTTCTTTTCTCTCAAAAATTTCGAACCATTTCATATTTCAAACACTCGATAATTCGTAGTATTTTAAGAGTCCCTCGAGTTTCGAATTAACGAGAGTCAACTGTATTAGTATTCAAATTTATATTATTATATTAAAAATAATTAAACATCTGTAAATAATAGTAAAAAGCGCTTACAATAGTTTATCGTTTTTCAAACATTTAGTTACAGTGCGGTTATGAGTGTAAGAAGTAAAGAAACAGTAGGATATAAATTCAGTTCTCACTCCAACTATTGTCAATTTTGTATTGAGTACAAGCTATTGTTGTTTGGCACATCGATTTTGCTCGGATTTGTTCGGCACATTATAAGTCTTAAGAGGTAGCGTTGAATTAAAAATGTAATCGCATATTAGGTCTATTTTCAGTACATTTTATTCATTATCGAGACATTTTCAAATACAATTGAATGAAAATACTCATGTATTAAAGTGACCCAAAGATTTGGGGTTATTTGTTTTTTTTTTTTTTTTTTTTTTTTTATTGCGTAGGACAGCAGACAGGCTGACAGCCCGCTTAGAATTTAGCAGTTACCGTCTCCTATAGGTGTTTGCAACGCCAGTGGCATCGCGAACACGCTGCTGTCCCATAAGGGTACAGGAACTTGGGTCACTAATGCCGGAACACAACACAAGGTTATTATGGCGGCATACTTAAGACCAAAGGTGGTCGCCATCCAGACGGGCTTGAGGCCCTACCACGTAGCTAGGGTGGGTTGTTTTGTCGCCTTTTACGACAGGCCGACCCCGGCCACAGAGGTTAGTATTCTTTCTCCGCCCCTGCACAGATAAAAAATTTGTGGAGGTGACGGTGTTTTTAATTATTGTCTTGAGCTTGTTTGTATTTTTTCGATATTTATTACATTTATAAATCGCTAATGTTGATACCTTAATCCCTTCTCCTGTCGCATTGTGCGTTCGATTTTATACGAGAGCGCATAGAACGCAACAATGGCTCTTCGTTAGCGCCTGCGCAAAACATACGCTTATAGTTTTTGTGCCATACTCGACATGCGTGTACGCAACGATATTATCTTTTACCAACACTTTGTACTTTATTGCTTAAGCTGGTACCAACTTTCAATAATATGGCTTAATTATTTTCTTTTTTTTTATAGACCAATATATTATTATTATATACAAATTGTACAAAGTTCCAGGATGTAGTGATGATGGTGTCCGATAGGAACCGCTGGAGCGATTTCGTTCATTCCCGCGTGACCAGTCATGAAACACCGATCAGAGACGTAAATAGAATACTCACCCTGGATCCTACATATATATGTATTCTTGTCCCTTGAAAACGATTTCTCTTTTTTTATCCCTTGAACCGATACAAAAAAAAATTAGCAGAAGATTTGATTTATGATAATTTTCTGTTGTTCTGCCATATTAATTTAAAAAAGTAGTAAGTATATGTCCTTTTCCAAGGTCGGATCTATTACTACCGAAATTCGTGAAAGCGTAACAAACAACCTCACTTTCGCATTTATAATATTAGTTAGGTTTTAGTACCTATCTTTGAAGTTTGAAATATTATGAATTAAATAAGTAATGTAATAATTATTATGAACTTCGTGGCCTAATGGCTAACGGGCGTCCAACGCATGCGGGAGTCGCAGATTTCCTTCCCGAACTTAAATGTTAATGTCAAATATGAAATTATTAGCAAACGAAAAAGTAGTATATCAGTTGCCTAATACCCATAACACAATCTCTCTATACCTTTTCTGGATTGGATAGCGCTGTATAAATTTTGTCAATATAAATAATATAAAATATAAATAATATTATAAATAATATTATAATAAAAAACATAAATAATATTTTTATTAAGTTTTAATAGAAACACTTGCTTAATTATTTACTCTCCGTACAGTACCGGAGAACACTAACACTCCGGAGAACACGGGTCGGCTTGTCATAAATGGCGAAAAACAACCCTAGCTACGTGTAAGCCCCTATGCCCGTCTGGATGGCAACCGACCTTGTTCTATAAGTATGCCGCTACCTTGTGTTGTATTCCAGCATTAGTGACCCAGGTTCGTGTACTCCTATTGAGATAACAGCGTGCTCACGGTGATCCTTACAAACATTCATAAGCGACGGTAGGTAGTATTAAGTTGGTCAGCAATAAAATAAATTATATTAACTTATTAAGTACCTTTTTTTTTATACGAGGAAAACTGTTACAGTTTCCACCGGCCTCCGGGAGAAGGCCGGTGGGGTATGTGGGATTACCTCCCGAGAGGGCTGCCTACTCCCCTCGGGCGGACCGGGGGCCAAGGCCTACCCACTAAAAACCCCAGTCGTCACTCTTGACCTTAGAGGGGGCTTCGCAGGATCGCCTTTTGGCATTACTCTGCTAGGCCCCCAGCCAGAACTTATTAAGTACCTACAACTATTACAAAAGTTTAACTAACTAACAAGTAAGGATAAATAGAAATCTCAATCCTCCAAATGCAATAGGACTCGGATATGAAAATCTGACATCTGGCTCACACCAGCAGCATTTAGCATTTTGACAAACGATAATTATACATGTAAAATGAAAACAATAGTTAACTACGTACTAGGTATTGGAGCTTGGCTTGTGGGCGTACCGGCGTCGATATATTAGCCTTCGTATCGCTTTCGCTGATCGTGGGTGACGTAATATTAAGTATTATGCTAAGTAATTTCCAATATAAATATTATATCAATTCAAAATCATTCATTTCGATATAAAAGCAAATAATTAATAAAAATAAAATGCGTATGAGTTCTTATATACACACGTAAAAAGTTATTCTTTTATTATTCTAAAAATTTCATCCCGTATGCCACAACTCTTTGTTTGAGAGTTATAGAGTTATAATATGAATATAGTTAAGAGTTTTCGCAGAAACTTGTTATGAGCTAACTTCACCATGTCGCTTTACAGCTGTCGATATGCGCGCGCATTGTAAAAATTTTACTCTCCTATTTTTTTTCAAACGTGCCAACAGAATTATATCTTCAAAAACTACCGCCATCTTCAAACTGAAACGTTAAAAAAACGGAAAATACATCCTTAGAGATACCTATATTGTCGTTATTAAACAAATGCGCACTTTTTTGATAGTTCAACATTTTAACTATTACGAGTAGTTTGGCACCCAAACTTTGATCTATAAAAACCGCTCTGTGATTCTAATCACTATATTACTTTTAATTAAGTAAATCACTTTAAAAGAAATTTTTTCTTATACAATTTTACATAAGAATGTTTTTACTCCGTATGTCAAAGTTTAACTTTTTGCACATATCAAGTACATATTGGTTTGACAACGACAATAATATATATTTTCATATTACATAAAATATTAATTACTGATTTGATCATAATAAATAACATTACGTGAATGTAAAAGCTCATAAAATCTCGCCTACTAGCCATTAGGTAGTAACGCGTAAATAATTGCGCGATTTTATGTTTACAATTACAGAATTTGCGAGATTACACCTACTTTAAACTTTAATTACTTATGGAAAATAATGTTTTAGCTTTACTATTATACTTTACTATTATATGTTGTAGGACGATGGACTAGGTCTCCAAAGTTCGGGAGATGACGTCGGGGTGCCACCATTGCGGCGCGGGCGACGAGGAGGACACGGTGGACCACACTGTCGCCGTGAGCCCTGCGTGGCGTGAGGAGCGTCGCGCCCTCGTCGCCCAAATCGGCGCGGACCTGTCGCTCCCAGCCCTGGTTCTGTTCATGGTCGGGGGCGATCCGGGATGAACGGCCGTCACCTCCTTTTGCGAAGCAGTCATGTCCGCAAAGGAGACGGTGGAGCGGGAGCGGAAATCGACCACCACACTCCCCTCCTGCCAACGCAGGCCATATCGTCGGCGCCAGAGAGCCTCTAATGACCTCTGACCTTTGCTGCTTCTACAAAAGCGGTCGCGGGCGGCCCCTCAGGGGAGGATCCGCCGTTTGCGCTATTGTAAAAAGGGTGCTACAACGCGGCCCCCTCAACTCCTGCAGTCGATATAGGAGAGCGCTGGGGGGATTAAACCCTGACTCCCTAGCTCCAAAACTATGGAAGAGGCCCGCCCCGATACAAAGGGTGGGCCGACGCCGGTTCGGGTCACGAGATCGGCAGGCCACATATCCGTGGGCCCATGGATTTCAGTTTGGCACGGCCAATAATATAAGAAGTCTTACTTTATAAGACATACGAACTTCGCTCGCGTTGCAAAAGGTGTTTCTTCGTTTATCAAACGTTGACACATAAAGCAAAAACACCCTCCGCACGGCATCGACCGTCACCTTTTGCAAACTGGAGGGTAGTCGCCGAAAATTGGATGAGCAATAAGTTTGTACCTACATTTAGGCAAGGACCGAACATATGTACTTAAGAAATGTGAAGGTTTTACAAATAAAAACACTTTATTTACCTTACGTCAACTTTACTTTACAACTTTAAGAGTAAATTAGACGTTATTTTACAAGAATAGTTTTACATCAAGACCAGCGGACTCGATAGAATTGGCCAGCACGCAGCCCGGATCTTAATCCCATTGATCATGTTTGGGACAATTTAAAAAGAGCTGTATATGCGAGAAACCCTTTGCCCACGACAGTGGCAGCATTAAGAACAGCACTTGGATTGGACAGAATGGGACAATATTCCGCAAGATATTTTAATAACCCTAATAAAATCTATGCGAAACCGATTAGAATCCGTAATAAGGGCACGTGGAGGTAATACACCTTATTAAAACATAAATAAACTCTTGCATAAAGTTTGTGTCTATTGTTAAAACCAATTTTTTAATTAAACCAATTTTCCTTAAATTTCTGTTTTTTCTTCAAAAAAGTCGTAAGGTCCTTTCCAGTACACAAACTTAAACTTAAGGATATGACCCTACGCTGTTTTAAAGTTCACGAACCAATCTAGAGGTTTCAATTTAAATCTGTATAGAAAGTTTGCATACTTGGTTAAAATATTTATTTCAAAGTCGTTTATTACTTTGATGCAGTTTATGAGTCCGTCAGTGTACATATATGGTCAAGTTAATGATTGCGATTACATACACTCAATAATTTTGAATAGGCGTAAATTCTAAGTACAATTTATACCAAGTAAGAGTATGGTACTTGAAGACGAACTCTTCGAGCAATGCGTCCTACCAATATTGACCTACGTAGCGGAGACGTGGTCACTGATGGCGGGACTGGTTCACAGATTTCCAGCCACTCAACGGGCTATGGAGCGAGCTATGTTGGGTGTTTCCCTTATCTAAAAATCCGAAATGAGAAAATCAAAACAATCGATATAGCTCGCAAAATATACAAGCTGAAGTGACCCGCTGGCGTTGGAACAAACGTATTTTGGAGTGGAAACGGCCTCTAGACAAACGTAGTGTAGGACACCCCAGCCTGATAGACCGATGACCTGTGTAATATTGTCGATGGGGACTAGATGGGAAAACAAAGGTCCGGGATTTGTGGAACTTGAGGAGGCCTATGTTCAACGGTGAACAATGATTGGCTGATGACAAGAGCATCAGCAAAAGGGCGCTCAAACACAATATTGTTTTACCCTGATCAAAGGCTAGGCCAGTTCCGAGGGCACGACATATCAATGCCAAAATATTTGCAGTGATGCTAGAATCCAAATTGTAAATTTGTGATCATTGGACATTTACAACGCAAGGATCATGGAAATCCAAATGGAAAAACTTTAAATAATATATGTAGACTGTATATGTTCTTATTTTTAAACAAAATAACATTCCCAAACAATAAACTATCTACATTACACAAGAAACCTTGGCCCAACCATGATTTACTTCTCACCGCACGGATTAGCATAATATCTCATGCTTTGGGTGACTAATGCGTCCGCAGCGCGACTGTCTGTTTGTTTTAATCATAACGCCAGCATGTTCGCGATATTACAATGATTTCAAAATGTAATCTGATTTATCGCAGTCGTATTTAACACCTATTTAAATAGGGAACTCAATTTGTTGGTATGGCTAAGTTGTTTAACAAATTTATCGTTCGTAAATCATTAACTGTATACCAAATAAGTCCACACGACCCATCTCTTTAAGATATATGTAGTAGATTTTATTTTGAAACTAATTGTCTAATTTTAATTGTGTTTGATTTTATAATTGGACGATAACTCAGTTTTGTTCAAGAAAATAATATACTTGCCAGTAGAAAAGCTTTCATAGGGAGGAAAAACATTAGTTTAATTATTATTAGGCTAATTAGGAATATCAGAAAAAATTCTCTTCGTGCAGGGGTGGAGTAAGAATACTGAGCTCTGTGAATGGAGTCGGCCTGTTGCAAAATGCGACAACTGCTACTAGCTACGTGGTAGGGTTACAAGCCCACCTGGATTTCCTGTACCCCTATGGAACAGGAACGTGTTCGCGGTGTTTCTAGCGTCGCAAATATGTATAAGGGACTGCTTGCTATTAAGTGGGCCGTCAGCCTGTCTACTGTTCTTCAACAATAAAAAACCGCAACAACCTTTTCGCTTTATAAGTGAAATTACATTCACAATGAATTCACGTGGTCAATTAACATTTTATACTCTTACTACAGTCAATTTAGGTAAAATTTGTACAAGACTGTTAAATATGGCAAAGTCTAAGTTAAGTAAGTAAAAAATACTAAGTTCTGTGATTACGATTCTCTCTAAATATGCCAACTACCTTCATGTGTATATTTTAATTCTTATAATAATATTCACAAGTGTTATAAAAACTTTTTATCCGTGCAGGGTGGAGACAGAATACTAACCTCTGCGGCTGGGGTCAGCCTGTCGTAAAAGGCGACAAAACAACCCATCCTAGCTACGTGGTAGGGCCTCAAGCCCGTCTGGATGGCGACGACCTTTGGTCTTAAGTATGCCGTCATAATAACCTTGTGTTGTGTTCCGGCATTAGTGACCAAGTTCTGTACCCTTATGGGACAGCAGCATGTTCGCGATGCCACTGGCATTGCAGACACCTATAGGCGACGGTAACTGCTAAATTCTAAGCGGGCCGTCAGCCTGTCTACTGTCCTACAGCATTAAAAAAAACATAAAGAGACGACACCATTCAATTTGGATAATATACATTTTTGTGGGAAATACTAATATAATAAAATAAAAAGTAACATTTCGTAAGATTTTGTAACTTAAAGTACATCTTATTTATGAAACCAAAACCAACCGATACACAAGTAACAAGCATATTTCAATTGAAACCGAATAATTTATACCCAAATAGTTGCGTTGACAATCTTCTTTGTAACGTACGGGCCTCGCCTTTAGATTTTATCGCGTAATAAATAAAGATTTTTTCAAAGGCCCAATATTTACGAGGCAGGGCTCTAACAAATCATAGTTTTGTAACAAATGTATTGAGGGTCGACGATCTGCATTAAATTTATGTGCTTCCTGGAGTTATTTTTGTATAAAATTACTAGATGTGGTAGTGTTTTTCAATTTTAAAAGGATATAATTAGAACTACTTTTGGATGGATCGATGGATGAACCACCGCCAAATGTTAAATATAAAATATATTTTATATTGCAATATATATTTCATTGAAAAATATTAAAATTATCCCAATATAGGTTACCCTCTATCGAAATAATTTTATTATTTCTCAATTAATAGGGCCATCTGATATCAATCAACAAAAACGGCTACTATTCTTGAAGCCAGAAATAATAAATTCAAATTCATTTTTGCGAAATATGGGCTATAAAAATCAAATCAATAGTTGTAGTTATCGTTGGCTTCAACGCTTTGGGCATTGATTTTGCCAAATTTGCAGTAAGACAAGCCATTATTGTCAAAAATCTGTATATTTATTATGTAGTTTATTGTACATTTTACTTATTATACATTTATAGTCATAGTTTTAAAATATTTTAAAACATACAATAAATAAATTTTTTTCTTGTACACAAATATAAAAAATGATTTTATATTAAATATATTTTTATAACATTACCAAGCGTACTTATTTGTATACGAAATCGGCTATATGTTTTATAGTATCACATCTAGAACCTATAAAACACAGATATAAATAAATGTCAAAATATTTTCCCCCTCGCCATTTATAGGTTAACTAGGGTGGCAATCGTTTGTACTTTTGTGTTTAATTTTATTTATGTACCGTGATGTCCCATTTAAAACCAAAAGGCCACTCAATAATGTAATAAATGAAGTTGAAATATAAGCTTATCTTAAAGTCAAAAGTATTCTATTTTGAAACTTGACATAATGGAATAAGGTACAATTTATTTCAAAATATATAAGTAATGTAGTGTTTGAAGATTTTTGAGAGTATATTAAATTCACGTAACGTTACAAAACTGTAACAATCGGGCATTTTATAGTTCATTGTTGAGTGGTGTGCGACAAATCTTTGGGATTTTTATTCTCTGCTTATGAGAATCAAATCGATAAATTATTGACTTCATTACTTTGAAAAGTGATCTCACTGTATAAGTTCTAATATGCGTTACACGTAAACGATGGTATCACAGGTATCATCTAAACATCTGCAAAACTATTAAATCAGTCCCGGCCTTATACTCGTTGCGAATGTTATCTATTACCGATCTATTTATACTCCTTACAAGTTCTGAATTTGTAATATAATGTACTTGTAAGCATTTCAGCTTTTTTGCTTTTAAATTTCTCATCAGATCTCGAGAGAGTTTGTTATTGTCATAGGGCTTCACCCGGTCTTACTCTCTTTTTAGATTATTATCCCACTTGAATAAAGAGATACGTGAAAAGAGAAGTAAATTTAATTTTCATAGTCGATGCTTTCTATACCGTCGAAATTTACTTGAAAAATCATCTATTTTCTACCTGTTACAACGTTTTAAGTATAAAAGGGGCAGATCTATTTATTGGTTGGCTAGAAGCAGTAGAATTATAATACGAGCATTATTCTGTATTCGTAATTAATTAGTAAGTAATTCGTAAGTAATTCGTAATTAACATTAATATGTACGAGCATATTTCTGTATTCATGCTGACTTTTTCTTCTGCATTTCACAAATTTGTCAATATCTCTGACATTACACTAAATTACATTTCTGGAATTTTATATAGTAATAACTAAGTAGTAAATAAAGTACAAAATGTAACAGCAAGAAAATTCTATTAAACAATGGTACTGAATATACAAAAAACTTAGAAGCTATGTCAATGTAATTACAAAAAATATATAAATATTTCTTTATTCAGCGTATCGTGTAGGGGCGGAGAAAAAATACCGACCTCTGCGGTCGAAGTCGGCTTGTCGTAAAAAGCGACAAAATAGCCCACCCCTAGCTACGTGGTAGGGCATCAAGTCCGTCTGGATGGCGACCACCTTTGGTCTTAAATATGCCGCCATAATAACTTTATGTTGTGTTCCGGCATTAGTGACCCAAGCCCCTGTACCCTTACGTGACAGCAGCGTGTTTGTGATGCCACTGGCATTACAAACACCCATAGGCGATGATAACTGCTAATTTCGAGCCGTCAACCTATCTGTTGTCCTATAGCAATAAAAAAAATCGTGAAAACACGTGTTCATTCAGAGTATCATATGCATATGATACTCTTTAACCGATATACCTAGTCGACATAGAAATATAGATATTTGTCTAAATCTATACTAATATTCTAAATTTGAAATTAACTCTGTCTGTTTGTTACATTTTTACACCTAAGCCGCTGAATCTATTTTGATGAGTTTCGACATAGAGGCAGATTGGAGCTTGGAGATAAGCTACTTTTGGTTGCGGAAATGTTTTGTTTTTGGAAAAATAACGTTTGACGGGCCAGCTAGTATATTATACAGTAATATATTTATAGTTTTTTATATACGAAACAGTTTTCCGTCTAGACAAGTGACAGTTCGATATCAGGGTCCATTCAAAATATCATTTGTCGTGTACATAATGTCGAATTATGTAAATTGTCGATACTGGAAGCGATATGCGCCGAACAATGCACAGATACGTTGTACCAGATATATTATAATAGTGTGTATGGAACTATAACGGGCAAAGATTATCTCAGATTTACAATATTTTGTGGTTACCTTACCACCTTCTTAGAGAGTCGTAAGCACTAAATGAATTAATTTTCTTAATAGCAGACAGTAATGGAATGACACCGTTTGGTTTTCTTATTGAGTAATTAAAACTCTGTGATGTTATTTGACATACATTGGTATCAAATTTAAGCAGATGTAACAAAATTACATGTGTATATTTACGTATTATCACATAATTGCTACGTATTGATGGGGAAGGAAATGAAAATGCCGTAAAATACCTACATTTTTTTTACTGCTGTCGGACATCAGACAGGATGACGGCCCACTTAGAATTTGGCAGTTACCGATAGCATCGTAAACACACTGCTATCCCATAAGGGTACAGGAGCTTAGGTAACTAATGCCGGAATACAACACAAAGTTATTATGGTGGCATACTTAAGACCAAAGGTGGTCGCCATCCCGACAAGCTTGGGGCCCTGCCACGTATCTAGGGTGGGTTGTTTAGTCGCCTTTTACACATATAGAGGTCAGTATTCTTTCTCCGCCCCTGCATGAATAAAAATCATGTCAAGATCACTTCTATTTGTAATCCGTCTTGTAAAAGCGTGGTGGGTGTACTGTCTATTCTTTGGGTAGCCACGAGCATAGCAGTGGCACGTTCTGGATTCTCATTTACATGGTTAAACCTACGAAAGAATATAAAGAAAGGTATGAAACTAGAACCTAAAAGAGCTGTTCTATCTGTCTCCACATAACCTTTACCTCATTATAAATTCATTATTAATAATTTATCTAGAGTGTCGTGGGCGTCGAACAATGCAGGCCAGCTCGGTTGCTTTTTCCCCTATTCTATGAGACAACAGACAGGCAGGCCATTGTTTAAGATTAGTAATTTGGTCTTGAATTCATTTGTAGACTCACTATTAGTACAATATTGTCTTTTAACATTAGTAATATTCATTAAAACCGAAAGCTAAGGCGTAAAGGTTTTCTCTAATAACTTCGGGAGAGTGTGACGAGATCTTGATTCAAAATTTTCTTTTGGGGAGTTCAGAGAATGCTTAAAACAATTAAGGAAATTTTGTTTCCTCTATTCTTTATGCATTATAAATATACTGTGATAATTCAAACAATGCCATATAGTGCATAAGTAAGCACTTGTTTTATGGACACTAGACAACTGTATACTAAATATCGAGGGGTGAAAGGCTAATTGTTTTAAGCAACATTTTAGGCGATATTTAGCTTTATACATATTTGGAATCAGCGATTGTTTTCTGCAAACCTTGGCATGGCGCTCCAGTAATTTAAAAAATGTCAGTTAAAGCAATTAGCCTTTCACCCCTTGTATATACTTTGTTTTGTAAATACAGTACATATCATACGTAAATAAACAGACGCGAGCGTTCTGGAAACAGACATGATCGAAAGACACATCACGGGAGTCATCAAAGGAAAGAAAGTTCCACGGATAGATGCCAAGGCAAACAATACGATACAATGTTTCTTGAGACAGTACTCAACAGCTGAGTTCAAAAATGAAAGCTTTAGATGAAAAGGGTTTAATCGTTTAAATCATAATGGGGACACTAATTACGTCATCTATAAAAGCACTAATGATTTTTTTATTCTAATGTTTTAATTTTAGTGTGTGTGTATATATATTGTGTGAATTGTGCAAAATATAACGATAAGTGTCAAGTAAGTAGAGAAAAAATTTGCCATTTATCAGCGAGCTATTCTGGCGTACGCTGCAAAAACTGTTAGAGTATAATGTATAATGGAAATGTTTATCTTAAATAGTCCTACAAAAAAGCCCGCGACAGCATATATCTATATTTTATGTGTAAGTCATTATCGCCAAAATAGTGAACCATAAATACCATAAAAAATATAATTTATTTATTCTTCTAACTTTCCTTCCACTATTTTCAGACTGTTATTTGCCATATCATCTTATACACAACACATCCATATTTTCTTTGATCCACCTCTCTTTTTGTATCCATCCGCTCTCACTTCTATCATTTTCCTTGTTATATGACATTCTTCTCTTCGCATAATATCACCCTACCAGGCTAGCCCGTATTGTTTTTCAGCTTCTCAATCGTTTAGATATAAATCAACCAATTAAACTAACAAATCAGGTCAAGACAATTATGTAGATCGTGGAATAATTGTTTCGCGCGGCGCTATTCAGTTGATGAATCAAAAAGTTTGGAATAGATACAATCATTCAAATGATTTATGACCAATAATGTGAAAGATTTATTTGCGTTACATATCAAGTGATGGATGATATCGATCTTGGAGTAATTTATTATAACGCAAAGATTCAATTTAGTGTATCAATTTTTGTAAAATAAATCGGCCCATGACCCGGTCACAGTATAAGTATGAATAATATAGCAGTATTTTGATTTCATTTTATTTTCAAAATAATCACAACATTAAAAAAGAGATGCTCTAGAATTCTTAAAAAAACGCACACCTAAACGAAATCAATAGTCAGATTTTGTTACTGCTTTGTTCTTTGCAATATACGGACTATGTTATGTAAAAAAACTTCAAAAAATAATATAATAACCAGTAAATATAGCAAATAATGTCAAACCCTATTGGTATTTTATACATGTATATTTTTCTTTTAAGTTTTACTTATTACCTATATAATAATAATCCAAATTCTACATTTAAAATAAAAACTCCAAGAGTTTTTCAGTTCTTCTTCTTCTTCTTATTCGTGCACTCTTGACAGAGTGGTCGTGGTCATGCGACGGTCAATTTCTGCGCCACCGCTGTTTTTGCGATGCGCTGCCATTCACATCGATGCCTGATAGAGTGAGAGCAATCATTGATACCGGAGTGCGTCACAGATGTGATGAGGTCTATCCACCGTGTTGTAGAGCGTCCGCGAGATCTTTTGCCCTCGACTTTACCTTGCACAGCCGTTCCATCGAGTACTCGTTACGGATAATTTTGTGTTTTTCGGTTACTCCGTTCTAATTCTAATAACAATCTCTGCAGCATAACGGCTAATGCACTACACGCTTGCAAATATCATGGGTTCGACCCCCCCCCTCGCGTCTGTGTGTTTATGTATAATATGTATTTATTTAGAAAAAAAAGGTATTCAAGTAATATATCAGTTCTCCAGTACACATAACACAATTCCTATGCTACTTAATTTGGGAATAGATGACGATATGTGAATTGTCTCAAATACATCTGTAAAGAAAAATTAATATATACGCTTCTCATTTCACACTATATTGAATTATACTAGAATGATCTAAATAAATACCCACTCAAAATTAAATATTATTATAAAGTAAATAAATATAATTTGTTTACTTACTGCTGTAAATCACATACTGTGACAAGGTTGGAAGATAGCACTGAGATTTTGAAATATCAATTATTTGAGAAAATGATTAATTTTATGATCCAAGTGATATTAATGTGATTGAATTGCAACATTTAAATTTGATTGACACGTTAGAGTAATAGTTATGTGACAATTTACATATGATTTCTTTTATTACTGCAGGCCAGCAGATAGGCTGACGGCCGCTTAAAATTTAGCAGTTACCGTCGCCTATGGGTGTTTGCAACGTTAGTAGCATCGCAAACACTGCTATCCCATAAGTATACATGAACTTGGGTCACTAATGCCGGAACACAACACAAGGTTATTATGGTGAAATACTTATGACCACAGGTAAATAAAATATTTGTATAAAAAAATATAGATAGCGTATTGAAAATTATAATAATTAAATTAAATTGCTATTTATTGCACCAATCAAAGGAAACTTAAATACTACAAACTTATATAAATTGACTAAAAGTAGATAAAATAAAATAATTAATTCCACTTGCTCCAGAACTAGATCTAACTGTATCTCTGTGGCAAGTTTATTCTCCCATTTTTAATTAATTAATTCTGCATAAATGAATATTATATTATCTTTAACAATTATTATTCAAGTTACTCAACAATCACATTGATTCCCCTTTTCTTATAAGTCAGGTATTCCTGAGGTGTCCCCGTTTAAATTCAAGGCAAGTGTCACTTTTTTCTTTACCTTCAATAAAGTCGAATCTAGCAAGAAACACAGATCTTGTCTTGAATATAACAAATCTTACACCAGTGTAGACATTTTTTGCTCTAACATTATAAATTGAAAATATCGAATTATGCAAATGACTAAAGTATTAAGTTTAGATCTCTCAATTCTTTTTTAATGTATTTTGTAATTTTAATTTTATGACATCACTATTATTCTATTGGATGATGCAATTATGTGTATTACCTATAAGTGGAAACTTTACTGATTTGTTAATTTTTATGTTTTCTTTATATTGTGATATATTGTAATTGTTTGTTTCTCAAATAAATAAAAATAAAACAATGTGAGTTCTTATGCGCGAGTGCGAGGAAGTGTTTGTGCGCCCCCGTGTATGTATGTGTAAGTGTGATTTTTTCCATCTAGGATAAATATGTTTTATTCTCCAATATGAATAATTTTTTCTGTGTCTGAATAGTCCATTTTTAATAGCCATGATTTTAATTTTTTTAATTACAAATTTATTTAATGTTGCTATTTGAATTTCTTTATCAACTTTGTTATATAAATATGAGCTGAATACTGAGTATTGTTTAATTAACAGTGGAAGAACGTTTCTAAAGCCAGACCCCTTAGAAACCTTGTAAAAAGTTGTAGTAATAAATATCACTCGAATCAGAATCAATAAAGGTTTTGTTACATACAGGAACGGACTAAAAATGCTAACCGTTGCGGCCGGGGTTAGCCTGTTGTAGAAGGCGAAAAAGCAACCCTTGCTTCGTAAAGGGCCTCAAGCCCATCTAGATGGCAACCACCTTCGGTTTTAAGTATGTCGGCATAATAACTTTGCGTTGTATTCTCAGCATTAGCAACCCAGGTTCCTGTAGCAGAAGCACAAGCAGTGTTTGCGATACCCCTGGTGTTGCAAACATCTATAGACGACAGTAACTGTTTATACGATTTTTTAAGCAATAAAATAAGCTTCAATTCATAATACGGATGATATTTATGCATCCTATCAAATTATCATTTCATCTCCAAAACAGCAAGAGTCGATTGTGTCATTTCTATATGAAGTCTTGGCTTTCCGTAACATCTGGACTACCTTTATCTATTAATTATAGCTTAGTTCGAAACTATTAGATATTTAAGAAAAATATTAATATATGTGTAAAGAAACTGTGTCTCTTTAATTTGTACTGTCAATAAAACAGTATTTTAAATAGATGGTGTTAGGAGTAATGACGACAAACGTCGGTAAAGCAGATATATTGACAGTTGTCAAAGTGTGATTTTTATTTTATGTTTGTATTTTTAGTTAATTATATAAATTGTAAATATTAGGAAAATAATATATTATTAGAGATATTATTAGAAAAAACTAAGTGCTTTGGGAATGGCCACAAAGAATATTATTAGGACAATTCGCTTAGATTAGAAATGTAAGTAGTAGTCTGATTGTGTGGTCATTCTTGTTACTAACTACGAGTATTAAGGATTATCCAACTCTGTAACAAACAGCGTTATTGTTAAACAAATTACTTTAATGCTATATAGATAGATAGATAGATAGATAACACTTTATTGTAAACCAATTATATAAACACAATGAAACTTATTTACACAATCAATATGTACTTGACTTACAATGGGCGGCCTTATCGCTACAGAGCGATCTCTTCCAGGCAACCCGGGCTATAGAACATTATTGGTGTAACATTGATGTGGAAGGGAGGTATGGTAATAAATAATAATTATATTTTATTTACATAATAAATAGATAATATACATAAAATTCAATAATACATATAAAATATAATAAATAAATAGATAAACATACTTAAATATCTATATTTGTAGAATACATAAATAAATATATGTTTTGTTGTTACACTAAAGATAGGTAGTGATTTTTAACCAATTTTTTAAAAGTTGGTAGTGACTTAGCTTGTCTTATAGCAATAGGCAGTGCATTCCAGAGTTTGATAGCATGAACAATGAAGGAGTTATTATAAAAAGAAGTAGTATGAACAGGAGTTTTAAGCGATAGTTCAGTAGATGTACGCAAATTTCGGAGGCCAGACGAGTTAAGAAACTCGAATTGATTCCTTAGGTAAATTTTTGGATAAAAGATAAATTTGTAAACGAGTGAAAGGATATGAGTTTTCCGGCGAAGATGGATAGGTAACCACTTGAGTTTTGTACGAAATTCTGAAACATGGTCATATTTACGCAAACCAAATATGAACCTGATACAAAGATTTTGGAGGCGCTCAAGTTTATTAAGTTGTTCTTGCGTTATATCTAGATAGCTGGCATCGGCATAATCCAAAATGGGCATGAGCAAAGATTCTGCAAGCCTAACTTTAGTGGCAATCGGTAGGAAATTTCTGAGTCTATTAAGAGACTTAAAAGAGAAGTAAACTCGTCGGCTTAGTTCAGCGATTTGAGGTCGCCAAGACAGCTCCCTGTCAATAATAATACCAAGGTCTTTAACCTTATCACCAATCTGAATATATAATCCATCAAAATTAATTTTCGGCAACTTTTCCCATTCAACTTTAGCTAGCATTCTGGAACTACCGATGACAATAAGCTGCGTTTTTTGTGGATTGACTTTTAACCCAAATGAATCACTCCACAGCATTATTCTGTTTAAATCTGAGTTTATTGTGTGAAATGCTTTAAATAACTCAAACACAGAAGCTTGTGTGTATATCTGCAAGTCGTCTGCATAGAGGTGAAAGGATGAAGTTAACTGGTTGGAGATGGAGTTAATAAAAATTGAGAACAATAATGGAGACAAAACGCCGCCCTGAGGAACGCCAGCAATCAAGTCACGCCAAGACGAATAAGTTTCATCAAGCCGGACTCGCTGCCGACGACCATAGAGGTAACTTTGAAACCAGCCGATCACTTCAGGAGATATGTTAAGAGTAGAAAGAATCCCTAATAATACGTCGAAATCGACGGTATTAAACGCGGTACTAAAGTCAAGTAACGAGAGCACTGTTAGCAGACCATTATCCATACCATACCGGATATCATCAGTTATTTTTACTAATGCTGTAGTTGTGCTATGACCTGGGCGAAAGCCTGATTGAAAAGGGTTCATTAGTAAATTTTTATTTAGGAATGCGCTCAGTTGCTTGTGTACTAATCGCTCCAAGACTTTAGATAAGAACGGTAAAATAGATATAGGTCTAAAATGGGATAAAGAAGTAGGGTTCGATTTTTTAGGTAGCGGGATTACTTGGGCTTCCCTCCAAGCTGAAGGGAATGTACCGGAAGACACAGAGTAATTTAATATGTGAGTAAGAACAGGAGTAATAACATCCAGTATGGGAAGGATCATATTACGACTAACACCATCAATACCAACAGCATTAGAAGCAATAGACTTAACTGCACTCTTAACATCACTATCAGAAAATCGACTTAGAAAGAATGGAGGATGATTGGGAGTAGGTAGTGAAGATAATATGTTCAAAGTATTTGATTTTGTCAAAGGATCAAAATCGGAAACAGATGAAAAATGCCGGTTGAGATCATCAACACTGAAATTTTTACACACAGGATGTTCAGGTTGTCGGCCTACTCCCAAAGAACGAAGAAATTTCCAAACTTTTGCTGGATTTTCATTTTGGACTGACTCGTGTATATATCGGCGTTGTGCGTCCCTACACACTCTATTGCAGCGATTACGAGCATTCACATAGGCTAACTTATTGTTATCATTTGGATTTGTCTTAAATTTAGTCCTGGCTTTACATTTTTTATGCATTAAAACTTTGATATCTTCAGTGAGCCACGGCGCTGGTAGATGCTTTATTTTAATTTGACGCAAAGGTGCATGCAAATCATACAACTTCAATATGGCTGTATTAAATGCACCCACCTTCTCATCGATAGATTCTGCCTTGACTACCCTGGTCCAATCAACCTCACGAGCATCTTTTAACAGATCATTTAAATTTATACCACTAAAGTTACGCTGCAATATAATCTTAGGCTTGGCTTTTGGTGGACGAAGCCTGTAAGAAAGATAGATAAGGTCGTGGAAAGAGAAAGTATCAGCAGGACATTGACCATGTTTACTTACGTGAGAAAGTGAAGAGACTAGAATAAGATCCAAAAGGGAAGGTGTAGAATTTGGGAAATGGTGAGTTGCTTTTAGTGGAAGTATAGTGAGATTGGTAGATAGAGCCAGGTCTTCTAAAGAGGTAGCACGATTGTCACGTTTTAATAGACAGGTATTGAAGTCACCCATTATAATTGTGTGAGCATAAGACGGAATCAGTTTATGTAGGATAGTTTCAAAATTTGAGAAATAATTAACGTGAAGAGATGGACTATAGAAAACACCAAATAATACCTTTGTATGCCCTATTAGAACCTCAATAAATAAGTGCTCACCTGCGTCAGTATTTGGTGGTTGTGAGGACAAGCTTATAACTGTGTAAGAGAAATGTGACCTCAAATATATCGCAACACCTCCACCGCCTGAGCCGACACGGTCATTCCTTATCAGGTGGAAACCTGGTAAGGAGTATGATATGGAAGGTAAGGACGGTTTAAGCCAAGATTCAGACACGAGTACCGTGTGAACTATTTTCTGATCAAATGATGCCAACATATCCGGGAAATGAGCCGGAATACTTTGCGCATTTATGTGAACTATGTTGAAATTAGAAGAAAAACCTGAGAATTGGGTCTCAAGTTCTTCCCTGAGTTGAGGTGTACTGCAGCTACTACCGGTTGAACTATGAGACGAGCAAGACAGAAATTCGGTTTCACTAGAACTGTCTTCGCAAGACATAATATATAGGTACTATAAATTAAATTATATACCAAATAATATTATAATATATAAATATATATGTATAAAATAATTTTTATTATGTTATGTATAAAAATAAAAACTTTTACTACTAAATAAATATGATGATAGTCCATCTGCCTCTGTGTGGATGAGATTGCTATGTAATAACATAACACAGTAAGTAAACAAACAGCTGAGTAATAATATTAACAATAAAACAAAAAATAAAATTGATAAATAACAAATTGCTAATTCATATTTTCAAGAATATGTTTTATCTTTAATTACTAATTTGTTTATAATTTAATGAAAATTTGATACATTTAAAAGCTAAAATGCACAATAACTAATCTACTATGTATTATATAAATTTATATTAAAATTAGAATAAAATAGGTGTATTTATTTGCAGCAATGAAGTACATAGAATAACATTGTTTAAATACACAACAATTTCCCTTGCAAGGTTATCATTCACATATCTTAAGTTTAGTTGTGCAAATACTAGAAAATACAATATACATATCTCAGATTACAGAATAAAATTATTCTGTAATCTGAGATACATACATATAGGTTTAAAAGTAAGTGGTAATTATAGGATTAGTTAAGTCTATTAGCAAAACACAAAAAGCATACTTTCAAGTAATTGAACTTAATACAAAATGCTTAGCCGCACACACATAAAACAAATATGTTACATAAAGTTTTATTGCATAATTTTGTCATTTTATCGATATACGCAGTACCAGCTTATTAATAAAATAATTAACAAAGATACTTTATTCTGTATATAACATTAGATATTATATTCTGTATATAAAATTATTATAAAACAACAGTAGTAATAGGTATATATATCCTATATAATATACAATAAAACGCAATAGGTAATCATAATAATAATACATCATATATAAACAATGTAATATGTGTGTAAAAGGAAATCTAATTTTACTCATAATCAAAATTAATAAAAAAAAAAAAAAAAAAATAGTAGAATAATAACATCAGTAAAAACAGAAGTAAATATGAGAATTTAGCATTTTTGTGTCTTATAAACATAGTTTAAAGTTAAACATATATCTCAACCAAATAATGGATATCCATCTCCTCCAAGCGAATCTGAACCACTGCGCCAACGCTCAAAATCTAATGATTCAGAGCTTGGCGCAGTGGAACATCGGTATTGCCGTTGCCGCCGAGCCGTACTACGTCCCCACCCGAGGCGATTGGGTTGGGGATCTGGACGGCATGGTGGCTATACACGCCAGGACCGCCGCGGGTACCCCGCTCCCCACGGAAGTGGTGAGGGGCAGGGGCTACGTCGCGGCCAGATTCGGGGAGATAGTGGTCGTGGGCGGCTACTTCTCCCCGAACAGGAGTCTCGCTGACTTTGAAGGGTACATGGAAGAGTTGGGCAACGCGGTCCAGCGGTTCCTCCCGCGCCCCGTGCTCGTCCTCGGGGACCTCAACGCCAAATCTCAGGCCTGGGGTTCCCCGCGAACCGACGCGCGGGGTGAGCTGGTCGAGGACTGGGCCGTGGAGAGGGGTCTGGAGATCCTCAACCAGGGTCGCGAGCACACGTGCGTGAGGCAGTTGGGGGGGTCGATCGTCGACGTGTCGTTCGCGTCGGCCCTCCTGGCCCGCCGTGTGCGAGGCTGGAGGGTGCTCGCGGGCGTTGAGACGCTGTCGGATCATCGCTACATCCTCGCAGACCGCCTCGTCCGGCACCTAGAGACAGAGGGGCCGAACCTGGCAGACGAACAGTTCGGATTCCGCCAGGGGCGCTCCACTATTGACGCGATCACGCGTCTGAGGAGCCAGGCGGGGGACGCAGTGGCTCGAGGTGGGGTGCTATTGGCGGTGTCACTCGACATCGCCAATGCCTTCAACACCCTGCCGTGGAGCTGCGTGCGGGAGGCGCTCAAGTACCATCGGGTGCCTCCCTACCTCCGTCGCATAGTTGGGGCATATTTGAGTGATCGTGCCGTCGTCTATCCGGTCCAGGGTGGGCAAAGTCGGCGAGACGTCGTGTGCGGTGTTCCACAGGGGTCGGTCCTGGGCCCCCTGCTGTGGAACATCGCATACGACTGGGTCCTGAGGGGGGCACTCCTCCCCGGCGTCGGCGTCATCTGTTACGCCGACGACACGCTCGTCACAGCGCGCGGGAGGAACCCCCGCCAGGCGTGCCTTCTGGGCACGGCTGGGGTGGCGCACACAGTGGCAAGAATCCGGCGACTAGGCCTGGAGGTGGCCTTGAACAAGACGGAGGCCGTGATATTTTACGGGCCCCGTCAGAGGCCGCCACCGGGCCTGCGCATAACGGTAGGAGGCGTCCACATCGCCGTCGGGCCGTCCATGAATTATCTTGGACTGGTGCTCGACGGGCGATGGGACTTCGCGGCACACTTCGAGCGCCTGGCGCCGAGGCTAGTTCGGGCGGCGGCGGGACTCTCCCGTCTGCTGCCGAATATCGGCGGGCCGGGCGCAGTGTGCCGCAGGCTCTTTGAGGGAACCGTGCGGTCGATGGCCCTTTACGGGGCCCCGATCTGGGCGGATCGCCTGACGGCCAAAACGACGGCGCTGCTTCGCAGGTCGCAGCGCGTCCTGACCGTCAGGGCGATAAGAGGATACCGCACGGTGTCCTTCGAAGCGGCCTCCCTGCTGGCCGGATCCCCACCATGGGACCTCGAGGCCCGGGTCCTGGCGCTGTTGTACCAGTGGCGCCGGGGCGCGGCCGAGCGTGGCTCTCGCCCCACGCCTCGTGAAACTGAGGTGAAGCGTGCGGAGCTGCGCGACGAGGTGCTCATGGTTGAGTGGAAGGAGCGCCTCGCGCACCCCAGCGCGGGCCTCGCCACCATCGAAGCGGTGAGGCCCGTCCTGGCTGAATGGTTGGAAAGGCGCCACGGCGCCCTGACCTTCCGCCTGACGCAGGTCCTCTCGGGGCACGGTTGCTTCGGGAGGTACCTGTGTCGCATAGGGCGGGACATGACGTCAGGGTGCCACCACTGTGGCGCGGGCGACGAGGAGGACACGGTGAACCACACTGTCGCCGTGTGCCCTGCGTGGCGCGAGGAGCGCCGCGCCCTCGTCGCCCAAATCGGCGTGGACCTGTCGCTCCCGGCCCTGGTTCTGTCCATGGTCGGGGGCGATCTTGGATGGACGGCCGTCGCCTCCTTCTGCGAGGCAGTCATGTCCGCAAAGGAGGCGGCGGAGCGGGAGCGGGAGTCGACCACCACACTCCCCTCCCGCCAACGCGGGCCACGCCGGCGGCGCCGGAGGGCCAGTAACGACCTCCGGCCGCCGTAAAAAGCGGCCGCGGGCGGCCCCTCGGGGGAGGACCCGCCGCCCGCACTATTGCCGCGAGGGTGAGGGCTGCGTGCTGTTCCGCGGCCCCCTCAACTCCTAGAATTGTTAGGAGAGCGCCGGGGGGACGAAACCCTGACCCCCTGGCGCCAACACTTTAGAAGGGGCCCGCCTCAAACAAAGGGCGGGCCGGCGCCGGCCCGGGCCACGAGATCGGCAGGCCATATATCCGTGGGCCCGGGCGTAGGCGATAGGAGAACAGCGGGGTTTTTTAGTGGGTAGTCGGAAAAATCCCGGAGTCCCACATATCCCTCGGTCCCCCCGGGCCGGGGGAACCCGTCAAGAGAGGTTTTTCCCCGAGACAAAAAAAAAAAAAAAAAAGTTAAACATATGATTATCATCTAGAATAAAATGATTATAATTGTAACTGGAATTTGTTTATTTCCGTGCCGTTGAGGTCGCACGGCGTGATTTACTAGGGGCACTGCGTTCTTTAGTTGATGGCTTAGTATTCACCTGTTGTTCTGAGCGAGAGGCAGGTACATTCTCCATGTCCGATAGACGGGTGATGCGATGCCGCTTGCCGTCACTGTCAATCACAAATATGTTGCCGTCTCGGGTCCAGGTCCCTGTCACACCAAATCTTTGCCTGGCCATTATAAAAAGACTGTGTCGTTTCCTAGTCATAAATTCAGATAAAATTATCCCAGTTCCTTTCAGCTGTGTCTTAGCAAACCACACCTTATTACGTAAAGCGGTGTCGCAGAACTTGATTAAAATGGGTCTGGGACGGGTGGATATCGACGACAGAGCCTTACCCATTCTGTGTGAACGCCGTATACTCATGCTGTTGAAATCGGTAAATTTCAGTTTATCTTTGAGAACCTTAGTCACTAGGGCATTGGAATCTTCTTGCTTCTGTTCTGGTATTCCATGAAGGAGTAATATTTTTCTTCTAGTGCGCATCTCAATTTGATCAGTAGCGATTTGATCAACTCGATTTGCTCTTGAAGGGTTTTCAGCGATTCAAAAACAAAGCTCTTGAAATTAACGAACTCGGTCGCTAGTGAAGAAATGGAAGTAGACGGAAGTGAGCTTTTACCAAGTTCACTTTCGAAGGTGTCCATGCGTTCAGCAAAAACTTTTAACAAATTAGCTTGGGCCTCTTGAACGGCTTCCATGTTTGAACAAAGAAATGATCAGATTGTAAATAAAAATCTGTGTTGCGGATGGAAAAATAAAAACACAAGGCAGATGTCTCGTTACACTGGGAATGTGAACATATTACTATCACTAGATATCAACAACTTAATTAATTAATAACTTTAAAATAGCTGAGCAAAAATTTTCAACAATGTTTATTTGCGCACCTACCCTCAAGTATATCACTAAACCATATCACTTTATTTTTGCTCTTAACCTATATTTTACAAACTTAAATGTTTTTCGCCATAAAAGTGACGTATTTGTAAATCAATACATTTGTATCAAACCGCATCCTGATGTTAATAACTCAAGATATTCAATTCAAATAAAAAAAAAACTACAACTACCAATTCACCTTTTTTGCTGACCTCTAAAAAGGTACTTCAACGTAAAAACTTGGCGTTCAATCAGTGATTTGGATGGACACACGATGAGTTGCACCATTTATTTATCGGGTATAGGTAAAGCTACGGTCCATAAAAGAGCGATTAAGTTGTTGATGAAAATTTTACAAATATAATAATAATTGCTTGGTATCTGACTATACGGATACAGAAGACACTGCCTTCTTGTACACAATATATTTATTATACTGTAAGGAGATGCCTTAAACTGTCTCTTAAAGCGCTACTAGCTTAGACTTATCATCATCATCATCATCATCTTAGCGATGAATCCCGGTTGCAGCCCAAACTCTTGCTTCGGCGCCCGGGGTCCGCTTTCCGACTTTTTCTTCTCCACTTCGCACGGTCTTCAGCATCCCTGGTAGTGAGCCCATTGGCACGCATATCACCCTTTACGACGTCAAGCCAGCATTTTTTGGGTCTTAGTTTAGACTTATCGACGTAGAGGTAAAAGAATATGAGTTTTGATAGCTATTAGAGCATTTTTTATTATAAAAAAATTATATTGAATTATATTAATAACCTTGTGTTATGTTCCGGAATTAGTGACCCAAGTTCCTGTACCCTTATGGGACAGCAGCGTATTCGTGATGCCACTGGCGTTGTAAACACCTATAGGCAACGGTAACATCTAAATTCTAAGCGGGCCGTCAGCCTGTGTGCTGTAGTAACGGATAACGCACTTCGGTACGCTTGCGGAGGTCATGGATAGATTCCTGTCTTGCGTCTGGGTGTTTATGTATAAGTATATAATTAATATGTCAGTTGTCTAGCACCCATAACACAAATACTATGCTACTAAGTTTGGGTCTAGATGGCGCTGTATGAATTATCATAAAATATTTATAAAAATCTATAAAAATAAGAAACGCAAAAAACACTCAGAATCTTTGTCTAGACTATTGTCTTTATCTAGACTAATCACAGTTCTCAAAGTTTTGAAAGCAACCGGGATTAATTACTTGGATAATGACAATTAAAAATATATTTGTATAAGATAATACTAATTTAAGCGCAATCAACAACTCAGAAACAAAGTAATAATTTATTGAATAAATACTTGTAGTTCACACGAGTGACTAAGGTCGCTAGCATTCTGACTCTAGCTCTATTGATAGGGAAAAATCAATAGAATTGAGCATGTAAAGACTGTATTAGTTTTTATTCTATAGTTGACCGGTCTTTAGGTTATTTTCTGTTAATTAAAGTTTTTTTCCAACTCATCATAATAAATGTGCGAACAGGTCGAGCATTGTGTTTTTTACAACCTGATCTTCAATTCATTGAAGCTATTTAATAGGTTTTAATTAGTTGAATTAGTTACTTGACAATATATCTATTTTGACTATATCTCTCTCTCATCTATTTTGACTACTTTTTTATCACTGTGGAATAGCACTGACAATCCACTCAATAGTTAGAAGCTACTCTAGTAGTATCTATTTTAGAGACGCTAGGGGCCCCGGCTACAGGCAGCATATCCGGGTAGATAACTGGAACACTAAACATAGTTATTATGGTAGCATATGTAGATACTAAGAATGCTTGCCATTCAGACGGGTTTGGAGCCCTACCTAGCTAGAGCTATTTGTCGCCTTTTATAACAGGCTATCTCCGGTCGCAGGGTTCAGAATTTTTACTTCGCCTCTACATAGAGAAAAAAGCATTTTGCTGGTATACCTTGATACATTTATAACATTCATATGCTTGAAGTACTAGCACCACAGATCGTGAGTCTAATCGCGGCCCTGATTGTTGTAGAGTCGTGCCTGTAGAAGTACTCTAACACGCATCGAATAGCTTTAGCTATTTAAGAAAAATACATAATATTGAAAATCTTAGATTTTATTCCGCCTTAAATTTATATGTCACAGTTTTGTGGAAAATACACTACTATGTGGCCTCTTTGTTGGTTCCCTTTTACTTAGAAGGGCGATCATAGAGTGAGTAGGTATTTCTTGGTTGACCTCTCAGCAGCGTTGCAGAGTGATATGCTACCATATACTTAAAAGCTCTTAGTTTCTCTGTAGATTTCGAGCTGTTCGTGTTATATTAAAGTGCATGTAAGTTGGTATACTTTCTTGTAATTTAAAATTTTTATCAATGTATATATATTTTATATATATTTAATTTTTATTCATTTTCCCATGAAGGACATATACCCCAACTTTATTCATCGTATTTGTGACTCTAATTAAACAAATACAAAATATTTTATAACATTCATACAGCGCCATCTAGTCCCAAACTAAGTAGCATAGCACTTGTGTTTGGGTACTAGACAACTGATATACCACTTACATACATTTTTTGTAAATAAATACATATTATACATAAACACCCAGACGCGACACGGAAATCGAACCCGTGACCTCCGCAAGCGTACTGAAGTGCGTTATCCATTACGCCATAGAGGTCGTCATACGTCCCAGGCTCACAAGCCTGCCTAAAGGCAGAGATATCTATATACTGTAGCAAAAAAGCCTCTTATACTGTGAAAAAGTATAAAAGACCAATAATTTTGATTTTACAGCAATATCTTTATTTCAAACATTCATAGCAATATTTGCAACTCGTAAGCGTATTCACACCCTCTCATAAACACCCTCTTCTTCTTACCCTTTGTGACCCAGAATTGCGATTAATACATTATTTTTGGATTTACTTAACATTTCAAGCCCGTCTGGATGGCGACCACCTTTGGTCTTAAGTATGCCGCCATAATAACCTTGTGTTGTGTTCCGGCATTAGTAACCTAAGTTCCTGTACTCTTATGGGTCAGCAGCGTGTTCGCGATGCCACTGGCGCTACAAACACCCATAGGCGACGGTAACTGTCTAAGTGGGTCGTCAGTCTGTCTGCTGTCCTACAGCAATAAAAAAATACATGAAAAATAAACTTAAGTATTAGTTCATTCCTAATTAAATTTCAAGACTAAAGTCTCGCATAGTTATAATAATATAACATTTCATTCACATCAAAATATTTTGCTGAATTTCGATTTTTTTTTACAACACTACATTTATAGTTTCGTTACCTAGTTTTATTGTATTCATAAACAAATTCATTGATACCATAGGTAGTAAATGACCGCTAGTATAGCCCACTATCCATGTACTCTGAGAGGTGTTATCGCGTATTCACGATAGTAAAACGGTAACGAGGACCACCCAACTTATACGCCAAATAAGATTCATAATATGGATGGTAAAATTTAATAGTAAATTTTGTACCTAGCCTAGGGATACAATATAAGCAAAGTTCGTTATAATAATGAGTAACAGAGAACGGATCAGGTGAATGTATGACTTTCAGCTAAACGCAGTTCATGAACCCCACCAATTAATATCATATATATTTTCAATGATTGATGAATCTAAAAATTGAAAATGTTAAATTTTAGCAAGCAAAGTTAACAAAGTTGAATTATTCTCGTGTAGAGGAACAAATGGCACGCTAAACTCGTCTTTAAAGGTTTTTTTTATGAATTTTCACTCTCAACAAAACAGTATTCGTTTTTGGTAAGAACTTTACTAATCAATAGATACTATAGAAACCTCTGGCGGCCAAACGCGGTCCATACTATGACCATTATTACGTGTACGTAAAATATTACGTGATATATTGTAATATGCATTTATACTATTTTATTCTTTTATAAGTCACCTCATGGACGTAGGTCGCCCCGAAAAGTTTCCAAGAAACCCTGTTTCTAACAGTCATCATCCTGGCTCTACATCGTTAAATATATTATCACGTCATTTTTCCTTTGTTTCCTTCGCTTCTTCTTTTTGTCGATCGGAATCCACTCTATCAGAATTGCTCTTATATACCTACTTACATCAATATACATGACTATGCTACAGAACAAAGAAGATTTATATATTTTAGACTGAGTTAACAATTTCAAACGGTCGTATCTTCGTTATGATAGTCGTTCTCAAAACTATATTGACGTAAGTGGATTAAACGATTCCTGCGGCGTGTCATTGTCTTCGACTGCGGCTATTGTTCGTTACTTGTTCGTCCGTTTGTTTATCCGTATACTAATATACACTAATGTGATACTATTACTCATTTTGATAACCGTACTTTATAAAATAGGGCTACCTCCTGGACTAGTTAAAACGATGAAAGTTATTGCTAAAATAAATAAAATAAAAATAAAATAAAATAAACCTTTATTGCTGTTTTTTTCTTTTTTACAATAGTATATTATTATTATTTTTTTTTTATTATAAATATATAATCAAGTTTTTCTCGACAATCGGTTAGATTTCTTCTACAACAGCTTGTCTTTCGACAAAGGCCTCCTCTAAGGCTTTCCAATTTGTCCGATTTTTTGCAATACGTAGCCATTCTGGGCCAGCTATCTTCTTAAAATCATCTTCCCAACGTTTAAATTGCCTTCCTCTACTTCTTTTACTTTCTCTTGGGTACCATTCGGTAATAATTTTGGTCCATTTCTCAATATTCTTCTTCTTCTTAAATCGAATAAAAGGAAAAACCAAGTTTGAAAAAGTACAAACAATTTGTAGAAAATTAAAATGGCGTTGGACTGGGCATATGTTAAGAAAGTTATTGTTATTAAGCCTTAAATTTCAAATTAGTATCGAGATTTAATTTGTTTAAATTATAACACGTATGTTGCAAAACTAGAAAATTATGGTATTTTTTCTCACGGTTAAAGACATATTTACAGACTGTTGGTATTTGCCGATGCTGATAGGCATCATACTCAGCGTAATAACTAAAATCACAGATATGCGTAACCAAGCGTGGCGTGCCCGTTTTTTTTTTAAGGGAATGCCGATGTGGAACGTTGTAGCTAAATTTTAAATTATTTTATTTTGCTAACCCTAACACGCCCCTAAATTCATCATTATAATATGATAAAATATCCATTATTCCCAGTGCAGTAATATCATTCACTGTTATCATATTAATAAAAATTAAAATATTTTATTATTTTAAAAGCATAAGGAATATAGCTACAGGAGATATTCTCACAGTTAAATTCATGTCTTACTCTTTAAATGTAAATGAGTTCACTGTTAAATATGGTTTCTGGGCAATATTTCTTGACCACATTGGTACTATAAAAAACCTAGACGGGATGTGGCTGGTGGATTTTTACGGAAGCAACTGCCTTGTAAGCGACTGTCCCCTAAATTTGACTGCCAACGGTGCGCTTATTTTAATGTCTATAAACTAGCAATTAGAGTTATCCACCATTGCCTTCTACAACCTCATAGATCGACACTTTAGACAATAAATGGAATATTTATTATTTCGAAGATATATTATTCTCTCACAACACAGTCAATTTAACCATCATAACTAGGTCGCAATAAAGATTAAATTGCAAAGCGCGGGAATCGAACGGCGCTATAAAGCGGCGTCCAAATTACAGGTCCCTATCTGTAATAAGAATATAAAAGGTGACTCCTGCGCCGAAACGGTTAATGTATACAATCATCCGAGTGATGATCGGTACGCCCACTCGAGTGAAGCACTTGCGACTGCGATTTAGTTATTTATTAGTGCGACTAATCGCAGTGAAATAGTTCTGTGCCCTTCTCTATTTAATTCGGCTATGGAAGAAATTCATTTAAACCAAAAAATAAACTTGTAGCTAAAGTTAACTTAAGATTCATAGAACAATACTCCTTAAAGGGATAATGAAAAGGAAGAACGGGATAAAAAATGGTGATCAACCATCTTATTTAAAATCTTTCTTTTTCCTGTCCTTGTCCCACTTTATATGGGGTCGGCAGAACATTTTCTGGAAATGGAAAGGGTTCTCTCTCCTTTTTTTTGGTCTCGGGGAAAAACCTCTCTTGACGGGTTCCCCCGGCCCGGGGGGACCGAGGGATATGTGGGACTCCGGGAAACATGTTCGACCATCCGACTACCCACTAAAAAACCCCGCTGTTCTCCTATCGCCTACGCCCGGGCCCACGGATATATGGCCTGCCGATCTCGTGGCCCGGACCGGCACCGGCCCGCCCTTTGTCTTGAGACGGGCCCCTTCTAAAGTGTTGGCGGGAGGGGAGTGTGGTGGTCGACTCCCGCTCCCGCTCCGCCGCCTCCTTTGCGGACATGACTGCCTCGCAGAAGGAGGCGACGGCCGTCCATCCAGGATCGCCCCCGACCATCGACAGAACCAGGGCCGGGAGCGAATCTATCTTGTCTTTGTCCTATCCTCCTGTATACAATCTTATTTAAAATAAAGCCAGATTTAAGCCCAATATTAATTTATATTTTTGGTTATAGAATGTATAGTTAAAGATCTTTTGATTTGAAAAGTTTTATGTGTGCGCACTCTCTAACAATAATTTATGAGGTGTTCCAAATGATCGATTTCGCAAAAATTATATTATGTTGAAAGCAACGCAACCCGATTTTTTAATGCTCATAAATTGTATATTTTGAACTAAAATATTTTATTAAACAGAGAGTAAAATTGTTGATAGACGTTTACATAATAATTTATTAAAAGTGTTTTCATACAACTATATCGTACTTAATAAATTTTATGAGGTAATGGCTAAGCATCTGGCTCCTGATTCAAAAGGTCTTTAATATCGTGTTTAAATCATAACAATTAAATAAAATGCACGCTGAAGGATCAAAGAAAGAATTTTATTACTATTAGGAAAATGAAGCTGCTAATTTTAATACTTACACATACATATATTTAACCTTTCTTTTACAGACATAAAATTCACGCAATTGTACAACTTGATCACAAAAAACTACACGTAGATCACATAATAGATGTTAAACATATAAAATGAAACAGCAGACAAGACTTTAAAGAAAGGGCTTCAGGCTACAGCCAATGTCGTAAAAGTCAAAACACTATACCGTCTACTCCGGCTATAATTTGCAACTGAACCTGCTAAATTGATATAATAAGTACTTCTTGATCTCATTAATATAAATCAATCCAATACCTTCTAAATACTTTAATAACTATCTATTAAAATTAAATGAGAAGTTTGCTTCAAGTTACCAGCTAATGGTAATAAACTTTAAATTAAATCGTACATAAAATAAAACTATAAGTGATAATAAATAGAAACTATAAATAAAAAACAGCAATTACACTAAGACTAAGATATAAATATTATAATGCAAAGGGAAATAAATTAATAATGATTGGAATATCAGCCTTATTTTCTAGAATAGTTCGTTTTGAAGACTTTGGGTGCTTTCACCATTGGTTTATCCGAGCACGAATTGAAAAGATGGCACCTACTTTTTGAGATTTATAGATCATCACAGCAGTTATAGTAAAAACTAAATCTAGAAACTTGTAACAATTTTCTTCCGACTTTTGCTCAGAGAAAGGAATTTTCACGATTCAGGAATGGGATACAATTTTACACGTGCTGCAGCACGTGTGTGCAGCAGACATGCAGCAGTGCATTTAGGCTCTGAACTGTGTTCGTTATTTGGATACCTTCACATACCAAAGTCACCGACATAGCCCGGATGATTGTAAAACTGAAGTGGCAGTGGGCTGGGCACATAGCGCGAAATACAGATGGGGCAGTAAAGTCCTCGAATGGCGACCGCGTACTGGAAGACGCAATGTTGGTAAGCCCCCCACAAGATGGACCGATGATCTGGTCAAGATCGCCGGAATAGGTTGGATGAGGGAAGCTCAGGACCGATCGTTGTGGAGATCTTTGGGGGAGGCCTTTGTCTATTGTTAGGGAGGTTTTGGGGCCTCGAGTTAACACTCTTTACCCCGGCGTAAACTTGGAGAGCAAAGACCCCTTGGTAACGTGGATCGAGCTACGGGAGCACACATCACGTGACTTCACCGAAGCTCTACGTTAGCCCATTTTGGCTTGGTAACCCGATCTTGGCTATTGACGGCCATCAGCGGCTTGTGTTGGCCTATCTGTGGCTTGGTGATCTCTAACCTCAGTTGCCCATCTCTTAGGTCCAACGAACGTACTATTAAGTATCTGAGATGCCTGTTTTTGCTTTACCTTTTCTCGTGTATCGTGAAACTGGCAGAGTATATTACAACTAAATTACATACTACATTATGCAAATTAAATCAAATAAGCAGTTGTTACAAACATACCAGCCATATAAAATGTTAAGTGAAATAAGTATGTAATTACGAATGTAATAATAGCGTATTAATGGTTCGGCGTACATGTATTATTACAAATAGACGCATTTAACTGAAACATTTATTTACTGTCATGAATTATGTTATAAACTGAGTCTATTTTTCTGGTATTGGTATTGTATTATTCAACAAAAATTGTTAGCAACATAAAATCCGTAATTTTCTAAATTATTTATGGCTAATCGATATAACATTTTACGTTATATCTAAGTATAAAGGTAGAAGTGTTGTCAGCTGACGTAGCGTTTTATGCAAACACACCTTCTACTCAGATTATTTTTAAAGAATATAACTGATATTATTAGTATTAATCGAATAATTCCTATTTTTTTTTATTCACAGAAAAACTTGATATTGACATTGAGACAAAATTCCATCAATAATTTAACAAAAAGCCAACAAAATTGTATTTATCTTTATGGTTGTCAAGTTATATTACACACAGGATACAGCCCAAAGATCATAGATTCAACCCCTATTGTAGTATTTTCACCAAATGTGCAAAAACCATTGTAAGGTATTGATGGTAAAAAGACTCAACGTGAAGGAACCACTTGGAGATCAGTAGGTATTGTGTAATCCGTCAGTCTTGTTTATTGTTTAATTTAAAGTAAGCCTAAACCTAACAGTGGGACATATTAGCTATTATTTACCGCTTGTTTCATAAATTTTACTCATATTCGTTTATATCTATTTTTTATTCAAAATGCAACCAATCCTATTTATAATACTCCTCATACGTCGTTTTATAATTTACATCATAAAATAAACCCAAATTAAACATAGTTCCGGGCTTGAGTTTGAATTTAAATCATGATAATTAGGCTTCTTTCAATACAATTACTATACGTTAATACAATTACTTTCAATACAATTACTATAAGTTTTTGTATCTAGCGGCACGGCTAGATATAAAAACTTGAAAAATGACCCAACAAAAAACTTTGTCTACGATTTTACTACACTTGTATAGCTATACTATCTTTTATTTGAGCTTCAACTGACCTTAAGGGACGGTTACGAAATATCAACTCTCAATACGCATCTCTTTATAGCCTATTACAGTTCATTATATATATAAATTCAACTTTTTATATATAAGTGATGCTTTAGCATATATATTATATATTTAAAGAGATGTAGCAACACGTGTGGCATCTTGTTAGAGTAATAAATGACACTCTTAAAATACACTAAGATGGGCTTTGGTCAAAGGTAACTCGGATTATTTATGTTTTAATACGTATTTTATAAAAACTTGCATAATATCAGTATAGTAAAAGTTTGGTGGATGTCAGTTTGTCCAATATAGTTTAGAAAAAAAATATTAGTTGGAATTAAGCTCAATAATAAACAAAAAAAATTTACAAACCTATATAGTATATGAAATTCTTCATTACAAAAAAAGGTATTTACACTCTTATTTAAAATTGCGTTTAAATCTTTTAAACGGTAAACTGTGCAAAACAATAAAGAGTTGTATTGTTAAAAAGCAGTTATATCATTACTTAGGAACAATTTGAGGATTGATCTTAGATTTGATATTAATTTTGAGAATATCCGTAGTGCAACAGCTTTCGCACGTTGGTGCGACTGTGAGGGTTGCGGGTTTGAGTCTCGTCTCTAGTCTGGGTGTTGATTATTGAATAATTTCCAAATTAAATAGATTTATGTACCGACACAAGTGCTCTGCTTCTTAGTTTTATTAATTTATTTTAGTTTATTAATTTTATTAGTATTATTACTTAGTATTATTAATTTTAATACCAAATTACTATAGGCTTATAAGATAATAAGCGTGCAATGTATCTCTGATAAAATGCACTAAGTGTATATCGTGGGAGCTTGAGCTACGCTATCTTGGGCTTCCAACGGATCTACGGATAAATTGTAAAAAACTAAGATATCGAAAAGTTCAAAGTATATTTCACAATTAAAATATAATGATCAATATCTATCACCAAATAAAATATAACTTAATATTAAAAGCTTGACCTCTAGCTTCAATCATGCAATATTTCAAATTGTAATTGAACGAATTATAAATTTTATTGCAGAACCATGATATTAAAAACGCTTAATTAATAGTTCAAACGAAAGATATATGCTTTTGTGACACATTTTTTGAGTAAATAAAAAAAGAAGTGTATTTTAAATTAAAGAATTCTCTCAATCTATAAATTAAACATAATCATGTCACAGACAAAGCTTTTATTTATTTAAAGTTGTAAACTTACTTTTTATTGATGTAAATTAAAACATATAGTTATTCAGTTGACCTTTATTTTTTGTTTTATTTTACTATTCTTCTCTGCATTAGGTAAACATCGATTCAACAATTGTCAACTCAAAAATATTGTCTGTTTAAATATGCAATATATATTTTTTTAAATATGGTCTCCTCAACTAAGTTCTATGGCTGTTTTTAAAAATGTAAATCATACTCTCTTAACTGACCGACACAACACCTAGACTAGAACATTATTTTGGATAATGCAAGATAAATATATCTTAGTACATGTATATAATTAAATGTTATTTGTGCGGTCGATGATAATACTGAATCGTACTATTAAAGAATTGGATATAAGGTTGTTTTTCATTTTTAAAACATTATCAGATTTTCTGTAGTAAATTTTACTAAAACACGGATTTCATGAAAACTAAACGTAATCGCGTTGTTTTTATTGAGATTATTCAAATTATACATACGTATATATAATTATATCATTTTTTTTAATTTTTTATTCGTTTTCTTATTTATTATCTCTTCTTTTTTTAGACGAACGCACCAGTAAAAGTGGTCATACCAGTATTGACCTATGGGGCCGAAACAAGATCACAAATTTCAACCACGGCTCACAAATTTCAAGTCACCCAACGTACAAAATCCGAAATGAGGAAATCCTTATGAGAACCAAAGTAGCCGATATAGCTCGCAAAATATGCAAGCTGAGCAATGGGCCGATGACATTTGTCATAAGACCAATGGGCGTTGAGCAAACGAGTCCTGAAGTGGAGACCGCATCTCGGGTAGGATGCCCCCAGCCCGATGGAGCAAGGTACTTGTGGTGCGATCTTGGGGAGGCCTACATCCAGCAGTGGACAACGGACAGCTGATGACGACAAGAAAAAACTATCCTGTTTGTGGCCAAGCTATTTGACAACCTCCAAGCAGTAGTGGCTTTCAGGCGTCCGAACGCTAGCGGAAGTTAGCGGCTCGATTCCTATCGCAAGCTTGCGTGTTTATGTATAATATGTATTTATTTACAAAAAAGAAGAATATTATACTATTCTGGCACCTGTAACACAAATGCTCTGCTACTCACTTTGGAATAAGGTATGGTATATTTATTTATTTCATAAAAAGAATCCTTCCACAGTTATATATAATTAAAAGTACAGTTACATTAAGCTCAGGTACGTGTATTGAGCAAAAGTGGCGCTCGGTGGGTGTTATCGCGGTCATCCGCGACATATCGCGCCATTATCGCTAGTCTCATGGAGGGATTGCTGCTATTTATAAGTGGGGTGACCATACTCTATCATTAGTATAATAATATATTAATAATGATAATTTTTATGTGTATAATATGTATATTATTTATATAAATACTAAATAACACTTTTAATATGCAAATAATATGAAAATAATGGATACGGATATGCTGTTATAGCATAATTTCTTTTGTGTTTTATTTTTATAAATATAATGTAAATGTTATAAATTATTAACTTGTCATTTTTAAATCTTTAATGACCATACTGAGTTTTTTTTTATCAAATGAAGATTTTAGTTAGTATAAATTGGCTACACAACTAATGCGAAAACCACGTTCGTTATTTCATACTATCTTATTTTTGGGTATGGGTTGCTTATTAATGTGTTGTAAATTTGCTAGAACTTTCTACTTCTGGGTCCTAAAATTCTCTTATTTTTATTTTTAACGAATAGCATAGAGGCTGGTGGTAGCATAGAGGCTTAATAATAAACAATTATTTTACAAGCTCTATGGATGTTTGCGACGTTTGTTGGGCACCGCGACCACGCTAATGTCCCATAGAAGTAGGAGTACAGAAAACTACGTCACTAATGCTGGAATACGACATAAGATCCTAGCCGCAGAGGTTAATAATAACCTTACTCCGCTCCTGCAGGGAGAAAAAAGTAAAGTCCCATCACTCTTGTGAAGTCAAATGCGGATTAGTAAGTTACACTGCTGATCTATGGATTGGAGTACTACGTTAAGTATATGTGTTTATTAGATGTTAGTAATTTCGGTAGAATATTTACACCACGTGTAGTGTTTTTTGTAAAAAAATGTGATGGTCACCCTACTCGTCTGACTCCCGCGCAACAAGAGCCTGCAGGGTGACAATAAAAGCCGTGTGCGTTACGGGGGACCCCATCAATTTGTCCCGTTGAGTAAGTGTTGTTTTGTGTTAAACTGAAATCAAATTAGTATTATCTGTTCCGAACACGAGAGGGCGGGCTTGGTTTTACATATTAACATAACGGGATTAACAGGTACTGGATTCTTTATTTTTTAACTAATGGTAAGGTGCTTTTTATCAATTCTTTTTATTTAATACATTAAAACACTTTGCTAGATATTGTGTTACTAACGTGGAATGTAAAATATCTCAAGACTTGCCAGAAGGCTAAATCTACTTCCCCTGATAGTGCTCACTAAAAACTAATGAGGTTCTAACATTTGTTTTGGGCTTAACTAGTAGCAGGCTCATTCAATATATTATTGTGCCATCAAAATCGAAGGAAAAAGGAAATATCACGAGCATGACCCAAAAGCTACATAATATATTCGTATATACTCAGAAGTATTACCAACTGATTTAAAGTGCAATTTTTAGACAATCTGCTTTCAACACTTTAATAATGCATCAAAAAAATACTTATTTATAAAATACTACATCTTAGAATCTTTTTAATAATGTTAATATCCTATTAACTAAAAATCATAAAACACGCATTCACATGTAAAAGCCATATTAAAGCTTTTTTGTGTTCTGGTTCTGGGCTGGACTGATTGGTTTAACATTCCGTTCTCCATTATAGACTTAAAAGCTCTTCGCAATGAGTGATACTACTGATGACTCAGTATAAACACCTATTATATTTTCTTCTCTGAGATTGAGAGTAAAAAACTATTGTTCTGTTTCTCTCAATCTCTCTCTTTCTGTTCTAGTACCATTATTCTGCGATTTGAGCAGTGCAGCAAAGCATAAAGTAGTTGGAATTGTAGAAGAAATGCAATTTCTTTGGATATAGCATGGACAAGAAGGTTTTATTCTTTAAATAGTATGTAATGCTAATCCTGTACCTATTTTTTCACATAATAAATACCTTAAACTAAAACAAACTGTTCTTATTGCAAGGATTTCTCTAGAAACGTGTTGACTACTCCCAGTATGGATGGTATCAGAATTCGATTCCCAGTGAATGGGCGATGTTCCATTCAAGGCACCACGAGTCGCACTTTGCTACAAATAAACGTACAAAAGTTTTATTTTGTGGTGTAATTTATATGCTTGTAGCGGTTTATTAATTAATTTTAAGTTTTCTGTTGAACTTTTTTAAAATATTGTAGTTTCATTAGTCAAATAATTAAACTACAACTAACTACACCATACAACAGAGTACAGCCATAGGTTTCAAATAAAAAAATAATTTAGTATTTTTCTTTGAGTCGATGTCTCTGCCTGAGTTAAAAAAGACAAAACAATGAGATTCAGTAACAGTTATTTTCTTGTGGATAAATTTCCTGTCGTATACGTATAGATACTTCAAACTTCTTCTTGATTAAAAGTATGTTATTATAATTTCATATATATTTGGTGTTATATGAAATAAATATGTTGACATTATATACATACAGACATTATAAGTTGGTTTTATTTATTTATATTGAACCTCATTTATACATTTCATATGTCACGTCAGAAGGTGTTTGAAGATGAAAGTCCTTGAGTCATGCATCCTAATAGTGATGACCTTCAACTTACATTACAACTTAGATAAGCATAGACAAAGAAACAGAAAGACATCGATGTAAATAAATACACATATTAGCACTTTGTGATTGCGGACCCTGGATAAAGGAAAAATTACAATAAAAAATTAAATGCTTAGAGAATTAAAAATATTATTTTTGTTAAAAATCACGTTTTGAAAATAAATATCAAAATAGCTAATTAAATATAACATGTATGTGCATTTTTTTGCAACTGTCCTCTAATAATATTTTACTTTCTACATATACAGGTAGGAAAATAGGTGAAAAATATGTGGTTAAATTTAAAGAAATTGCCCTCTGACCTTCCCAAATCAGAAAGCCAAAACCCGCGTACACTTTCTGTTTTACCTATGAGATTTCAGACAGAAAAATCTATATGCTGTCTTTTGTGACACAATACAAATGGCAGAGTGCCGCTGTTGTTCTTATTGGCCAGGATTAAAAGTCTTTCTCACTCGTCATAAAAAATTCACAAGCAAATAGTTTTATACCTATATAGATAATTTGCAAATGCATTTAATATATAAAAATCAGGATACAACAATATCATACATACATATAATCACGCCCCTTTCTCGTAGGGGTAGACAGAGACCACTTCTTTCCACTTGCTTATAATGTAAATTAATAACGGTCGCTTCATCTTATGACTTGAGCATGGATTCGCTCTTCATATAACAGTAGCCTTACTAAATGCAATATTTTACGTCGCAGTGTTCTCACAGATATACCAGGCAACTTGTAATGGATGCCACGATTTCTTCCAGAAATAGCGGAACATATCATCAAATTGTTGATTTATTTGCAAAATTAGAGGACATTTACTTGAAATCGAAACATTGGTTCAATAAAACCGAGAAAATTAACTGAATATTATTTGTTTGTAATATAAAACCATCTCTCCGTGCAGAGGTAGAGTAAGAATACTAACCTCTACGGCCGGGATCAGTCTGTCGTAAAAGTAGACAAAGCAAATTAAACAAACTAGCTACGTGGTAGGGCCCCAAGCCTGTCTACTTGGCAACCACCCCGGGTGTACAAGTATGCCACCATAATAACTTCGTCTTGTATTTCGGCATTGGATACTCAAGTTCTTGAACCCAATGGGATATCAGCGTGTTCGTGATGCCCCTGGTGTTGCAAATATCCATAGGCGACGGTAACTGCTAACTATTAAGTGGGCCGTCAGCCTGTCTCCTGTTCCTCAGCAATAAAAAAAACTTCAGTGTTATCAAATAACTGTGGGACAAGCATAAGTACTTGCGAGGTTGAGCTGCTTTAAAACTATAATTTATAATTACTTAAAAAACTAACCCAAAATAGAGGTAACTTTAAATCCTACAATAAATTGAATTTTATTATTATACTGTATACAATTGTCTACGAGTATATGAAATATATGAACACAATCGCTGTTGCATGATTGATACATACGTGAACCGAAGCCCTTGAGGTCAAGGGATCGTGGGAGGTGAACGGATAGCCATATTATATTGTTTGGCCTTATATCATATCGCCAGTTTAATTTGATCTATCCTTCTAATTACTTTGTTATTTACCAGTTTTTCTAAGAAATACTAGCAATGTGAGAACGATAACATTTTTATTTAGAATAATTTTGAAATGTCAAATTTAGTGTTATGAAATGCTTCAATATTTGTACTGAACGAAATATCTTCTACCTGCCTCAGGTTTACGAAGTCAATCTTCTTTCCGACTATAGTTGGTACACCCTGTATTGATGAACCGCCATTCCCTGCTTCTCAGCTAATGGCCTAAACCTGCGGAAAGTTTTCACTAAAGCGGAAGACTAGACCGCAGCGCCTGGTGGTGTCGAACAATATTCAGTCACCGTGTAAAGCTTCTTGGAGAAAGACCTGCCGCTAGCAAAAACGTCACGAGGTTAAGGATACCCGTGCTGTTCCGCTTACCCCCTTCGAATAGAAGCTAAGGAGCGCAAACCGCGGTAGAGGCCCGTCCTGACATCAGGGACGGGCTAGCTTCGGCCTGAAATACTAGATCCAACCCATTCAATCCAATTTATCTGTCGACCCAAGCATTCGACGACAGGAGAATAGCAGTGTTTTTTTAGTGGATAGCCGGACGTCAAACATCTTTCCTGAAAACCCACACATCTCCAATCGATTGCCCCCGAACCCCAGGTCGAAGACTTAACTTTTGGGGCTTCGTTTATTTCCTTGTCAAATGCATAAGGAAATAGTTAGCTTAATTACTCATCAAACGGCTGCTTCTAACTCCCAACCCCGAAATTATTTATTAATGTATGATTTGAATTATATATAACAATTTGTTACTATAAAGCCAAAAGCAATCATTAAAATCATGGTAGACCAAAACTAGAATCATACTCAAGGCGCCGAATAACCGGATGCGAGGGACGCATAAAAAGACGGTGACTTGCAGTCTAGTATATAGAAATCGGGGTCATCTCGGTCGTGTGACGTTTTATTATTAAACTATTTATTATTAATTTAGTGTCAAAAAACGTTGTTATTCCAAAACTGGTAAAAAATTAAAAAATGTTATTTAAGGTCAGGCTTATAGTTAAAAGAAACCTTTTCAACTCATAGCTGTAAAAGAGATACAACGTTTAGAATTCCTGTATGTGGTTGAGTCGCTATCCACTGCAATGTTGAATGAGGTTGACGAAAACCTCATTCACGCCGTCCAGTGGCGGACAAACAATACTACTAACCTCTGCGGCCGGGGTCGACCTGTAGTAAAAGGCGAGAAAGCAACCCCAGCTACGTGGTAGGGCTCAAAGCCAGTCTGGATGGCAACCAACCTTCGTCTATAAGTATACCGCCATAATAACCTTGTGTTGTGTTCCGGCACTAGTGACTTAGGTTCCTGAACCCAAAGAGAGAGCAGCGTGTTCGCGGTGCCTCTATCGTTGAAAACATCCATAGGCTGTAACTGGTAACTGTTCACTTTTAAGTGAACCGACAGTCTTTCTGCTGTACCGCAGCAATAAAAAAACTACTTTAACTATATCGCTCCCTTAGTAATATATGGGCACAACTCGAAATTTTGCGGTTTTGACTTTTTGCGTTATATGGACTCAATATAAACTGTTCTACCACATGGATTTCACAAAAACAGAAAAAAGTTAATTTTTTAATGAATACTGTAATTGTGTCCGTTTTACACCACCCTCTCGCGCGCCCGCATCTTCCTCCTAGAGAGGCTCAACTAGTAAGGCGCCAGTACGTATTTGAATCAATTTTTTTTGTAATGTTTCAGCTGTTAATACTGTAGTACGTTTATCATAGTCTACATAAAAAAAATCAGGGCTATAGATAGCACTTTAAATTACGATATTATTATGAATGATAGAGTAAAAATATCGAAAATCCCGAATCTTTAAACGCGTTTTCCCCAAAGTTTGTTTTTTAGAAATAGGCCTGTACATTACGCGATATTTGCACTGCTTTTTACCAGAAAGCATTCCACTCCTTCCCGGTTCGGTTTAGGTCCGCTCGCGAAGGAACTGTTACACGGCACCAGCTAAATGTCACAAACAAGGCACTGAACACACAATGATATGACACGGCCAATGAGTTAGTTAGGAGTAACTGAAGTCAATTGCGTACGGCGAAGAGTGGTATTCAAGGAGTGAGGGTAGATAACAAAAATCAGGAGGCGAGATTTCAACTACTGTAACTGAAATGTAACTTAGGTAAAGTAGAAGAATGTATGTATGTTGCTCAGTGAAATGTTAATGTTCGGTCTTTGACGGTATTCGACCACCCTAGACTATAAAGTACAGATTTTAGATGTAATCATCATTAACCACTTGAACGATAGTGAAATAAATTAATATGCTAGGAAAATTCACACAAAGCCATATCTTATATCTTTAAACGAGCAATTCTTGTATATACCTAGTCAGGTCATAAATTCTGTCACATGTTTAATGTAAAATAATTGTAACAAGTTTATTAATTATGTAACCATTCATATACCAAAATGAACTTAACAAATCATAAATTCTTATGACATTAAAGTTTATTCAAAATGACCTCCGTGATTTTGAATACAAGCCTTCAATCTGCGCGGCCAGTCCTCTATCGCAGCACGAACGAGGTCCATGTCAATATCGGCGGCTGCCTTAATCAAGGATGTCTTGAGTGACTCC
This sequence comes from Malacosoma neustria, assembly GCA_963693495.1. NCBI lineage: Eukaryota > Metazoa > Arthropoda > Insecta > Lepidoptera > Lasiocampidae > Malacosoma > Malacosoma neustria. The sequence continues at coordinate 1,587,484 of OY856381.1, read as the reverse complement.
AAATTGGGATGAGGCTTTGAGCACGCCTTTTCCTCCAAGTGTTGCCATATCTTGTAATCTAACGGATTCAAATCTGGACTGGAGGAGGGCCAGTCTTCGTGCCGGATGAAGTCGATTTCACGCGCCGCCAGCCAGTCTTGTGTGCTCTTCGCTCGATGAGCTGGCGCCGAATCTTGTTGGAATACCCAGTGCCTGTTCTTGAACATGGTATGAGAAACAGGTTCCACAAGGTTCGTCAGGACTGTATTTTGATACACAACAGCATTCGTTTTTACACCTTTCTCACAAAAATGTACCTCTGTTAAGCCCCAATAAGAAACTCCCAACCATACCATGAGCGAGGATGGAAAATGACCTCGTTGGACACGCGGAATACGGTTGCTCGCTTCTTCACTACTGTGTGCGTACACCTTATCATTTTGTTTGTTGTAGCTCTCTTCTACGGTAAACATTTTTTCATACGAAAAAAGAATTTCCCGATATTTTTTTCCCGCGTACCGCTTCAACAAAGCGCGCCATCTCTTCAGTCTCAGGTCCATTAGACGAGCATTCAAACGATGTCCTGTTTTTCTTCGATATGCCCGAAGCCCTAAGTCTTCATTTAACACCCTTTTCACCGTGGTTCTGCTTAACCCCATCTGAAGGGCCAACAGTTTCTGCTTACGTTTGGGATTTCTTTGAATTCGTGCCTTCACAGCTTTTATCACTGCTGGAGTCCTAACAGACCGAGGGCGACCACTTCTTGACCTGTCATCTACACTAGAGTCTTCATTGTATCGTTTGATGGTACGATAAACGAATCTTTTGGTTATATTCAAATTTTTCAGTATGTTAAAAATTTGAATTGGCGCGTAACTGTAACGATGCAACGCAATAACTGCAACACGGTCTTCTTTAAGCGTCCACTCCATATTTAAAAATGAGTAAAATTCTAAAAGTTATACATTTTTATTTTCATGAATAATTCTAAATTCGAATTCAATAAACTTTTTTGTGGCCAGCATTCTAAAAGAAAAGTTTTTACTGTGTGACAATACTTATGTATGACCTGACTAGGTATATAATTGGAATCTCGGAATCGGCTCCAACAATTTTCATGAAACGTTTTCATTTTCATTTTAGTATACGGGGGGTTTCGGGGGCGATAAATCGATTTAGCTAAGAATAATTTCTAGAAAATGTCAAAAGGTGGCGTTTGACTACTTAAAGTAGGACTACTCCTAATTTAAACTGAAAAATGACTATTCCTGACATCTATCGGCGAATAATAATACTATTTTTTTTTTATATTGCTTTAACGACACAAACACTAAAACACTAAAGCTATTCCAGCAGATGGCGTTGTTAAGTAACACGAAGTCAATGAGTGTTTACTTTGAGGTTAGACTAAAAAAATCAATTGTTAATTTCCAAAAAAAATATTCGGATATTAGTCCTAAACTAAGTAAAAACACTTGTGTTATGGGTACTAGACAACTGATATACTACATATATACTTTTTTTGTAAATAAGTACATTTAATACATAAGCACCCTGACGCGAGATGAGAATCGAAGCCGTCCGCAAGCGTACGGAGTATATTAATGTTACGCCACAGAGTTCGTCAATCAATTATTAAATGAATACTGGTCGTCCAATGGTCGAAACTCGACCCTAATTCATTTCATTTTTATGTTTGAACTTTATTAAGGTTCTTTTGGCAAAAGCTATACCACTATAACCTAAGGTTTCATCGTTGCTACTCAATTAATTTACCATTTTTATACATCAGCTTGAACAGCATCATTTAAAACTTAAAAATATTTTGGATTGCAAAACTTGCATTGAAAATCCGTTTCGTAACCATATATTCGCTTTTTTTAAAACTATTCTCACAAATAGGTAAGAGTAAATCAATGCTTGAGCAAGATGTATTTCACAAATTATAAATAACTATACATAATACAAATAAAAACAATTCCAAAGTTTCATTCCTTGTCAATTTTGACATTTAATAAGAACAAAGAGAATATAATCACTTAATCTTATATACAATTAAATAGCTGTGCCCGCGACTCCGTCCGCGTGGAATAGTGACTTTGGGCAGCATTTTTTAAAAAGTGTTAAGGGTGGACAACCCTTATCACTAAGGGGTATGAAAAATAGATGTTGGCCGATTCTCAGACCTACTCAATATGCTCACAAAATTTCATGACAATCGGTCAAGCCCTTTCGGAGGAGTACGGGAACGAACATTGTGACACGAGAATTTTATATATAAGATATTAGTTTAATAAACATATAGATATAATTTATATTTTATATTTTAAATTTACCTTAATGGTCTTTATCAGGCCATAAACTCTTATAATAAAAACAAAAGCGTGTAAGTAAAGTATGTTGTGTATCATTTCAGCAATAGTGTCCGTATTGCTTACTTTAATTAATTTATTGTATTTCTAATGAATTTTAGACAAAAATAGCTTTCTGCACTTCTCCTCCACATGAACTTTAACTATGCTAAATTTAAAACTCCTCTGTCCGCGCAATTTTCGTAAAAAGGGTACAAAGTTTCCGCTTCACGTATAATAATAATAATAATATTGTGACAATTTACAAAGCGCCATCTATTTATATACTTGTATACTATTCTTATGCAATATATAAATAAGTTATTCATAGACAGATCCAAACATCAAATTAACACTAACAACCTAATTTTACAAAACATTCGCTTACGTCCTGTCACCTTGACATTTAAAATGAGATATGGCAGTGTGAAGTAATTTGACATAATAAGCATCGCGTCTAAACTCATTATATTGTTATTACGAATAAATGGGTTGTACAATATTATTGCATCTGTGTTGTATCGTCAACTTTGTACAAATACCATATATAGGTACGCAGGCAGTCGGTATCTCAATATTGAGTTTTATTATTGGCAATATTCTTGCATCGCTTTCATCAGGCATCGTTTCTTATAGGCAAGCGTGCTACACCGTTGACCGCATCGCCGCTTAACATCAGGTGAGATCGCGGTCAAACGTACGTCTATCTACAATAAAAATAAATATCAAAGGTACATGGATTTATTATACGTATGTCACTATGGTTATAAATTACTATGATAATTGACCTAGTTTCATCAAGTCGCCTAGGGCTGTTTTTAACGCCATTGCCATCGTGAACACGCTGCTGTCCCATAAGTGTACAGGAACTTGGATCACTAATGCCAGAACACAACACAAAGTTATTATGGCTGTATACTTAAGACCAAAGGTGGTCGCCATCCAGACGGGCTTGGAGCCCTGCCACGTAGTTAGGGTGGGTTGTTTAGTTGCCTTTTACGGCAGGCTGACCCTGGCCGCAGAGTTCAATATTCTTTCTCCGCCCCTGCATGGATAAAACAACAACAACACCTATTATTATGCACTTGTGTTTTGTAAAGTACATATTATAATTGAACCTCTAGACTCAGGATCTGAATCGAAGTTGTGACCCATGCAGACGTTCTCACGTTTGAAAACCATTGCACCACGAAGGTCCTTGCACGTAATATAGTTTCGCCCAGAAATTATAAAGCTCCATCACCCGAGGAACCATAAAAAGCAACAAATGGGTATCTGGCACCCTTAGATTTTCTCTCAGGATCATTGACTACCAAAATAACAGTCGGTCCTCTTAAACTCAAATTAAGATAAGTAAGTTTATTTTATTCTTGTACTTGACTAAAGTTAGAGACAGGAAACAATCTTTGGAGTTAATAATACGTTTCTATACCGCCTTTAAAAATAAAATTTCTCTATTGAATTATATTCCCTTATTAAAAATACAATTATTGCTACGAATAATAAGAAGGAGCGCTTTCCACATACTTGAACTTCTGTATTGTGCGATATTTTGTGGTCAAATGTAATTAGTAACAAATACACAACGGTAGAACAAAACACAAATTGATTTTCCGATGAACTCACAAGTGTGAAACGTCGCATAATTGCTTAATAATTGTCGTAAATTTGTAGCGTTTACTAAAATATAATTTTGGTTAATAATAACGCAATTGACGAACGTTTTTACTGACAAACTTGTACGTATAGTTATTACAATTTTACACTTCAAATATATGAGATATGCCGTATTATAATACCAGAATATGCTTCTACCGCTCTGATTGTGTTGATGCCCTTATAGACTACTTTCTTTCTTAATTAAAATACTTTATAGATATTTCACTAGATAAATATTATTAAAAAAATTTATAACAGTTATATATTTAGTTTTATAAAAGCGATCTTCCAACCCCGACAGAAAAGCGAATCATTTACGGATGTAAACGAGCAAAATAATTTTACTATCGATTTTTAAGCCTTTTACAAACCGTTTCTCCAGGTAGGAGATAAAGTAGCCCTATCCTCATTTGTAGCCGATATCATACGGTTAATAGCATTAATTCGAGCTAAGGTTAATACCGTAGCTCGAAAATATTGTGTTTCAAGTATGCGATATTTAGATATCATAGATTCCTCCAATTGTTTCTACAAGACACCATGAAATACTCTGCATTCCTTAAATAAAAAAGTATGCAATTTTTTTTAACTTCATGTATATAAATATTATAGATTTACTTAATAATACAATTTAATGCGAAGGAAAAACCTCTTTGTATTTGAATTTCTTCTTAATTGAGCGTGCCTCGCTGTTAAAGCTTACTTCAGAGCAGATTCTAATTTTCTTACAGAAGATAGAATAATGAAACAAACGTGTGCAATAATATGCATACTAAATGAAACTGCAACAAAAGGCCTTCAAGTATTTTTTTATTCTTCATTTCTAAGGAAATTAAGAATGTCGTGTGAGTCTGTTTTAAATGTTTCCGTGACACATTCGACAGTTTTCGGATTTAAAGTATTTGTACACCTCACCGTAAAATTAATTCGTTAAGCGAAAAAGTAATTTTATTAGTTTATGTGAAAGTTATAATATCTTTTCTTTGTACTTTTTTCACGTCAATTTTTGTCTTGTTTAAGCAAATATGCTTGTTAATATTTTCTTGGGTTTTAGAGAACCAAATATATATTGCATCTATCAATATACATGCTGCTACATGATTAATGACTTACTTAATGTGCATTTTGCCTCAAACCACGTAAGTCCGATTTAATTCGGCTGCCATTTCCAGGTATGCTCAATTTAGCCACACTTCCTCTTGCCTTGTGGAGTCCATTCCAGGGCCTGCCTTGAGATATAGTTTTGAGCTCTTCTGAGGGTATGACTTTCGGCTCTTAACATGGTGACATCCTTTATACTCGTACATGAACTTAAAAATTTAAAACTTTATCTATGAAAAAGATGATAGTCTGTACCAATTCCCAGTAAAAATCAAAATATTTAAAGGCGTAAATAATTGGTCTTAATATAAATTTATTTGGTGATATAAATACCGATATCTTTACCATTAAAAACGCGCTGTGAAGACCGTACTTATTATAGAAAAAGTATAAAAACTGATTCAAAAACCAGGGAAAATTTTTGGAGGATGGAACCAAAATTTATTAAAATCTGTTTATGACGTGTCCATATTTCTTAAAACATAAAAATCTTCCCACTTTAATAGTTATATAAGTAATTACTTAAAATTATAATATTCTACTATGAGAGAACTTTTACTTGCGTATCTTTTAACTTAAACATTTCGATTTTTACTTATATTAATGACTATATATTTCACTATGGTTTAAACTAGAAATCGAGTAATTATTTATGAATATAATACTTCAAACTCGTATATTCATAAGTGAGAAATTTAAATATTTTTCGTCATAATTGATCGGTGAAAACAAATTAACAAAGTGTTCTAATCGACGATGTTTAATCAAATCAAGATAAACTGGGACATGATAATTAAAAATCAACGATAGTATGGAGGTAAAAGTTTAATTTAAACAGATGAAAAGCGGCAAACCGAATTTAACTAGCCATATTATAGTAATGAAATGGAAATCGTTATGAATATACTTTCATTAGTTATAAGTGGGTGACATTTTACAAATAAAAGGTCACGTTTTGGGTCAAACGTTGGTTGATGAGAAAAAAATCTTAAAATATGTGATACTGAACTATCAAGTGCATGGTTCCGTAGATAGATTCGCAAGATTTTATTATTAATACCGTAGATTTAATATAATTCACTTTTTTATTTTTAAAGTTTGTTAAATTATTTAAGTAAGCTATCTAATCCAGTGATATGAGACACTCACTACTTTAAAATATTCCCGTTTACATCAAAGCTCTGCTATTTGGAGCCCGAATATGGAATTGAAGCGCTATAAATAAATCTAAACAAGCTTTCAATACAAGTCTACATGAAAAAGTCTACTAATTGAAAATCTATCTACAATTTAGATCGTACAATCTGAGTGTAATACCAGATCGCTTCTGTGCTGTTTTGAAGAAAGATGAAATAAAGAAAGAAAATGATTTTTATTTGCCAAAAAACAACATTAATTATAAAAATAAATAATGAAATATATCCATAAACACAAAATAAATTAATGTTGCTTAAGATAAATAGGGTTGGCAACTCTCGTGTGCGGTGTTCCACAGGGGTCGGTCCTGGGCCCCCTGCTGTGGAACATCGCATACGACTGGGTCCTGAGGGGGGCACTCCTCCCCGGCGTCGGCGTCATCTGTTACGCCGACGACACGCTCGTCACAGCGCGCGGGAGGAACCCCCGCCAGGCGTGCCTTCTGGGCACGGCTGGGGTGGCGCACACAGTGGCAAGAATCCGGCGACTAGGCCTGGAGGTGGCCTTGAACAAGACGGAGGCCGTAATATTTTACGGGCCCCGTCAGAGGCCGCCACCGGGCCTGAGCATAACGGTAGGAGGCGTCCACATCGCCGTCGGGCCGTCCATGAATTATCTTGGACTGGTGCTCGACGGGCGATGGGACTTCGCGGCACACTTCGAGCGCCTGGCGCCGAGGCTAGTTCGGGCGGCGGCGGGACTCTCCCGTCTGCTGCCGAATATCGGCGGGCCGGGCGCAGTGTGCCGCAGGCTCTTTGAGGGAACCGTGCGGTCGATGGCCCTTTACGGGGCCCCGATCTGGGCGGATCGCCTGACGGCCAAAACGACGGCGCTGCTTCGCAGGCCGCAGCGCGTCCTGGCCGTCAGGGCGATAAGGGGATACCGCACGGTCTCCTTCGAAGCGGCCTCCCTGCTGGCCGGATCCCCACCATGGGACCTCGAGGCCCGGGTCCTGGCGCTGTTGTACCAGTGGCGCCGGGACGCGGCCGAGCGTGGCTCTCGCCCCGCGCCTCGCGAAGTTGAGGCAAAGCGGGCGGAGCTGCGCGACGTGGGGCTCATGGTGGAGTGGAAGGAGCGCCTCGCGCACCCCAGCGCGGGCCTCGCCACCATCGAAGCGGTGAGGCCCGTCCTGGCTGAATGGTTGGAAAGGCGCCACGGCGCCCTGACCTTCCGCCTGACGCAGGTCCTCTCGGGGCATGGTTGCTTCGGGAGGTACCTGTGTCGCATAGGGCGGGAGATGACGTCAGGGTGCCACCACTGTGGCGCGGGCGACGAGGAGGACACGGTGAACCACACTGTCGCCGTGTGCCCTGCGTGGCGCGAGGAGCGCCGCGCCCTCGTCGCCCAAATCGGCGTGGACCTGTCGCTCCCGGCCCTGGTTCTGTCCATGGTCGGGGGCGATCCTGGATGGACGGCCGTCGCCTCCTTCTGCGAGGCAGTCATGTCCGCAAAGGAGGCGGCGGAGCGGGAGCGGGAGTCAACCACCACACTCCCCTCCCGCCAACGCAGGCCACGCCGGCGGCGCCGGAGGGCCAGTAACGACCTCCGGCCGCCGTAAAAAGCGGCCGCGGGCGGCCCCTCGGGGGAGGACCCGCCGCCCGCACTATTACCGCGAGGGTGAGGGCTGCGTGCTGTTCCGCGGCCCCCCTCAACTCCTAGAGTTGTTAGGAGAGCGCCGGGGGGACGAAACCCTGACCCCCTGGCGCCAACACTTTAGAAGGGGCCCGCCTCAAGACAAAGGGCGGGCCGGCGCCGGCCCGGGCCACGAGATCGGCAGGCCATATATCCGTGGGCCCGGGCGTAGGCGATAGGAGAACAGCGGGGTTTTTTAGTGGGTAGTCGGAAAAATCCCGGAGTCCCACATATCCCTCGGTCCCCCCGGGCCGGGGGAACCCGTCAAGAGAGGTTTTTCCCCGAGACCAAAAAAAAAAAAAAAAAAAAAAAAAAAAAAAAAAGGTTGGCAACTCGGGATTATGCTGTGCCGCAATTACCGGCCCAGCGCTGGTTTTCAGTGCCAACAACACAATTTCTCACAAACAGATTGATCCGACACGTTAATATGCTTTAACGGTAAAATTATTATAGTTAAATTCTTAAATATAACCGTTATTAATTACAAATAGTTGCATATAAGGGATCACTAATTGCATATTATTTACATTAAATCCTTAAAAATCATTCTACTTGTAACCTAGTATGTATATATTTAAAAGTTTATTAAAATACATAGGTAGTAAGATGAACACAGCTTATTACAAAAAATATATAATTATTTATACTGGCGTCTCAAGCTATATTTAAAAAAATAAAATTTATCACATATTAGTGAATAATTTTTTATATAGATATATATCTTATCTTTACTTTATATTCGTGCAGGGGCGGAGAAAGAATACTGATTTCTGCATCTGTAAAAGGCGACAAAACAACCCACCCTAGCTACGTGGTAAGGCCCCAAGCCTGTCGGGATGGCGACCACCTTTGGTCTTAAGTATGCCGCCATAATAACTTTGTGTTATGTTCCGGCATTAGTGACCCAAGTTCCTGTACCCTTATGGGACAGCACCGTGTTCGCGATTCCACTGGCGCTGCCAACACCCATAGGCGACAGTAACTGATAAATTCTAAGCGGGCCGTCAGCCTGTCTGCTGTCCTACAGCAAAAAAAATACTTGTTGAATAATATTATACTTGAATTTTAGTACATATTTACATATACACGTTATTCGTGTAGCTCCCGTAGAAGCAGTAATAAAACCTACGTTACATTGGGTTAATTGGACTCGAGTACAATTTCATAACACTTCATGTCATTTCATCAAAAATTTGTATATGAATTTGTATTTATTATATGTCAGCCTTTTTACGGATCTAGTTATAAATATTAGTCTTTGAATAACAAATCTTTATGAATTTACTGGAAATTTGGTGATTTTTTAACCTTTCAGTATAATTACTAAATTGCAGCCCTATGCGCTAGAACTTCGTTCATTGTTTTAATTTTTATATCGTACCTAGGTAAGGTTATATTTACGTGGTCGCTAACTATGGGCCTTATGAGAAAGCTCATGGTCACTCAGAGGGCAATGGAGAGGGCTATGCTCAGAGTTTCCCTGCGAGATCGAATCAGAAATGAGGAGATTCGCAAGAGAACCAAAGTCACCGACATAGCCCGGATGATTGCAAAACTGAAGTGGCAGTGGGCTGGGCACATAGCTCGAAGGACTGATGGCCGTTGTGGCAGAAAAGTCCTCGAATGGCGACCGCGTACCGGAAGACGCAATGTTGGTAGGCCCCCCACAAGATGGACCGATGATCTGATCAAGATCGCCGGAATAGGTTGGATGAGGGCAGCGCAGGACCGATCATCGTGGAGATCTTTGGGGGAGGCCTTTGTCCAGCAGTGGGCTTCTTTTGGCTGAAATGATGAAGGTTATATTTTGCCTCCTAATTTTTAAAACAATATCATAACCTATTTTTTTACGATGAGTGACAACGAACCCTAAATTTGTGAATGAAAGCCCCATAATGTTCACGTTAACGCCAATCAAGAGAATGATTAATATTCTTAGAGTCAGAAGCGTCTACATTTAGATCCGACTCATTAAACTCGTTTGTATTGACTAGGATTCAGCTGTGGCTTTGTTTGTGGGTACGGTACTTGCAAGTACTCTTTTGTGACCTGTGACTGCTCAATAGGAACCAAATATCCCGTAGAGTTATATAAAATAGTAAGATTATTCGGTGATAAAACAATTTCTTATCATTAGATGTAAACTGATTTTCAAGTACTTTTATACTGTTACATAAAATTGTAGTCGTACTTTATTTTTTTTATAGATAGGTTTTAGGGTTTCACCTTTATTTTAATCAACACTGTTGAACATTGGCAAAAAACTTCTACGAATATGTTTAAGCATTTGCTTTCCGTAGCACTTAACCAAACGTTGACCCTGCGACCTTCCACAAAGGCTCTAGGTGACGACCAGGATTTTAATGGTTATGCCTCCGTGACCCTTTTTTATCATCATCATCTCAGCGTTCATCCCGGTTGCAACCCAAACTTCCGCTTCGGTGCCCGGGGTCCGCTTTCCGACTTTTTCTACTCCACTTCGCACGGTCTTCAGCATCCCTGGTAGTGAACCCATTGGCACGCATATCACCGCTTACGACGTCAAACCAGCACTTTTTGGGTCTACCCCTCCTGCCGGGGCCCGGCGGAGGCGGCATGGCCAGACATTTGTTTCCCACGTAATCATCCGGTTGCCGCAAAACGTGGCCGTACCAACGGAGCCGACACTCCTGCAATTTATCCGCAATGTCACGGACATGAAGACTGCCGCGAATGCGGGAGTTCCTAACGCGGTCCTTCCGCGTCACTCCACACATCCACCGCAGCATATTCATCTCTGTGACACGCAGTTCTTGCTTGTGTCTCTCTAACACCGGCCACGCTTCACAGCCGTATAAAAGGACAGGCCTAATGATGGTCTTATAGACCTCTCCCTTCAATTTTACCGGCATCATGGGGTCACAAATGACACCAGTCACCTCACGCCACCGTGACCCTTTTTTATGTCTCGGGGAAAATAAGCTAAATTTTTTTGAAATGATTTTTTCTTAACAAATACACCAATCAGTAACTCACACTTTCTGTCAGCATAAAATATTTGTTTAGAAATCCAGAACTCGGTGAAACTGTATAAATTATTAACAACAAAAAAAAACAATTAGTCATAATGTAACCATATCTCATTAACCTGTCTGAGAATCTATCAAGTTATAAATTATTTATTGATATAAAAATAAATAATGACCACATTTTATAGTTTAAAGTAGATAGTTACAGACTACATTTAAAAGTCGATTTTTCAACAGCCAAACAGAAAATATATGATATAACTTAACTTAGTTATTTTTTATTTGTAAAACCAATATTACAATCATATTTAAATATATTGTAATATATCAATGTACACATTAACCAGATCAGTTTCCGCAATTAATTTATAAAGATACAGATTACTCGTGTAGGAAATAACAACAAATTATATTATATTTTAACCGTTACAGGATACTGTATGTTCACTTAGCTCATAAAGAGTTACCTCACCAACCATTATGTTAATCAGAAGATTGGATATATTTTTTGTTCTACATTCATTACAAATATTACACGTTGAACTTAATAAAGCTGACTTTAATCCTGCATTTTTTTAATGCTGTCCAGTAGACAGGCTGACGGCTCACTTAGAGCAGCTACCGTCGGCTATCGGTGCTTACAATGCCATAGGCACCGCTAACACGCTGCCATCCGCATACTAGTACATACTGGAACCTGATTTAGTGACCAGATTCCAGCTCCAGGTTCACCGGAACACAACATCGAGACGGGGTTGAAGCCCTAACACCTAGCTTGGATATTCTTTCACCACCCCTGCACGGATAAAGTGTTTCCATCAATTAAAGTTATTTTTACAGTTTCTTTACAAAGTAATATGACGTGTCCGTACACGTTATATATCCGTTATTTATCCGTATATTACGTACTACAGAATCGCCAACCATAAAATACCCTATCATAAAACTTTACTATTGAAAGGAATGCGCCATGGATTCATTTAGATTATAAATATTCAAAATCCAGTCAGTACAAAAGGTTTAGGTCAGTAACTTATTCAGGCCTACGCTCATATATAGGTAAGAATAATTATTTGGGACAATGCAGAAAAATACTTGCAAATTGCAACAGTAAACCATTCATAATAAAAAGTAGAGGATGGCCACCAATACCCTGGATACATACCATATTGAAAACAACATAAACCACCCCACATAATACCCTAGGACATACTGGAAGAAAATTTCTCAAAAAAGTGAATACCTTAATCATGTCCCTCAGTCAACAGGCTACGATAAGAGAGAAAAGAAAATATGTTTGTATACAAAAAATTTGTGTTAGTTTCAAAAGTATTCGTGTATATATTAGTGCATCTCTAATGCCTTGTATACAAACTGAGGTTGCATGCATTTCATTAGTCTGCAGCGTGTTTTGTTTAACCTTTAACCAAATTAAAAAGCATTTATTAATGTCATGTATGTAAAATATTGCAGACGATCTGTAATTAATTATTTAAAAATATATATATAGCCAAATTAGAACTTCCGACACTGTATTTCTATTGTTTTATTATTATTACTCGTATGTTAATTTTAACTAGTAGTACTTTAAATATATGTCAGTTATACCCCCCCCCCCACACACACACACACTCGCATATAAATGTGAGTGTGTGTGTTTGTGTGTAACTTCAAAACAGTAGGGTGACTAGTAGTAGGTGTTTAGTAGTCTACATTCACACTAAGGCATTATGGCAAACATAAGTGTCACTACACTTACACGTTTGCCATAAATCACAGGTAAAAAAACACAAAAAGTATGTTTGCATTTGGCCTTTTTTTACAGTGATGACTGCAGTCTGACTTTTTTTAATCCTAAAAAGTTTATTTAACCATACTTGCTTTAGGTAAACTAGCAAAAGTAATAAATTTATCACTGTTTATACACCCTAAGAAGGATACCACAACTTCCCACTGCAAAGAAGGCCACTAGCAACAGCAGAGATTCCAGTATGTAGGTTTCTTTGCTAAGTTTTCGCTCACCGTAGCTAGGTAGCAATGATGTTATAGTATACAAGTTGGGCTTGTTAAACTGTCTGCACATCAGTTGTATTTCAGATCAAGTAGTATCGGTACACTCAAAGACCAATTTACCAGAGCCAACAGACCAGGATTTGAATTCCAGCATCGTATGCTTTGTATAGATACTTTTTCACAGCTAATTTTCATATAATCTGCAAGTCTGATGTAATCTGATTACTGGTTTGTTTTAACCGCCAATTCACTTTGCCACAAGCGTAGCACGTATGTCTGTCCGTTTTTTCTAGAGCAGTAGGACGTTTACGTTGTTGTTATAATTTGTGAGTTTTTTGATGAGAATACTTCTCGAACAAAATCGAAACACTACTGCAAGTGTTATTCGGGCGGCATTTAAATGAAAAAGAGTATTGATATCATTAAAAAATACGTCAATAAATAGCTGGCATTTAAGTCTAGACAATGGTATACCATAATAGGTGGGAAACAAATGTCTGGCTATGCCGCCTCCGCCGGGCCCCGGCAGGAGGGGTAGACCCAAAAAGGGCTGGCTTGACGTCGTAAAGGGTGATATGCGTGCCGTGGGCTCACTACTAGGGATGCTGAAGACCGTGTGAAGTGGAGAAGAAAAAGTCGGAAAGCGGACCCCGGGCGCCGAAGCGAGAGTTTGGGCTACAACCGGAATTTAACGCAAGGATGATGATGATGTTGAATGGTATACCATAATTTGATATTTGAATTTCAAGTTTCAAATTTTCATCCAATAAATGAATGTAGAAATTGTTTTCAATGTGTATTCCAATGAAATTTCTGCACTTAATCACATTTTTTTGCTTAAGTTATCGTTTTTTTAACTGAGCTCTGAGCTGGCCTGAGCGAGGTTAACTAAGCTCTGTGATATTCTACCAAAGAGATTGTTTCCTAAAAAATATGGGTACCTCGCCTACAGAAACCGCCCAAGTTATGGCGTTGCTGGATGCAGGGCATAGTTAGCGTGTTGTGGCTGATGATTGCAGTAAGCCTAAGCCTCTTAGCTATCAATAGCTGTCAGCGTTATCGGGAGACTGGTATGTTTACTCGTCGTCCAGGATCTGCTAGATATCGAGTCACTTCTGAGCAAGATGACCGGTATATTGTATCAGTTTCTCTAAGAAATCGCCACTTTAACGCTATTCAACTGCATCAGCGGCTCCGTGAGGTTCGAGGATTGACTTTCAGTGATTCTACCATAAGAAGATTGGCCGAGCGTGGCATGAAACCTCATAAACCCAGCTAATGGCCCAAAATTGACGGTAAACCACTGAAGAGCGTGCCTCAACTATGCACTTGAGCACTTAAATTGATCATACCTTCAATGGAGCAAAGTTTTCTTTTCTAACGAGAGTAAGATCATAATGTGTGGTAATGAAAGAAGAAATAAGGTGTATCAAAAAGAGGGAGAGCGTTTTTCACATTGCTGCTTTGAAGAAAGTACAGTATAAATAAATATAGTATACGCGGTTCGTGGACGGTTTGGGGAGGCATAAACGCCGATAGAAAAACCGAACTTGAGTTTGTATCTGAAGCTCGACTACCGTCATTAAATGGGTCAGGTTATATCAAACAGTGTCCGGAACCTCATATGGTATTCTACACACATTTTACTGGCGGAGAATTTATTTTCATGCAGGACAATGCCAGGGCTCAGACCGCAGGTGTTGTAAATGAATACCTGAGCGAAGTCGGTATTGCGGTTATGGGCTGGCCAGCAAGAAGCCCGGATATAAATCGCATAGAACACCTATGGGCTGAGTTGAAGAAACAAATCAGAGCTTAAAACAGATATAAAGTGGGATAACATCCCACAACACAATATTGTAACGCTTATCCGTTTCATGAGCAATTGCATGGAAGCAGTAATTAGAGTCTGGAGAGGAACTACAAGATACTGAATAAAAAATTTTACAACATTTTTCTGTTTTACATCTTTGTTTCTAACGTTTAACAATTTCTTCTTAAATGGTACAAACATACCTGTTGAACAAAACACCATAGCTAGAAAAATTTAATTTTAATTTTGAAACATTAATATTCGTTAAATATGTATACTATAATATACATTATAGTGTCCACAATTAACTGGCATTATTAATATTTTTTGGTTAAATGTAAAAAAAATATTAAACTCATTCAAAACCAAACTTCAGGGGTGTTTCGATTTTTGTGATGAGAAGTTTATTATTTTTTATTGATAAGAGGTTCGATACGTGAGGTCCAGTTACTAATAGTTGCAATATCTTCAAGTAGCGTTGTTTTGCACTGAATGTGGACGCAGACGTAGGCTATTACGCAGATAAAGTTGGTTCATAAACGCCGTTTTATTACCAGAATATGCCACAAATCGTAGAGATACGAGCCTTATCGCCAACAGTCGTTGCTGAACGCATTAGTATAATATACTTTACATTAATATTTTTTGCCGTTTATTTGTTGAGACATACAGTCAATGGGGATGGCATTCTTTTGGTGATGAAAAAAAATTTTAAAACCCGGAATGTTTTAATAAACATCGAAGTCATACTGTTTATTCATTCATACTAAAAAAATTCGGGTTATTCCGCCCGTAACATTGTGCTTGAAATGTGAGTTTGTCAAAATTGATGTATGTGGATGTATGGATGTATGAAATTCACCAGTTAGAAGCGTGTTAAAGTAAAAGAAAAGAAAAACTTGTAAATAAATTGTGCTAAATGGTTTAGTTACACCTATTGACTTTATATGTATAAGTGTTGGTCAAACTATAATCCGACTGCGGTTCTATAGTATCAATAGCCATTTTTACTTTCATACCATTCGCCAAATCAAGTTACGTGACCATTTCTATTTTCGGTACATCGGCAATAAATGGGGGCAATATAAAAGCAAAGCTTGTCTGGTCTAGGAGGCCTACAGTTTGCATCAATGAGACACAAAACGCTTGCTTACTGATTTGACCTAATTTAAATTAGGATGTATACTGTCACAATTCACACAGCTTCATCTAATTCCAAAGTAAATAGCATAGCACTTATGTTATGGTTACTAGGCAACTGATAAACTACATGTACACTTTCCTTTTGTTAATAATTATATATTAATATATTATACATAAACACCTAGACGTGACATGGGAATCGAACCTCCGCAAATTTACTGAAGTGCGTTAGTCGCTACGCCACGCAGGTCGTCGAATACACAAAAAAATAAAACTTCGTCTAAAATTTAGTCTATTGACATTAAAATATATCATAGTGATGTTGTAAAAATGTATTACATTTATTTTGAATCACGAACTTGATAGCTGTATGTATCAAATAAAGGTAATTGTAAAATAAATGTAGAAAACTTTCATTTCGACCATCTAAGAGTGTATCGAAGACCAAATATGTAAGGTTGATTTTTCTTTGAGTTTTAAATTTTCAATTCAAAATGTAAAGTTGTAATATACTAAACTGTGAACTTATATTTTCAGTGCCATGTTAGGATAAAGGATACAACAGGAATCCTTATCCTTTATTACTATTGAAATAGTTAACATTAAAGTTAATTATCAGTTTTTATACATCAGATATAACTGTTATTTCTAATTTATCTTCATAAGTTCTGTACATGCTATAATATATCATTCTATATAATATAATGTTTATGAATATTACGATAAATTAACCGGTATTAGAACATTCGAGAAAAAATTTGTCC
This sequence comes from Malacosoma neustria, assembly GCA_963693495.1. Lineage (NCBI taxonomy): Eukaryota > Metazoa > Arthropoda > Insecta > Lepidoptera > Lasiocampidae > Malacosoma > Malacosoma neustria. The sequence goes on along the minus strand of OY856381.1, from coordinate 1,570,824 downwards.
ATTTTACCACACTTTTATTAACTTGACCTGTATGTATCTATGTAACGGATTTTTACCCCTTTAAAGGATCAAAAAAATTCAAAACTTTGCACACTTGTCAAAACCTAATAATTTAGTAATCTATATATTAATGCGTGGAGGGAAAATTTTATACCCCTCTTTACGAAAATTGCGCGGACGGAAGAGTGTGAATGCCACAGTTAAAGTTTATGTGGAAGAAAAATGCAGCAACTATTTTTTTTTCTAAAATGCATTAGAAATACATTAAATTAAATAAACATTAGGCCATCTAGTCCCAAACTAAGTTGCATAGTACTTGTGTTATGGGTACTAGACAACTGATATACTACATATTTACTTTTTTTTCTAAATAAATACATCATAATCATCATCATTCTAGCGTTAATCCCGGTTGCCACCCAAACTTTCGTTTCGGTGCCCGGGGTCCGCTTTCCGACTTTTTCTACTCCACTTCGGCGATCTTCAGCATCCCTGGTAGTGAGCTCATTGGCACGCATATAACCCTTTACGACGTCAAGCCAGCACTTTTAGGGTCTACCCCTCCTGCCGGGGCCCGGCGGAGGCGGCATGGCCAGACATTTATTTCCCACGTAAGCATCCGGTTGCCGTAAAACATGGCCATACCAACGGAGCCGACTCTCCAGCAATTTATCTGCAATTTCTAAATAAATACATATTATACATAAATACCCAGACGCTGGACGGGAATCGGACCCGTGACCTCCGCAATCGTACCGACTTGCGTTAACCGTTACGCCAGGAGGTCATCCATCAATTATACTCTTTGGTCTTATTGAATGCCAAAATTGACAATAACAAGGAATAAAACTTTGGAATTATTTTTATTTGTATAGTTATTTTATAATTTGTGAAATACATCTTGGTCAAGCATAGAGAAAATGGTTGATTAGTAATCTGAATTGATTCACTCTTGCCTGTTTGTGTGAATAATGTTTACAAAATGTGAATGTGTTACGTAACCGATTTACTATGCAAGTTTTGCAATGCGAAATATTTTGAAGTTTTACAGTGATGCTATTCAATTTGATGTAGAAAAATGACAAATTAATTGAGTAGCTATGATGAAATCTTAAACCTTAGATTATAAAAAAGATTATTGCCTTTCACAAAAGAACCCTGATAAAGTTTAAACTTAGAAATTAATTGAATTATGGTCAAATTTCCCCCCTCTGCGCGACCGACCCGACCCCTGGGCGACCACTAGTTTTAATAATTTTGTCCCATAGTCCTTATCAGGATCATCGGGATTAACGCTTTAATTTCCTCTTGCCAGAAGGTGGCTTATAAGAACTTAATTGGCTTATATTAAATGGCTTATTAGAAAAGAATTAGTGACATTAATTTTCTCGTCAGTAATTTTATTCTTATGTTAAGAAATATTTTTTACTTTTTAATTTCTTTATGTATTATTTATCTTTATTTATTTATCTGTATTTCGGCAAATAGATAAACGGCCTTTATAGCAAGTGATCACTATCGCCTATAGAAATTTGTCAACACCAAGGGGATTAACAACGCGCTGCCGGCTTTGAAAAAATGTTCTAACGCTTTTTTTGAAATCCCCATATTTCACTGTGATGGGAAAACTTTAGTCGGTAGTTAATTCTAAATCCGGAGAGTGTCATGAATATTAGCAACATGAATGATCTTGAGATCCGTTTCATACAGGAAAGAATAAGCTGCCTTTATGTGTTTTCAAGTATTTGTTTAAAAATTGCAGCAGTAAATTGTCTAATATAATATTATTCGTTCTGTTTGTGGCGAAAATTTTCTGTAAATTTTCTGTTTTTATTAAAATAATATGCACAAGACTTTTTTTATTGCCGTAGGACAGCAGACATGCTGACGGCCCGCTTAGACCGTCGCCTATGGGTGTTTGCAACGCCAGTGGCATCGCGAACACGCTGCTGTCCCATAAGGCTACAGGAACTTGGGTCACTAATGCCGGAACACAACACAAGGTTATTATGGCGGCATACTTAAGACCAAAGGTGGTCGCCATCCAGACGGGCTTGAAGCCCTACCACGTAGCTTGGGTGGGTTATTTGTCGCCTTTTACGCCCCTCACGGATAGACTGTAGATCGTATAAATTTAGCTAAATTAATTTTTTACAGAGGCTCCTTAACCGAACCTTGCAATATTTATTATGACCCCACAAGTACTGGGAATTCTCGCAACCATAACAATTCCGTCCACACCATCCTCCAACAATTTATTATCAGCAACTAGTTATTGTCACATTGAAATAAACAGAAAATGAACGCAAGTTATAACGTTTCAGTTAGAACTTGCCACGACTTGCGACTTGTCGCTAGTTCTCGACTGATATCTAGGAAAAAGCACGACAGAGGGCTATACTGTTGCACACTAGACGTTTAAAAAACTTACGTTTAAACATAAACGTAAACATGTTTAAACACTAATTTAATTCATCCGTTTTCTTATTTACTATTATACATATACTAAAACATATATAAAAATTCATTTGATTCAAATGAAATCAAATCTTTTAAGATGGAAGTCATAAATTTGAAGTCCCGAAAATGATTACCTTTTTACTACGATTATTTTTAACATTCAAACAACAAAAAATAAATCATACTAGATTAAAGTACGAGTAGAGAGTCAAATGTTACACAATATAATACAACAGTCATAACTATAAAAAATAGGTTCTATTACCCACTCGATATCTTTTTGACAGTTTTACTGTCACAAATTCTACGTACTGACACTGAAAGTTAACATTGCAATAAACCATACCAAGATCATCAACATCAGTTACCGCTAAACTGACTAGTGAGGATGGAATTTGCTACTATTCCTTAAAAGGATTATGCCAATATGATGATATGGGTGGGGATCTTACTTATTAATATCCGTGCAGAGGCGGAGAAAGAGTACTGACTTCTACGACCGAGATCGGCCTGTCGTAAAAGGCGACAAAACAACCCACCCTAGCTACGTGGTAGGACTCCCAGGCCGATTGGATAGCGACCAACTTTGGTTTTAAGTATGCCGTCATAATAACATTGTGTTGTGTTCCGGCATTAGTTACCCAAGTTCCTGTACCCTTATTGAACAGCAGCGTATTCGCGATACCACTGGCGTTGCAAAAACCCATAGCCGACGGTAACTGCTAAATTCTAAGTAGACTCTCAGCCTGTCTGCTGTCCTACAGCAATAAAAAATGCATTAAAATTGCATTTGATTTATAACAGCTTTTAAAGACCCATTGCTGGGCTTAGACCTACCCCAGGTGGAGCTTATAGTATACCCACCAAGCTTCTCAGAGATTGGCACGCCAGTAGTATCGATATACTGGTTTCCACAAGGTTTTCCTTCACTGTCGGTACGATTAAAAATTTCCAAAGCAATGCATGCCATTTTTGGATTAAAATTTTAATTCATTAGATTTGTCTCCGAGTGTCCCACATGTACTTATGGAATTAATTATTAACTTATTATTATCATCAAAAATCTAAAAACAAAAGATATTCATATTATCATACCTTAAGTTACAACGCTCTGGCAAGACTCAAACATTTTACCTATGTACGTTTAAAAAGCGCTTAGTATGAACGGCCCTAATTTCAATCCAACCGTGGCGATAGACTGTTCCGTTCAAATATCGAATTCAAATTAAGATGAGAACCTTAGAAACTAAACACAGCTTAAGAGCTAAGGCAGAGTTACACTATATCTCTAAAATAAAATAAAAAATACTTACAATAAATTACGGCACCAATTATCTTGTTTAGCCAAATGATTACTTTCCTATTATTATAAGAATTTAGTACGGGTTGCATTTGAGGCTCTAGAAATGATGCTAACATACACAGTACACACTTTCTTGAATGAAGTGGATTTTTTTTTCTTGCGCATTCTTAAAAAAAACAAGCATTCCATGTGGCTGAGTGCAAACTCGCAAGGAGTGTGTACGTTACTTTTTCAGTCTCGGAAATGAATGCGACAAACCTATTTTTTTTAACATTAGTTCATTCCAAACTTGTATTTATTTTAAGCATATTTTTTTATTAAAAACCATATATATTTCTAACAAATATTTAATAATTTCTAGCCCCCCCCCCCTTTTTTTTTTCGAAATTAAACTTGTCACTTTCATATTCTACTCTGACATTGGCAAAATCAATGCCAAAGGCGTTGGAGCCAAACCTACAAAAACAGAACTGAACTGAATATTTTTCTAGTTGGTGTCTTCTGCTACGCAACTTATTGACGTATTGCTGCCAATCAGTAAGAAGATCCTAACCCTTGTGCAGGGGGAAGATTGGGCATCAAGGAAAGCCTCCTTACTCCGGTACTAATTCGGTGGAGGACAACCCCCGGGTGGCTTGGAGTTTGACGCTATTAGAAAATATTCTAATACTTTAAATACTTTACATAACGCCATTTAGTATCAATCCTCACCTTCACATCTCCACCTCGCAACCACACCTCACATCCTTCAATGGGTACTAGATAACTAATATACCACTTATGTGCTTTTTTTTTTGTTAATAAATACATTTTATACACAAACATCCTGACTTGGAACATCGAACCGTGATTCGCATAAGTATTCGACATACTAAAGCAATTGCATTGAGATCGTCTATACTCCGGACGCCGAGCAGGAAGAATTTCGGCTATTGACCTGTTATTATCTGTCTCTGCCACTCCCGCGTAAATATAATGCCGCTTTGCTCGCACAGAGCAATGACCGACGGTGGTCAGATAATAACAGGTCAATGGCCGAAATTCTTCCTGCTCGGCGTCCGGAGTATATATAATCGTAGATGAAATACGAATAATAATAATCACCACACAATAATAATCAAACTAAGCTTCATCTCACTGGGCAAATGACATACAAATAAATATTTAAGTCACTTTCATCCAGACAAGAGAAAAATTGTACTCTTAGAGTTGAACTCAAAACCTTGAAGTCAAAATCGTTCAGAACAGTCTCTCAACCTCACTCACTATAATAATAATTTCAGTCTTTTAAGACTATTGATTCATAGACTTATTATTTTAAAGCAAATTATTTATACATTATATTTTTATATCACTAAAAATTTAATAAAAATTTGCTATTAAAACTAATGATTTATAATATTAAGCGGACGTTTATATCAACCTTTATATACTACCCCTAACATTGTCGTGTCGGTAAAAGCGCCAAGTTCACGACATCTTATTGAATGCATCCAGTTATTATATTAATGCGGAATTGCATAATACATGCTATCGATGTCACCTTAAATAATAATTTAACGTATTCACGTATCGACACTTCTGTTTCTACATATAAAAAGTCAAGTGACACTGATACACATACATATATATGTATGTGTAGCATGCAATGAAATTTGGAGAAAGTTTAAGATCATCAATATTAAAGAAATTGGCTAAAATTCTGATAATGATTTGATTAAATGCTGTAATGAGTAAAGATTGAAAGTGTAGAATAGGATATCAGTGATACATTAGACCTAACTTAGAACAAGTGTAGTAGTGTTTTTAGCTCTTTTTTTATAAATATGGTATTTGAGGTTCTTGATGTTGAGTGGAGAATTTCTGTCTCTCATGACATGTCCTAATGAACTTGGGCTGCACGGTAAGCATTAGTGATAAAGTTAATGTAGAATATTTAACGTCTATAACTTTACCTACAAAACTAAATGTTTCACTGCTAAATGGCAGATCAATAATCATAGTGGCATTACTTTGGAGTAGTCAACTTAGCTTAGCTTACTGCTAGACATAAATATCCCCAACGCTACGCATACTGATCTCTTTCCTTCCACATTTAGGCCTGATAGGCAAGTGTATGTAGCTAAGTCAACTAAGAACTGTTTTGGTTTAAACATCTTGAGTCATGTGATGGGAGTGATTGCCTCTACTAGCTAATAGGGATTATTTTGTCACTTGAGTGATACGAGATTTATGGACATCTCATCTCTCTCGTTTTAATGTTTCATGCTTCACCTTTACTGCTAATAGCGGGACCCGGAATCAAAATATTCTTTTTTGCAATTCTACCCAAGAAAAATATTTTAATATCGTTTCCTATTAGAAATATCCGTTTTGAAAGATTATCCAAAATTAATCTAATGCGAAACACTGGATCTAAGTACAATGAGTCGTAAGTAAAGAGCGTGGGTGTGCTCTGATGGGCGCATCCAGTTCACGGCCTTAAGTCATATTCTGTTAGTACCAAATAATGATAATGAACTCTTTATTTATTTATTTTTTATTAATTTTCCACCTATTTCTATTTTTAGTTAATTTCATTCAATTTGGGCCTGCAGTTTGCATTGTTTCATCTACGCATTTATTAATACCAAAACTAATCGATAATGAAATTAATTTTTCCCTAGGAAATGATGCTATGAAATCTTTTCAAATTTTAAAATCGTATTCTATTGACTTGTTAACCAATAATGTTTAATTACTAGATTTAATTTTTTATTAATAGAAAAAGCGATTATTATCCATGTAGGGCCGGAGAAAGAATACTGACCTCTGCGGCCAGGGTCGGTCTGTCATAAAAGGCGACAAAACAACCCACTCTATGTCGTAAAACCTCGAGCGCGTCTGGATGGAGACCACCTTTGGTCTTAAGTATGCCGCAAATTTGTGTTGTGTTCCGGCATTAGTGACCCAAGTTTCTCTACCCTTACGGGACAGCAGCGTGTTTGCGATGCCACTGATGTTGCAAACACCTATAGGCGACGGTAACTGCTAAATTCTAAGCGGGCCGCCAGCTTATCTGCTGTAAAAAAAAAAACGAAATTAGGTAATAAATTCTAGATAATATTATTGAGTAAATTCATAACGATAAGGGGAATATTACTTATTTACATACAGGCGGCGTGTGTTTTGTTCAAATTATCCACACCGTATGCAAAAAAGTTTTATTTCATAAACACACGTTATGAAACGAATCCGTTTTGATTTATATGAAATGTTTTTCCAGAATATGGCTCCAATTCGCCAATGATTCTTCCTATCTTGGCACAATAATGAGATCGTGATTTCACATTATGAGGAGTACCACCGTTATCTGCCTCCTAAGGGATGACATTTAGATTGAGTATCTAATAGACAAATATGAAACAATGCAATTATTGTTTATCAGTTCTTTAATCTGGCTATGTTTAATCAGATAACTTAATGAAGATAATAATCGAATTATATATGTAATTTGTCGTCACATCTACTTCGAATCAGAAATTTGCCAACACCTGGTTCTGTGGCTATGTTCGTTAGAAAAAGACAGACATACCATAAACAGACATACTAACGTAATCATGATGAATATATTTCATATAATATCATGACGACCTTCGTGGCATAACGGCTAACGCATGTCGGTACCCTTGATAAGGTATGATTCTTGTCCCGAATCTTGGTGTACTGTTATGTATATTATTTATTTACAAAAGAAAAGTATTTTTATAGTATATTAGTTATCTAGTATATTATCATATACATACGTGCATACATGCTACTTAATTTAAGTCTATATAGTATTGTTTTTTTATTGCTGTAGGACAGCAGACAAGCTAACGGATCGCTTAGAATTTAGCATTTACCGTCGCCTATGGGTGTTTGCAATGCTAGTGGCATTTCGAACACGCTGCTGTCCCATAAGGATACAGGAACTTGGGTCACTAATGCCGGACCACAACATAAGGTTATTACGGCGGCATACTTAAGACCAAAGGTGGTCGCCATCCAGACGGGCTTGAGGCCACGTAGCTACGAGTAGGGTTATTTTGTCGCCTTTTACGACAAGCCGACCCCGGTTGCAGATGTTAGTATTCTTTCTCCGCCTCTGCACGGATAAAAAATATATGTGAAGAGTCCCACTATATTTATCATTGTTATGAATGACAAAGTTTATCAACACATCTGGTTCTGTGACTACATTCATCAGCAGAAGAGATTACATTCTAACCTCATCATGGTGGACGTCCGCATGCTAGATGAGGTATTAGATATATTGTATACTAGCCGTTTTCCACTTCGCTGGTCAAATAACAGAAAAAAGTCAACGAAAACTTTTCGTACGCATGCACGCTACACCGCTTGCCCCACTCTTCCTATAAAAATAGTTTCTTACAACTTTAATAATTTTACATTAAATGAAAATATCGCAACATTTTTATAGATAAAGGCCAAGTGTCTAGGAATTAAAACTTAGAACATTTAATTGAAATTTATGTTGTATTTTTTCCGTGATGCGCGTATAACTGCAGACATCAATCATTTGTATAGATTGCATAATATCTAATAGGAAACAATGCACAAATAATAATAATAATATTTTGTGACAATTCACACAGCGTCATCTAGTCCCAAACTAAGTAGCACTTGTATTATGGGCCCTAGACAACTGATATACTTATATACTTTTTTTTGTAAATAAATACATATTATACATAAACACCCAGATGCGAGACGGGAATCGAACCCGTGACCTCCGCAAGCGTACCGAAGTACGTTATCCGTTACGTCACCGAGGTCGTCACAAACATTATGTAGCACTATGATAGCTTGATAGATCTAATAGTAGCGTTATATAGTATATGTGGGTACGTTTTCTAACGAAATGTTGGCAGAACGGAGACAAGAAACAGGACCAATGAAGAGAGATAATCATGCTAGGTAATTTGCAATATTAGCTCACACTAGTAAACGTTTCGTCCATGTTATACGAAGAGCGTGGATTACAGCAGCCCAGCTAGCTTAGGCTCACGAGCGAAATTATTTTAAGGAATATCTACAACGTGTTCTGTACGCACTTTTCTGCTTTATTTCTTAGTATTTCTACCCTCATTCCACATATTGAGATTGGCACAACATGTTCCCTACTCTCTCTATCAACATTCACATATTTTTACCATATCGTGTTCTGCAATCCATACATGTTCTTTTTGATTTACCCTTTCCTCCGTATCCATCTACTTTTATGTCAAACATTTTCAATATCGCAAAGCATTCTTCACTCCGCTTTATACTTAAAAAGCAAATGTACTCAATCAAATATATAATTTCATGATGAGAATAATTCTGAAATATAATTTCGTTAACTTTTAATTGAAACTTTTTTAAAGCTAAAACATGTAATAATGGTTTAAAGTTCAGTTCTTTTTAAATTTAAAATATCAAATTCTAATTATAGTCCCGTTATTAATATTAAACCTTAAATTATAAAAATATATGTATATATTTATAAATCGAAAAAAAAAACGAATGCACATTATACGGTCTTAAATATAAATAAATTCCTCTGTGCTGTTTTATTGTTTCTGTCTATAATGGTGCCTAATGTGAATTGTAATAAAACGTCTGAGGGACGTTCATGCGCAAACGGAGTCAGATAGATCATTATCCCGACTCACGGTACACGGCATACGATAGAGTATAAGGGATATGACTTTAACCCATTAAACGCCATATCTTTCACCGCTGACCGACGCTTGCGAGTATTTTGTGACACTTTTCTCTTAAGTTTTTTTTAGTGACCGCGAGAAAAAATATCTTTAAAATTATCAACCTAATAAAAATTTAGATATAATTATAATATGTACTATTTCAAAATGTGATGTTAGAAGAGAATTTTGCGCATACTGTGGACTGTGAAACGCACCCACAAGTCCATTCTTGACCAACTGAACATTAAGACTAGGCTCTCCACAATTTGTTATCAACGAGTCCTTACTTATATTAGACACATCGCCCGTAGGTAGCCAGATCATTTTCAAAAACTGATTGTAGTTGAGAAAATCAACTACCCGTTGGTCTGATCGAATCAAATTGTGATCAATTACCAGAATTATCAAACCGGGCTTACTGTTTCCACTGCCCTGAAGAAAGCCTAAGACAGAGTAAATCAAATTAAGCAGCATAGCACTTGTGTTATGGGTACTAGACAAGTGATAATCTACGTATATACTTTTTTTGTAAATAAATATATATTAAACATAAACACCCAGACGCGAGACGGGAATCGAACCCATGGACCGAACGAACCCGAAAGCGTATCAAAGTGCGCTAGCCGCTACGCCACGGAGGTCATCAAATAAGAAAGAATGCTAAAGTAAAAGACAAAATACAATTAACAAGCTCATTTTTTTTATTGAGCTAAAACTTTAATTGAAAACCAAATTTTGACAATTTACAGAGCAACATCTAAATGGCGATATTGTCACAAAATAAGAAAAAAATGTATGCATCTCTATTTAATTATCTATTATACAGTTTGTGTCTCAAATAAAGATAAATAAATGTTATAAAAATGCTCGAGGCATATCCATATTTTGATACTGAACCAAGTCGCGTGGGTGTCGATACGCGAAGGTCGGCACATCTGCTGCACGACTCTGCCAGCTCCCAATGGGCGCGGACTGATAGTATTGTCATGAGAACACCGAACTACATCCGGTGCTCCATTCATATACCTATCGGTTTCACTTTAATCAAATGTCACTAAACGTATTAAGATGAATCTCTTATTTTTTCATACAGTTTATTTTTGATGATATTCCATTTACTGACTAGTTTAACTGGCGTAATAGTAAAAGAACGACTGTAAAAGACCGAAAGAATTGGATTTATGTATATCTTATAGAAACTTTAGAAGTTTATAACAATGGATTTACAAAAGTGAGAATGAATTAAACAAAACGATGACACGTATATATTTTGCGTATATACCTAGTCAGGTCATAAATTCTGTCACATGTTTAATGTAAAATAGTTGTAACAAGTTTATTCATTATGTAACCATTCATATACCAAAATAAACTTAACAAAACATAGATTCTTATGACATTAAAGTTTATTCAAAATGACCTCCGTGATTTTTGAATACAGGCCTTCAATCTGCGCGGCCAGTCGTCTATCGCAGCACGAACGAGGTCCATGTCAATATCGGCGGCTGCCTTAATCAAGGATGTCTTGAATGACTCCAAATTGGGATGAGGCTTTGAGCACGCCTTTTCCTCCAAGTGTTGCCATATCTTGTAATCTAACGGATTCAAATCTGGATTGGAGGAGGGCCAGTCTTCGTGCCGGATGAAGTCGATTTCACGCGCCGCCAGCCAGTCTTGTGTGCTCTTCGCTCTATGAGCTGGCGCCGAATCTTGTTGGAATACCCAGTGCCTGTTATTGAACATGGTATGAGAAACAGGTTCCACAAGGTTCGTCAGGACTGTATTTTGATACACAACAGCATTCGTTTTTACACCTTTCTCACAAAAATGTACCTCTGTTAAGCCCCAATAAGAAACTCCCAACCATACCATGAGCGAGGATGGAAAATGACCTCGTTGGACACGTGGAATACGGTTGCTCGCTTCTTCACTACTGTGTGCGTACACCTTATCATTTTGTTTGTTGTAGCTCTCTTCTACGGTAAACATTTTTTCATCCGAAAAAAGAATTTCCCGATATTTTTTTCCCGCGTACCGCTTCAACAAAGCGCGGCATGTCTTCAGTCTCAGGTCCATTAGACGAGCATTCAAACGATGTCCTGTTTTTCTTCGATATGCCCGAAGCCCTAAGTCTTCATTTAACACCCTTTTCACCGTGGTTCTGCTTAACCCCATCTGAAGGGCCAACGGTTTCTGCTTACGTTTGGGATTTCTTTGAATTCGTGCCTTCACAGCTTTTATCACTGCTGGAGTCCTAACAGACCGAGGGCGACCACTTCTTGACCTGTCATCTACACTAGAGTCTTCATTGTATCGTTTGATGGTACGATAAACGAATCTTTTGGTTATATTCAAATTTTTCAGTATGTTAAAAATTTGAATTGGCGCGTAACTGTAACGATGCAACGCAATAACTGCAACACGGTCTTCTTTAAGCGTCCACTCCATATTTAAAAATGAGTAAAATTCTAAAAGTTATACATTTTTATTTTCATGAACAATTCGAAATTCGAATTCAATATACTTTTTTGTGGCCAGCATTCTAAAAGAAAAGTTTTTACTGTGTGACAATACTTATGACCTGACTAGGTACTTATGTAATGGATATCACAATAAATAATAAATATAAAATAAAATCCGTAACAATTAAATCAATGGTCCCCAAACTAGGTTGACCTGTATCTTGGGGACCCGATTCCGATTGATACATTGATTTTATATACTATTCTTTTGTAAATAAATACATAATATACATAAATACCCAGACACGAGACGTGAATCGAACCCATGACCTCCGCAAGCGTACCGAAGCGCGTTACTCGCTACGCTACAGCGGTCGTCAATAATATAACGGTAATAAAGTGGTATTGCGAGATTAACTTGGAGATCAAAGGTTCTAATACTACGATGTCAAATAGGTGTGTATATTATTGCCACGTATCAATGATGAAAACATTGAGAAGAAACATTTAGCAGGTTAGTCGAGGGCCTCAAGCCCGTCTGGATGGCGACCACCTTTGGTCTTAAGTATGCCGCCATGATAACCTTGTGTCGTGTTCGACATTAGTGACCCAAGTTCCTGTACACTTATGCGACAGCAGCGTGTACGCGATGCCGCTGGAGTAGCAAACACCCATAGGCGACGGTAACTGCTAAATTCTAAGTGGGCCGTCCTGGCCGTGCTGTCCTACAGAAAAAAATTTTTGCATGTGACCAGATTCTTATATTAACTAACAAGTAACTTAAACAGATTCTTATTATTTGAACACTTAACTATTTCAGTTTTTCCAATTTTTAATTATATTGTGGTATTATATGACCGACTTCTTCAAGATTCTAAATAAGTTTGCCGCTGGCCTAAAACCCTCGCCTACCGCCAAACCGCCATCTTTTTAAGGCCTTTTCTGGTGATTGGTACATTGGTTTAGAACTAACATACAATGTTTATATTAATTCAAACAGGAAGATCTATACACGAATTTAAACAACTTAAATATTCTAAGCTTTATTTTGTTAATATCGCGATGAAGGCGACAAACATGAATAATCCTGGCTGGTATAATCATATTGTCTGTTTCTTCTATGCGGCGGTTTGCGTAGTATTTTTTATTTTATATCTTATGACGGGTAGTTCATATAAAAATTACATAATTACGCGTTCAGAGTTAATGACGGCATACTTGAAATTAAATTGTGACGTTTTGATATAACGTATATTAACCACTAATTTTATTGTATTTTCCCGCGACAATTGTATTGGCGACATTGAAGTTTTATTTAAGAGTGAATCAGATATATAATTTAAAGTTTTGTATAATATATTTTTGGTGTTATGATTAAATAATTTTTGTATAAATTATCTGTGAAGATATTGATTATTTATTACCACTATAGTGCGCTTAACACTTGGTAGATAGAGAAAAACCATATAGTGTCATCTAGCCCCAAAGTGAGTGGCAGAATAGTTGCGCTCTGAACATTAGGAAAATTTTCATCAGTGCAGGGGTGGAGAAAGAATACTGACCAGCCAGTGTCGGCTTGTCAGTATTCTTTCTAAACAACCCACCCTAGCTACGGGGTAGGGCCTCAGGCCTGGATGGCGACCACCTTTGATCTTAAGTATGCCGCCATAATGATCTTGTGTTGTGTTCCGGCATTAGTGACTCAAGTTTCTGTACCCGTATGGGACAGCAGCGTGTTCGTGATACCAATGGCGTTGCAAACAGCCATAGGCGACGGTAACTGTTAAATTCTGAGTGGGTCGTCAACCTATATGTTGTCCTACAGCAATAAATAAAAAGTTATATAGGTACTACTTATATACTTTTATTTTGTTTACAAGTACGGATAATACATAAACATTCAGAGTAAAAAGGAAATAATTCCGATGTATTATGCCATTACTGAGGTTTTTTAGTTGACTGCATATGTTTCAGATAGTTTTCCACAAACAAATATTTTTTAATAAATTTAAATATAGTAGACAAATCGTTTTTGGATAAAACTAACGATCCCTAATAATCCAGGTGTCAGAAAAGGAAGTGTGTTTGACCCGTTATTGACCTCTTTCCTGTTTAAGCCGTTCTCACATTAAATAAGGTGTAGATCGTTTTTTAATGACGTAAAAATGCTTTGATACCGTTGATTCTATGTCATTATTTTATATTACGACTTGGCTCGAATTCGATTTGTCATTTTGATTTCAAGGTGGTTTTATTGTTACAGAATTAACGTTCACAAGGCCGATACAGCCAGACAATGGTGTAAATTGTTGACAATTTAAGCTTATTTCTATTGTTAATTTTGGATTTGATTTCAATGTCAAATATTTAGCTGCCTAATATTTTCAGAAAACTAATCTTCTGGGTTACCACACGTGCTCTTCTTCCACTGTCCTCTGTTAGCCGTCATTTTAACATTCACACCTCGGTAACCATATCATCTTTTACGATATCCATCCATCTTTTCTTCGGTCTACCTCTCATCCTCTGTCCCCCATAATTTTCCTTGTTATGTGTTATATTCGTCTCTTCGCATTATATGGACCGAAAGCTGGTATTAGTTTAAAAATAATTTGTATAGTGAATGTTTGGTATATAAACCTCTCCAAACAGGTGCGCATTAAGAATACTGACCCCTACGGCCAGGGTCGAATAGTCGTAAAAGGCGACTAAACAACCCTAGCTACGTGGTAAGGCACCAAGTCCGTCTGGATGGCAACCACCCTTGGTCTATAAGTATGCCGCCATAATAACCTTATGTTGTATTCCGACATTAGTGATCTAGGTTCATGTACTCTCATATGACAGAAGCGTGTTCGCTGTGACGTTAACTTTTTACTATTAAGTGGACCATCAGCCTCTCTACTGTTTCTCAGCAATATTAAAAAAAAGAAAATTGTGCATGTCAGCTTCGACGCACGACTAGAGTTTGACGACTAGCACGACTAGCAATGGGGATCAAAGGATTATTTGAAAAATATTTTCTTCCAGTTATAATATAATCAAGCTCCAAGTGATTCATATGAACCAATAAATTACTTTCAAATCTCTTTAAGGCTCATAATATACCAGTTGATTTTTGCGTTGACACTGATTTATTCTACATAAGTAACGAAAGTTTAGTTGTATAATAAAACTAAGATTCAAATGATAAAATGACTCATTTTTAATTAAATAACACTGATACGAGTAAGTTTTACAATCCATGTACTTTGTCAAGATTTTACAATCGAAGTTAGTTTCATATTCGTATCCTACATTGGACTTGCAACACTTGATATGAGTAGATTCAATAAAAAAATTAATTATACTTATTTTATAGGTTACATAATTGTCTTTGTTAAAATGATACAGAAGCGGGTGTTTTGTTAAGCAATGAACAAGTTACAAAGTGAAAATAAAAAATGTTTGAAAGGCTGTGGCTTATAATCTTTGATTTATGGACAAAGTTTTAAAGAAATATTAAAATATTATTGTTATCTGTGGCATTACGGGACCCTTGAAATATTTCTACGCTTTCTTCGCCTCGCGGTTAAGTCTTCAAAAGGATTCTTTCGCAAACACTCAAAGCTACGACGGTCTTGTTATTTGGAAGATGCACGCTTGCAATTGAAAACTAGAGCTACGAGAATAATGTCGTAGTCGACATGTTTTATTCTTGTTCAAATCTAAATAATTTCATAAAATATTCTATAAAAATGCAAATAGTTTATGCAAACACGTAGTTTTATTATCAAAAAGACAATAAAAAGATAATGAAAAACACGAGTAACCAGGTTTATTTTAAAAAAAAGGTTAGGTTTAGGATTTCAAGTTTTTTTTTTATTGCTGAAGGACAGCAGACAGGCTTACGGCCCGCTTAGAATTTAGCAGTTACCGTCACCTATGGGTGTTTGCAACACCAGTGACATCACAAACACGCTGCTGTCCCATAGAGAGTACAGGAACTTGGATCACTAATGCCGGAACACAACACAAGGTTATTATGGCAGGTTATTATGGCGACAGACCAAAGGTGGTCGTCATCCAGACTGTACTACTTAAGTACGATTGTCTAAACATACGCAAAAAGAGTTTATTTAACTGAAAAAATATTAATACCATATGAAAGGGTAAATTAACAAATTCATGAAAATAATATATATATAAAAAACAGTTTTAAGTTCAACCTAATTACAACTATGGCACCTAGTAATAAAATCACAAATCTCCAAAACATTATCTAATACTTACGATCATTTGTCATATAAAATGAGCAAAGCAATAAATTACTCTTGTCACTTACAAATGAAAAGACATATGTTAAACAACATTTAATGTGAAATCAACCTTAAGTTGTAACAAATAAAGTAATTTTTGCCTTGAGAGATACATCGTTTTGTTTTGTGTGTTCCGGTGCACGCGCACCAAAAACGTAACGAGGTCATTCATTAGTAGATTTTACTCTCACATTTTTCTCATACCGGGCGCCTTATATATGAAAATCGATTCTTAAGGAGTAAACTCCAAAAAAACTATTTCTCTCTTGATGTCAATAAATGTTGAATTTTATTCATTATACATTCGTTTAACTTTAGATTTTGAAATACTTTAGTTTAAGGTTAACTATTTTAATCCATCAGTACGTTAGAAATGGCTCTAAGCGATAAGGCCACCCATTGTTCAGTAGCTTGTAAGTTTATTTCATTTTCTTGTATATATATTTAAGGTGAACAATAAAGAGTTTTCATTCATTCATACGTTATTTTTTTAGAAGAATAAATAGCTTTTATTAGATACCCTGACATTAGGTCAGAAGTAAGAATAGTTTTTACTGTTGAGACTTTAAACATTATAGACCACCATTTCGTATCTATTTATTGTGAGTCTTGATTTCTAAATAGATGGATAAAGCAACGGTACTCTGACGTCACATATCAAACAGATCGGTGAGATGCCTATTCAACGTTATTCCGAGATTATTTCTCAAACAAATAGCTAAGTAAGTATTATTATATCGCATAGATGTGGGAACCGATTGCATCGTGAGATCGAATACAACAGACGACTATAGTATTTAAAATTTTCAAAATTGCAGTTATACAATTATGTTTATGATAAATTTGGCAATGATAACAAAAAGAAAACCAAAATGAAGTTTGGATTATGAAGTGAAATATAAAAAATAAAAGGAAATATATTAATAATAAATAATAACAGCCCGTAGCGTCAACATTTAATCATTATATTACAGATAATCATGAAATTACAAATATTTGTATGCTTATAAACTACGTTAAAGTATATTTAATAGTAAGATTATTCAGTAAATTTAGTTTTGATTTGAGGATGAAACCAGGATTGAACTATTTCGGCAGGATTGTAATAATTTTTTTTTTATTGCTGTAGAACAGCAGACAGGCTGACGGCCCGCTTAGAATTTAGCAGTTACCGTCACCTATGGGTGTTTGCAACGCCAGTGGCATCGCGAACACGCTGCTGTCCCATAAGGGTACAGGAACTTGGGTCACTAATCCCGGAACACAAGACAAGGTTATTATGGCGGCATACTTAAGACCGAAGGTGGTCGCCATCCAGACGGGCTTGAGGCCCTACCACGTAGCTAGGGTGGGTTGTTTTGTCGGCTTTTACGACAGGCCGATCCCGGCCGCAGAGGTTAGTATTCTTTCTCCGCCCCTGCACGGATAGAATTATCTCATGAAATTTAAACGTATTTGACACATTTTTAGTATAATATTAATTACATCATAATAAAACAAAATTCAACTAATCCAAGTATTGATACCTGGAGTATATCAATAATATCAAATATAAAGACATGCAGGCGTAAGTATGACTCAGTAACATAAGGATCACGAATTAATTATTTTGTTCTCTTACACTATTCCAGCTTATCTCGTTTGATCTGCAATTACGAAAATGATTGGTTTCAAATATTCTTAATAGTTAATAACTATAGCAATAGCTACACATACGTACATATTTATATTTTATTTTTCTTTATTTGAGAAACAAACAACCAAACTAATTCACAAAATAATCATAAATATACAAAATAAATACATTAACCAATTTTCCACCAATAAATAATATATTTTTTAATAATAAAAATACATTTCAGTTCCAGTTAATTTAAGTTAAGAAACATTTCCAAATACCTAAAATCAAATATACTTTTTTCATTGACAATTTATAATCATCTATAATCAAAGTAATTTATCCGTACAGGGGCGGAGAAAGAATACTAACCTCTGCGGCCAGGGTCGGCCTGTTGTAAAAGGCGACAAAACAACCCACCCTAGCTACGTGGTAGGGCCTAAAGCCTGGATGGCGACCACCTTTGCTCTTAAGTATGCCGCCATAATGATCTTGTGTTGTGTTCCGGCATTAGTGACTCAAGTTCCTGTACCCATATGAGACAGCAGCGTGTTCACGATGCCACTGGCGTTGCAAACACCCATAGGCGACGGTAACTGCTACATTCTAAGCGGGTCGTCAGCCTATCTGCTGTCCTAAAGCATTAAAAAAAACTAAAAATAATATATAAAAAATGAGTACCTTTTTTATTGCTGAGGAGCAGCAGACAGACTGATGGCCCACTTAATAATAAGCAGCCGCCTATAGATAGATATTTGCGACGCTAGGGGCACGCTGCTGTCCCATAGAGGTACAGGAACCTGGGTTACTAATGCCGGAACACAACAATAAATATCGCCATTATAGCGTTTACTCCTAATGCAGGTCACAAAGAGTCAAATGTTTCTGAGTTGGCAAGAACGTTAAATGTTAGATTATTTCAATGAATAGCGATTTCAAACCATACTCCATGAAACCTATAATTTGTCAGACATAAAATTACTTACAACCACACTTTACGTAAAAGGTGGATTTATATTTGTTTGACGTGTCGTGTCGTGGCGCGTCAGAAGCATATCGGTATCATACATTTAGGACAGACGACAAAACGCGTCACGACATACAAATGTGTCCCTAACCATATTATAGGTACCCGATATGCTTCTGACGCGTCACGACACGACACGTCAGACAAATATAAATCCACCTTAAGCATATAGATGTTTGAGATGTTCTCACTGACGTACTGATAAGTCACAAACATCATTGATGAACGACATCATTTGAACACGATATATCTATAAATCTTGAAAAGGCCCACGAGATTGGATTGGTGCCTAATTGGGTCGCGGTCAGACTAACATAACGTCTTGTGGTTCTGGCGTACAAGGCGAGCAAAGGAACACCAGGGTGGTTTTCGTGGGTATACCAGCGGAACATGTCTCCTAAGAGATGGGGGCACGGCTTTACACGGGCAGTCTCTTTTTACCCTGTTGCGCATGGAGCGTGCAAAGAGCATTACCATCTCGATAGAAGCTGTTAATGAATTAGAATATTGATTTTTAAGAACTGAACTTAAATACATTGCAAGTGTTAGAATTAATACAAAAACTCATTAATGAACGAAGGTCATTTCTTAAACAATAAACAAAGCAAAACCCACATGCACTTGAGTGTTTAATTCATTTCATTATTTCTAATCAACCTTGGTTTCCCTTTTAAGAGGTCTTTTGTGTCTTAAAACATTGGAAAGTAATTGGATGATAGACACCTACACTATTTTGAGAAGTTCTAGAAGAATATTATTATTAACAGCTTGATTTTTATTTTTATAAACTGCACTTGATGGAAATTTGTATCGCAAAGCTTTTTCGAGAACATACATACTTTATCAGAACCAGATATTACTTAAAATATTTTGTTCTACGTGGGAATCGAACCCAACTGTACTTCTACTTTTGACCAGGTTCCGGTACCTCTACGCAAACAACAACGTGTTTGCAATGCACCTGGCGTTGCAAACACCCATAGGCGACGGTAACTGCTAAATTCTAAGTAAGTCAGTCTGTCTGTGGCGTTACTAGCGGTAGAGTGGTGTCAATTTGAACGAGTTTAAATTTTTTAACTTGAGAATGATTATAAGGATCCCATTCAAAACATTCGTGATGCAAGTCAACCGTATGAAGGCCATAATGTAGGTATCATGTTCACATGAAGATCTATCAAAGCTAGAGTCAGTTAGTTTCTTATGACCTGTTCCTTTTTTTTATTGCTGTAGGACAGCAGACAGACTAACGGCCCACTTAGAATTTAGCAGTTACCGTCACCTATGGGTTTTTGCAACGCCAGTGGCATCGCAAACACGCTGCTGTTCCATAAGGGTACTGGAACTTGGGTTGCTAATGCCGGAACACAACATATTGTTATTACGGCGGCATACTTAAGACCAAAGGTGGTCGCCATCCAGAGCTTAAGGCCCTACCACGTAGCTACCGACCCCGGCCGCAGAGGTTAGTATTGTTTCTCCGCCTCTGCACAGAGATTTGTTTTGTTATGAATTTCTTGAAAGTGGCTGCTTCTATAAGTTGATAGTGATCATCTACAAATCTTATGGAACAAACACCAGATGTGCTGTGGGAACGTACCAGGGACCTACCTCATCGTGCGTACCATTTCTGAAATAGGATATGGCGGACAGGAGAATGGCCAGCAGAGTGGGCATATACGGTTTTCACTCCCTCACAAAGGGTTCTACGAAGAATTGTAACAATTGCCGACTGATTGCCCTAATGTCACATGCGAGCAAAATAATGTTACATATTCTAAACGAAAGACTCAAATCGTATCTGTTGAAGAAAATCGCGCCGGAACAAGCCGGATTCATGAAGGAGAAGGGCACTCGAGAGCAGATTCTCATAGTTCGTCAGATCAGTGAGAAGGCTTGAGAGTTCAACAAGCCGACTTATATTTGCTATGTTGATTTCTCAAAAGCATTCGACTCGGTGAATTGGCCAACTATGTGAAACACGCTTATGGAAATGGGTACTCCGAAGCATTTGATCCACCTTCTCCGACAACTATATGAAAGAGGTTCGGCTTCTGTACATACATACGATATGTTGTCAAGCGACTTTCATCCGAGCACGGGCGTTCGTCAGGGATGCATTGTGTCGCCACTTCTATTTAACATGTATACCGAGCTGATAATGCGGATAACTCTGGAGAACTGGACAGATGGCGTCACAATCGGAGGCTACAGGATCGCAAACCTGCGTTATGCAGATGACACCACCTTATTTGCGTCTAGTCCGCATCATATGAAAGAACTACTTCTGAAGATGGAACGCGTGAGCCTTGAGTTTGGTTTAAAGATAAACCGCAAAAAGACCAAAGTAATGATAATAGACCGCGCCAATAATAACTCGCCTGAAGTGACAAGAATTGCGAATTGCGACGTGGTGCAATCCTACATTTACCTTGGAGCTTTAATATCTAACAATGGCGGCTGCGTAGATGAAGTAAACTGACGTATGGGGATAACTAGAACGGCAATGGACAAGCTAAAGAAAGTATGGAGGAACCGACACATCACAAGGGCCACGAAAATCCGGCTCGTGCAAACCCTTATCTTCCCCATATTCTTATACGCTGCAGAGACGTGGACGCTTCGAGACATTGAGAAGAAAAAGATAGTTGCTTTATAAATGTGGTGTTGGAGACGAATTCTGGGAATATCATGGACAGAATTTCGGACCAATGCCTCCATCTGTGAATAACTCCGCATCAAGCAGCATCATCAGGTCCGCTTTGGTCCAGTCACGTATTCTCAAATTTTTCGGCCACGTTTCAAGGTGAAACAATGAATCCATAGAGCGTCTCGTTGTCCAGGGAAGGTGGAGGTGGCCAAATCACGTGGAAGATCACCCATGCGATGGACCGACCAGATCAAATTGGCTGTGGGCGGGCCTTTACATGAGTGCACCAGAATTTCTGTGAATCGCGAGAAATGGCGTAAAAACATACAGCGAACAATATCTGCCTCTAATAGTACTACCAGTTGATCACGACCGCTCTGTAAAGAGTGAAACGACTAAGAAGAAGAGTGATCATACTTCTAGTACTTTTTGGTTTTGTATGTAAGTAATATAAATGCCCTTCTTAGACACTTTTCAGCTCAACCGTATCCGAAACTTTCATGTCAGCGTCCAAGATATATTTTTCTTTGATTGCTTACATGTAAAAAAAACAGATTAATATTGACTTTCTGATGAATGAGAGCAACTGTTATCCCAACAAAGGAAATGGCAGATTTACCAGAAATAATTGATGTTTTGTTTACCGATGACATAGTAACAAGATCGTACGAGAAGACACCGCATGGTCATGACAAAGTAGGAAATTTCCGAATTGTTATATATTTGTTGCTCATTACAGATTTAACAAAGCCAAAGTTTTATAATTGAACATATATTAAAAGGAACACATATCTAGTTTATACAATTCAAATTTATAGTTAATTTTGTATTCAATTCACATAATCAACACAACCAAGGTTATTTTGAGTAATCGTCTAATTGGCACCGTTGCTTTGAATTAGTTTTTGCGCCATCTGTGGGTGTTTTGTAAACAGATTAACTGCGCATTTATACATCAATAAGATCAATAGAACTACGTATCCTTTTATATAATAAATAAAATGTAAAGTGCTAAAAAGTTTTAAATCAACATAAATCCAATTAATTTTAATCAAACAGAATATTTCTAAATATTTTTGCTCACTAGATATAAAGAAATGCCTGTCCTTAATCCATTGGCTAGTCTTGATGTGGCTAATTTGTGGCTAAATTTAATACTGCATAATTTTTTGTTGTACTCCGCCATTAATATCTGTTAATTTGAAGGCACAGAATATGTATTCTTTGCCTTCAAATTAACAGAATATGCATGAGGCTCAGATTATTATCCGTGCAGAGGCAGAGAAAGAATACTAACTTCTGCGGCCAGGGTCGGCCTGTCGTAAAAGCCGACAAAACAACCCACCCTAGCTGCGTGGTAGGGCCTCAAGCCCGTCTGGATGGCGACCACCTTTGATCTTAAGTATGCCGCCATAATAAACTTATGTTGTGTTCCGGCATTAGTGACTCAAGTTCCTGTACCCTTATGGGACAGCAGCGTGTCCGCGATGCCACTGGCGTTGCAAACACCCATAGCCGACGGTAACTGCTAAATTTTAAGCGGGCTGTCAGCCTGTCTGCTGTCCTACAGCAATAAAAAAAACTGGTCGGTGTTGTCGCGTTGTACTTCTGCGGCTAGTTTCAAGTTTCTCTTCTTCGTCGATCCCCTTCTTTTTCCTTTTCTTGTGCATTGGGCCAAAATAAAAATAAATCTAGCTTAATTTGGTTTTTATAAACTTTTTTATTATTCAACTAAGCGAGGGAGTAGGGATGTAGGATTTCTTCGGGCCTTAGAAGACCTGCTGTCTTCCTATAACACGGTGTCTGGTCGGATGAATATCACCTTTTATATCAAGCTGCCTACTTTCAAAATGTAGCCAGGTTTCACCCTCTGGTACTTATCAATCCAAGACTCAAGGGGAGTTATGTGAAACAGTGTAGTGGGCACTCCACACATTGATCACCTTCCTACACAATTCGTGGGATAAGGGCCATGCTTATTCCTGCACTACTGGTACAACAGTGCTAACAGAAAGTCCCATGGTAAGAAATTACATGGGCGCCTGGTATCTGACACCTAAAGTCTATATAAATACTCGATTAAGTTTCTCAGCAAAAGTCTTAAGCATAGATGTAGCTTTTGTTAATAATTTCACTAAATAAATCATTTAAACGGACAAGATGCGTGAGTTTAAAAATCAGTTTGTTTAAATTATTGAAATAAAAAGATAACTACTTTTCCAAATAATACGGTAATCAGAATTTGCCCGTAAGGAAATTACGTACTGAACGTGAAGTGTTGTACAGAGCCATCCTCAATATATACTGCAAAAAGATAAAAACATTTTATTGTAGAACATTGGTGCAATAAAGTCTTGTGATATGTAGACCATACGCTATATATCTTCTTCCTGCCCTTATCTCATTACATTCTCCTTCCACTCATCTCAGTTAGCTGTCATCTCAACATTCACACCCTTTTTCATCATAATATAATCTTTTACTCAATCCAAACATCTTTCCCGTAGGGGTAGACAGAGACCACTTCTTTCCACTTACATACTTGTTTCGCTTCGTCCACTTTCATTATTCCCTTCATACATGCCCTTCGGTTTAGGGTACTCTTGACCTGGCCTTTTTTCAAGACGTCCCTGATCTGATCTCGAAACGTCCGCCTAGGTCTACCCCTTCCAACCCTTCCATTCACACTCGCCTTATACACTTTTTTCGTCAATCGTTCTTCATTCATTCTCTCAACATGGCCAAACCATCTCAGCATATCTTTCTCAATTTTTGTCACTACATCTTCTTTCAGACCACAACGTTTCCTTATCTCACTATTTCTTATCCTGTCAACCAGTTTAACCCCTATCATACTTTTTAACGCTCTCATCTCAACTGCATTTCATGTTTCTTCTGCCATACCCAACTTTCACTTCCGTACATGAGTGTCGGAACCAACACCCCCTCCGACTGTTCATAAAGGAGTGCAAAGCTCCATTCACCATGTTTCCTGAATTTACTCTTCTTTCAATATCACTCTCACACTTTCCATCGCTTGTAAACTTTGAACCCAGATACACAAACTCATTTACCTGTTCAATTTGTTCATCTCCAATCACAATATTGCAGTCTGTCACTGTTTCATCTCTTTCAAACACCATCACTTTTGTCTTCTTTACATTCATCTTCATTACCTTTCTAACAAAAGCTCCATTCATAACAGTTACCATCTCCTGCAACTCCTCGGCCGAAGACGCAAGTAATACTTAATCATCAGCATAGAGAAAACATTTGACGAGTAATTCATTCATTCTCAACCCACTTTCATTCTCTTTTAAATCTGTCATGTTCATGAACAGACTAAATAGCCACGGTGACGCTACACATCCCTGTCTAACACCTTTTTCGATATTAAACCATTCAGTATGTCACTACTTCTTCCCCGTTTATCCTTACACAAGCACAAGAATCTCTGAAAATAGAGATTGCAATGCTCGTATGAGGATACTGCTCACACCATTCACAGACTAACTCACTACTAACTCACTACTAACCTCTGCAGCCGGGATTAGGTTATGTAGATAGGGTTATAGCATTATTAATAACCCTAACAACTGGGTCAGGCTCTCCGAATTCTAAAGCAATAAAAAATGTAATTGAATATAACAAATAGTTCAAAAATAAGAATTAAACAAATAAATAAATGTATTTCTTGAAATAAAACTTACTACTTACGTTACTGGCTCACTTCAACATTAGCATAAAATTCAATTTGATTGGTTCACTCGTGTGTTATTTCCAACAATTTAAATATTTGGTTGAATACGGAATACCAATAATTATCTCGTTTGCAAAAATCTCCGAATAACGTGTACATTACACCTTATTATAACAGTAGTAGGGTAAAATTTTGTATGTTTGAGTGATTGTAAAAATAATGAGTAGTGTTAGCGCCTGGCATGTTCTTGTTTAACTGTAACATTACTTTTCTGATGAAATTTCAATGATTGCTTAATTATTATCATCAATTTTTGAAAAGGTCGGCAGAGTGTCAGCAACCTATTAAATTTCAAGCCATTATATATTCCCTAACGTGATTCTAGGTACCTGGTAGCTCAGTGGCATTACGCTCAGATGCCAATCTAAAGGTCTCGGGTTCCACGGTGACCCGTAGCACGTGACCCGCGGCCTTGACCTTGTATATCAATGCACCGCTTAGACAATTTTTCTCACTTAATGTCTCACGAGTGCGTCCCGTCTCGCATCTGGGTGTTTATGTATAATCTTTTATTTACAAAAGAAAAGTATATATGTAATATATAAATTATCTAGTACCCATAACACAAGTGTTAACTTAGTTTGGAACTAGATGATGTTGTGTGAAATGTCCCAAAATTTATTTATTATAACAGAATTCCCATGTACTGACGATGAAGAAAATTATCGTGATCAAATGCTGGTTTCCTACCCAACATTATCAGTATATGTAATCTGACAGAGCACAGCTGTGGAATTTTATGGACTGTTAATATTATATTTAGGGTCTCTGAAAGAGAGAAAAGAGTTGTATGTAGGAAGGATTGGTCTGCAATAAAGTGTTTTTTATCTATTTTAATTATTTACACGTAAAATAGTTGCATATAATATAGAGGTGATATAGAACTTGTCATTTGAGTCATAAAAACAGCTTTTATCTGCTATAATCCAGATTTGTTACTTAATGTCCATATTGTGAAAGAATTATGAGGAGTTCCTCTAGGATTTATATATATTAGTTTTAATTTAAGGTTTTTGTTTTTCTTTCGAATGGCTCAGAAGGCGTCTACGTAAAAAAATCATAGTTGTCTACAAAACATTTATTTTTGTACCCGATTGCAGAAAAGTATAACTGTTGAGGGAGGGTAGTGAGGCTAAAGTCAAAATTTATTTTTCCCTTTTTCAACTTATAATGGCTTCAAAATTGAAATTTTCATCGAAATTGTATCACAAACATAATGAAGATGAATTACAAACTGGATTCTAAAGAAGGACAGGTAACTTCCCTCAAAGTTCATATAAAGGGAGATGTTTACTTCACTTTGTTAATGGACTATATTTGATTTGGAGCGAATAAAAAAGATATTTCAATACCAACTGATTGGTACATGTTGATACATCAAGAGTTGTACAGATCTCTTTATTAAGTTTCCAAGAGCATGAGATTTTTTTATTGTTTTAGGACAGCAGATAGAGTGACAGCTCACTTAGTAGTTTGCAGTTACCGTCGCCTATAGATGTTTGTGATGACGCCAGGGGCATCACTAACGCTGATAACCGCATAGTGGTACTGTAACCTAGTCACTAATGTCGGAACATAACACAAGGTTATTATGGGAGCATACTTAAAGACCACGCGTGGTTGCCATCCAGATGGTTTCGGAGCCATCTAGCTTGAGTTGTTTACTCACCTTTTACCACCGGTCGACGGTACGGACGGTCGCAGGTCAGTATTCTTTCTCCGCCCTTGCACGGATAAGGAGTATCAGCTGCAGTGTAAGTTGATCATACAATTATCATTTGATACTAAGATGAAAGAACATAAATCAAAGACCTCCCACAGATACTGTACGAAAATAAGCATGAATCTAGTAAGCTCGCAGCTTAAAAATATGTCCGTAGACCATTTGCACGGTGGCCAAAACATAACATTTTTACATGAAACGTGACTTTAGTATTTGTTATATGTAAATTAGCGATTTGTCTACAAAGCTTCTTCGTTCACCTACTTGGTATATTCAATCTTTTATAGCTCGATAGAAGTTTTTTTCAAAAAACAATTTTAAGTTAATTTATTAAGGTTGATATTTCAATGAATTATTATAATACGTAAAATGCCGGTCTCGATTCAGTATTTATATAGAGTTAATACAAAACACTAATAATAATTAATTAGTATACAAACAACAGGAAAACTTATATTTTAAGGATACTCCTAAGATTATATGTATTTATTATATTAAGGTATAAATAAATTAAATATATTTGGACAATTCACACAACGCCATCTAGCCCCAAATTAAATAGCATAGCACTTGTGTTATAGGTACTAGACAACTAATATAATCCATATACACGTTTCTTTTGTAAACAAATAGAAATAAAAGAAGAATGAAAGATAGAGCGTTATCTGTTACGCTACGGAGGTCGTATATCACTACATTAAAGAATTAATATGTAAAGCCTGTACTAAAAGACATCATACCAATGAACATCACACTTTATAGTTACATATGAGCTTCTGGTAAATCAGTTCATTTCTAAGTTGAAGCGGAAACCCCAAGCTCATTTTCTGTCGTTTGTATTTGAATGGCAGTATTTTTGGTATCAATTTGTATAATTTGGTAAATATATTGCCTCATGAGCTGAAATTGTCTGCTTTATGGCTCTAATTTTTTTATATCTCTTAAAAGTCTCTCTCATTTTTAGTTACGCGGTCGTCTTTGATTTGACTTTTTATTCACGTCACTTTGAATTTGAAATAAAATGGGTTTCCAGGACGTAATAGCTTAAAGCGATAATGCCACCCATTGTCTCTAATATTTAGAATATTCTCTTACTTGTATTTTATTATTAGGTTAAGTTGGTGACAATAAAGTATTATTTATTTATCTAAAATGAAAATTTCATCATCATCATCATTTCAGCCGGAAGACGCCCACTGCTGGACAAAGGCCTCCCCCAAAGATCTCCACGATGATCGGTCCTGCGCTGCCCTCATCCAACCTATCCCGGCGATCTTGACCAGATCATCGGTCCATCTTGTGGGGGGCCTACCAACACTGCGTCTTCCGGTACGCGGTCGCCATTCGAGGACTTTTCTGCCCCAACGGCCATCAGTCCTTCGAGCTATGTGCCCAGCCCACTGCCACTTCAGTTTTGCAATCATCCGGGCTATGTCGGTTACTTTGAAAAAAATGAAAATGAAAATTTAATACGTAATATATTATAGTAATTTTGTAATAATATATAGACCAGATTTATTATTTATATATATTTATATTTTTAATGTTGTTGTATCCGCTCTATAGCATATATTTTCACGAAGTTGTTTAAACACTATGCAGAGGTAGACAATACGCAGTCTTTCTAGATGCACCATTGAAAACGGACTTCGCTAAATACAAAGGACACTTTAAAAGCAATTAAAGGTAGGCTCCGTAAATGTATCAGGTTTTGTTTATTCATTTTCAACTCGCAAATTTATTTTAACTTGTATTTGCGGCTATTGAAGAGTTCGCTGTTAAATAAATTCGATACGAATTTCATAATCTTTAAGATACATATTGGTTTCATTTAGTGTAACCATAAAATTGCAGATTAATAATAACAGCCTATAGCGTCCGCCTGGGCTCAAGACAAAGGAATGAACAGTGTACTTGTCCAAAGCAGATTGGCCTGTTATCCATACCTATATTCTCAGTATACAGGTTTCTTAACGATGTTTTCTTTCACCGTAGATTAGGCGAAAATGGTGATGATGATATCCCTGACGTATCCGTCAATGGCGACCCCGGCTATGATTTTCTGGCATGGGCACGAGAATGACTTGCAACACCGAATTTATTCTTGAAAACTCGGCTGCAAGAGAAACAATATAACTGACCATTTGCGTTATATGTGTACGTGTAGGAGGGCTTGGGTCGTGTTTTGCGGATCTGGCTTCTAGCGTCGAGGTCTTTCGTACGAATAGGCGAAAATACTGCGTAAGAGGTGCATGCTGCCGCGGGATTCAAACCCTGGACCTCTAGATTGGTCTCCGTGTGTATATTATTGAGTTATCAGGTACCTAAAACTGCAGATTGGTGATGATTTATTACCGGTACGTATGTTTGTAGATGAATAAATAATAAATATAAATAATATTTGTGCAATCTATATAAATAAAAATGAATCGCCAAATGTGTTGCTAAGCGCAAATTTTAAGAACGGCAAGACCGATTCCGCAAATTTTTGTTTTTATACATTCAGTAAAACAAAAAAAACATTCTTATGGAGAGAAAAAACAAAAATTGCGAGGAAAATACTAAAAACACCTCCTTTCTTTTATAGAAATTATAGAGTATATAAAAATATCTGTCCCCAGCTGTCAAGAATTAACGTCAACCAAAACAAAACAGTCATTGCATGCGAGTTAGAATTGTCTTTAAAATGAGTTCAAGTTGATTAGCTTTATAGGGATTAATCTATGCCTGCCGATAATAAACTTTGAAAGAAAAGGGTTTACGTGACATTTACTTTTGACTTTGTGATAATTCACAGAGCGTACAAAAAAAGGACATATGATTAGGGAGAAGAAAGAATGGTTAAAAATTGTAAATGAATGGTACCCAATAGATAGTAAAAGGATCAGAGGAGGTAGACATACTAAGAGATAGGAAGATGACCTCAGAAAAGTAGCTGGACCAACATGGACTTGTACAGCAAAGAATAGAACTGAATGGAGGATCTTTAGAGGAGACTTTTGTCGGAAGACAAGTTGTAACTAATTAACTACGGTTTACCGATGTTATCAGAAATTTGAAATAATTGTTAATATCAATAATAATTGGCAAAAATATCCGTAATTTAGAAACTAAGTACGTACTTTGTACGTAGTCTTGTCTCAGAGTAATAACCAAAAGCCTTGTCTATCCTTATAACACCACATCTACAAAGTGAACAACTGAAATGTTCAGTCAATAACATGCCATCACTGCCGTTACTACTGGTTATACTGGCTGAGCGTACGAAAAAAGGCATTTTCATTTTTTTACGCCTAAAAGGGCCATATAATCTGAAAAGAAGAACCAATGTTTTGTAACAAGGTAAATGCTACAAATGATGGATGAAAAGTAGGAATTGACTAACCGGGTGCTGACGAGCGCCATCGCATGCTTACATATTCTAACTAAAATTGCCTAACTAAATAAAAAATAGTTTAGGATTAGAGCAAGAAGATGAAGAAATTAAAAATTAAATAGTAAAAAATAAGACGAATTTATATTTTTATGAATTTATCATACACTGATACAAATTATTTAACGTTTTTTTTATTGCTTTAGGACAGCATACAGGCTGACGACCCACTTAGAATTTAGCAGTCCTCATCGCCTATGCTTGCGACGATGTTTGCAACAGCAGTGGAATCGCGAACACGCTGCTGTCCCATAAGGGTACAGGAACTTGGGTCACTAATGCTGGAACACAACACAAAGTTATTATGGCGGCATACCAAAGGTGATCACCACCCAGACGGCTTGAGGCCCTACCACGAAGTGAGGGTGCGTTGTTTTATCGCCTTCTACGACAAGCTGACCCCGGCTGCAGAACGTAGTATTCTTTTTCCGGCCTTGCACTGGTAAAAAACTTAACTGTGCATTGTCTCCTATTTTGAAATATTTTAACATATGCGAGATATTTCAAACAGTAATACCAGCTCGTTAGAATCTTCTGGTGAAAATTTTCATGCAATTAACATGTAAATCTCAGTTATATAGGTTTATATATGTGTGAATGTTTTAAGCATTACGCTGCAATCGGTTGCGGCAGAAATTAATACGTCTTTTTATGAAAATATATTTTATTGTAGAATTTTACATACATACATACATATAATCACGCCTCTTTCCCGTAGGGGTAGGCAGAGACCACTTCTTTCCACTTGCTACGATCCTTACATACTTGTTTCGCTTCGTCCACTTTAATTATTCCCTTCATACATGCCCTTCGGTTTAGGGTACTCTTTACCTGGCCTTTTTTCAAGACGTTCCTGATCTGGTCTCGAAACGGCCGCCTAGGTCTACCCCTTCCAACACTTCCAATTACACTCGCCTTATACACTTTTTTCGTCAATCGTTCTTCATTCATTCTCTCAACATGGCCAAACCATCTCAGCAGAATTTTCACTCATATTAAATGATTTTTCTTAATGTTTACAACATTAGGACTATTGACGGAATCATTAATAAGCACGCTTTTATTGAGCTTCATAACATACTGCATTGAAAAAAAAATACGACTTATTCCCGATTCATCACTAGCACAGAGATAACGATTTGAAGTATCGTTTTACATCTAATTTTACATATTATATATAAAAGTATTAGAAGATAAATACTCAAAACATTAACCGAAATAAAAACGCTAATAAAACTCCTTCTAAGTATATCTAATAATCCAACTAAAACAAGCAAGCATACTGTAAGTGCTTAAGTCACAAAAATTAAAGCTAGATGGTGATATTATAGAAACCAGCAGAAGGACGTTATGGAAAAGAACATATTAAAGGAATTTATCCAAGAGAAGGGGTGACGTTTCGCAAAATCGTACAAAATTCTAGTCTGTGATGTTTACAAGATATGCGTTTGTTAGCAAATATCATGGAAATTTTATTTGACTACAAGGGCAATATTGATAATTTAGTATTATTATTCAGTGTGTATATATTCAGTGATTGACTAATCTCAATCAATATCCTTCAGTCAGGACTGTGGGTTCGATTCGTTTGTAGAGGTAAATATTTTAATGAAATACTAATAGTGTGTTTTGTTCTAGAAATACGGGTCAATTGTGTGTAAAAATAAAATATTATATTTGTATTTTTATCGACTGGAACAATTTGGAAGAGCAGGCAGAAAGCTTTGCTTACCTCAAAACCACATATTTCAAATGACACTTTCACCGTCCAATTTGCAATACCAATGTTACAAAATTAACGAAGCGTAATAAATTATTGCCAACACAAAGAAAATAGATGTCAGACATAACGCACTCACGACGGGTGGTCCTATTAGAGATGAGCCAGTTAAAAAATAAAATCGGTTAAGCTTTATTTAGTAAACCTTGATCGGGTTCTTTTTAAAATTAACAATAATTTAAATATTTTATGAATCTTTTCCAACAAGAGTAAAGCTCTAGGGAGCTAAGCTTAGGGATTTTAGGAGTTCTATCAAACCATCTAGACCTGTTTTTACCTGTGTCTTTATATTCTAGAAGTTTTTCACTTGAGTCTCAAACCCAAAGGATCTGGTTTCAATCCGACTGTGACAGTTAAGCAGTTTTTACCTAGTAATAATCACTGGTGTATGTAATTCGTTAATTTATCTTGAACAATCATGATGAGTATACTTTTGTTACTTCTTAATAATAAACCATTTTCATGCAGGAGCAGAATAAGAATACTCTGCAGCCGGGTTAAGCCTATCGTAAAAAGTAACAAAATATCCCTAGCTACGTGGTAGGGCCCCAAGCCTGTCTGGATGGCATCCACGCTTGGTCTTTAAGTATGCTGCCATGATAACTTTGTGTTCTATTCCGGACATTAGTGATCCAAGTTTAGGTGTAGTAAACCCTTAGGCGACAGTAACTATTCACCATTAAGTGGGCAATCAGCCTATTTGCTATTCCACAGCAATAAATAAAGCCCTAGCTAATAGTGTTAGCATGGAACTCTAAAAAGAATCGAGTCATAATAATCGATTGTAACAATTAACCCGCGAATAAGTTCGGACAATAAATAATCGTTTCAAATAAATCAAACAATAATTGGATATTATAATTGATGTGTTTGTGTGTGCTCTGGATTCGAATACGTGAACCGATTTGTCACGGTCAACTTGCCTTGGGAAAATTTCCAAGGTATATCTTGTAAATCTTACCATTCGTACTAACAAGATTTTAAATTAAATCTACATGAATTACATTTATTGTATTATTTTGAAAATACGTCAATTATTACAATATTATATATATATATATATATATATATATATATATATATATATATATATATATATATATATATATACCGTGAACATTGCCATCTTAGTGTTAAGTACTAGTTGCAACTCAAACTACCGGAAAAACTTTGCCGAAGGTCCGCTTTCCGAATTTTCTCTTAGTCACCTTGTAAAGTCTTCTTCATCTTTGGTAGTGAGTCCTACAAGCATTATATCTGTATACTGATATATCATATCATATAATGTTGTAAGACATCACGTGTATAACGCGTGTTTTTCTTTAGTCATGTTTCATTTTCTTAGCTCTAAGTGCCAGTTTTCTTGATAGCGTTATAACAATTTACTGTATTACAAATCTTTATAATAAGGACGGTCAGAATACGATTCAGAAGCCGGCATCCGGTAACCTTCAATTATTACGAACATTATTAAATAATAATAAAAAATATATAATTCAGTTTAGTCAAGTAGACAAATGATTACTTTATGCGAAGATATCTAGAGATGGGACTGACGGGGTCATCGTTAAAATCATATCGATATATTTCACTTGTGTGATTCTTGCCATTTCAAATACATAGGGATATATAGTTTAAAGGAAGCATGTGAAAACTACTTGGCTCACTTTTTTAAACAAAAAATACAGAAGTTCTTCAGCAATAGAATGTTTGGGAGAAGAAATATAACTTTTATAAATAATTTCGCCAAAGTGGGATATTAAGATGTAGCGATATAATTTTATAACAATTAGAAATGTATTTTAACTAAAGTTATACAATAGTATTTAAATAATAGTTTAAAATTGTAAATATTAAACGGTAGTATCAAAAAGATTAATAAAAAAATAAATTTTTAAATTTTCAACTACTGATTGAAAGTTTGGGCTGATAAATAACATCCACGAAGCCACAATCAACATATCCTTTTGGAGTATGAGGGGGTAAAGCGATTTATACTAATGAAACTTGTGAAATAAATCTTGAAAAATAATACGCTCTCAATGAAATAGAAATTTCGATATTTTTATCAATGTGTTGTAAGGTCCCAACATTATTCCATTATCTCGGCGCCGACTGTAATCAGGGTATCGTTTTATTTTCACAAATTGTGCGGTTTCTTTAGATTGTCTGAACCCGCACAGTAGCTATGACATATGAGTATAATATGCACAAATTATATAGCTTTGATTTAGTTTTTGAATTCAGTTTTCAATATTGTGTTTTGGTCATCATTATATTTTAGAAACAAGCTTACGGTGTATGTATGTATTAATTGACTTCTTATATAATATAAAAATGTTTTTAGTAATGCCTGTGAGTAATTCATTAAGTATACACTTAATGGATTACTCACAGATAAAGCGACGCCATGTTATCGTTATATAAGCTTTTTGACACAAAAAATTGCAAGTGTCGCAACGTTAAACAACGTGCAAGAAAATTGCGCTGTGACAATAATGTGTAATTTAAAAATAGAAACGCGTTAAACTCTTTTCAATAAAATTAAAGAGTTATTTCTAGTCACAAAAACAATGGATAGAATAAGTTTTTGATACCCTAGATAAAGTTTAGCTTTAAATTAGGCAAACGTTATGAAGGATGCATTCCATCTTCGTGGATCGGTGAGCTTAAAAGATTATGCGTTTGTAAGATGAGAAATGCAGAAGATCGAGTGTATGGCGTGCTGTTTTAGGATTCCATATCCAGCTGTAGGTGTAAAGTGATGATAATAAAAAAATTACATTGCTAGACATGCTGCAGATCTAGTTTTCTATATGATTTTTTTATATAAAATGAAAAAATCACAATTAGTATTTTTCTTACTTCATTTTTACATGCATTTTATTGCATTTTCATCTGACACTTGCACGCTGATTGTCTTCGGAACACTTCCATTTCACCAAACATGAACGAGACAGAATTAGTTGTATTCTACCGATCTTAATTTTCTTATTTGCATCAATATCAAAGTGTCGGAACTCTTGACAGTATTCAGACGTAATTTTTTTTACCTATTTATATTTGTGACTCTCTCTCTCTTGGTCACTCATTATAGAAAATAACACAGGATTATTATTGCGGCATACTTGTAGATCAGAAGTGTTTGCCATCCAGATGGGCTTGAGGCCCTACCAACTAGCAAAACTGGTTGTCAAGTACGTCCCAACAGTCACTGCTGAAGAAAAAAACCTCGGCCATTTAATAGTAAATGAAAAGTGAGCGCTTTCCCGAGTGTGCATCTGGCCATTTTTTCTATTTCTGAAATAGCTAAGTAATTTGTACGTTTAACGACTTTCTTGATAATTAACAGGGTAAATCAGTTTTTTCTGATCGAGATGATATGACCAAAAGTATTGATATGAACCATAGACCATATTGGTTTAATTCGACTGGCAGAGCAATACTCAGTACATTAAAACAAGCCAGAACTAAAACAATAAAATTAGTCAAGCTCACATGTAAAGGCGGCGAAGCCTATGCCAAGCGTGGGCGGGTATTAATTACGGCGGTACCACCCCGCAGACCATGGGAATCTAACCTGTACTACTTGTACGTTATTAAGGACAAAACAACTTTATATAAATACCTGTTTATTATCTATCAGATACATTATAGTAAAATATACAATTTTAGTTACTGAATAGATACATTTATTTTCATGAACTCT
Source organism: Malacosoma neustria (assembly GCA_963693495.1). Classification (NCBI taxonomy): domain Eukaryota; kingdom Metazoa; phylum Arthropoda; class Insecta; order Lepidoptera; family Lasiocampidae; genus Malacosoma; species Malacosoma neustria. The sequence continues at coordinate 1,534,875 of OY856381.1, read as the reverse complement.
TTTATAATAACGGTTATACAAGATGGCGGAACACAGCGTAGTGAAGGGCCGCTTTATTGGTGATGTGCCTGCGATTTAATCGGTAACAATACCCATGATGAAAATTACGTACAGCATTTATCGTTGTTTACTGATTGGCCGATAATTCTACTGATCTAGTAAATTCGGTACGCACGTTCAGAAGGAGCCAAAGCAGAAGCAAAATAAACAACTTTAATATTTGTTTTATTCTCTAGGAGTAATTATCTTATCGTATATCTTATTATCTTTACACACCCCGCCGCATACCGGCACACCGGCGTAGCAACTTCCGTGCATTGCACGCGCGCCCTTTTTATCGAAGTTGTTTATTGTTACGCCTTGAACACTACACTTGTATATTTTTTCAAAAATAAATAAATATATTGGATCAATTCACTCAGCGCCATCTAGTCTCTAAATAAGTAGCATAGTACTTAGGATATGGGTACTAGAGAACTGATATACTTTTTTTTGTAAATAAATACACATTCTACATAAACACCCAAGCGTGGGCGGGAAATCAATTCCGTGACCCCGGAGACATTTCAACATGTAGTTATATCCCCATTTGCTAAGACGACTTTTGGCTTCACTGCTTCAAGCTGGCTTCACTGGTAAGTTAGTGTCAAATTCTGATAAGCATCGGCCGGTCGCTTACAGGAAGTCAGTCTCATTTCAACTCACGCCAGGAATACTTATTCAATATCATATAATTAGATGCTAAATCTTTTCCAAATCACCTTTATATTTAATTTAAATCTACTAATAAAAATATTTTAAATAAATATAGTAAAATCTTTTTCATAAGACATTCAGAATCTCACATAACTGTACGTTAGCCATTATAACTGGACGTCATCTTCATCGGCCCGGGCCACGAGATCGGCAGGCCCGGGCGTAGGCGATTAGAGAGGAGCAGGGTTATTAGTGGGTAGTCGGATGTTCGAACATCTTTCCCGGAGTGTTACATATCCCTCGGTCCTCCCGGGCTGGGGGAACCCGAAAACCTTCATAGAAACTGTTACACCTTGTAAATATGAAAATAAAATAAATATTAGTGTATTTATTCCAATTGTAATAAAGTATTTTAACATAGATAACTAGTACATATAGAATAACTAACAATAATAGTATATATAGTATAAGAATAATAGTAATAAATAATAATAATAGAATACAGAAGGCAGCTCTCTTGGATATGACACGTATTGTGAGGAGGTTCCTTATTCTGTTGCCTGACCACCGCTAGTTTAAAACTGCAAGGACCCGCTGCTGTTGGAACACTATCTTAAAAAAATAGGATATGTTATTCTTGTTTTTTTATATAAAAATAATATTATTCTACTGTTTTTATTAAAAAATGTAAGGTAATGTAAAAAATAAAAAAAATGTGACATAAAGAAATAAACTACATAATAGTAATAACTAATAGTACATAATATAGTATATTATAACTATTGATAAATATTATATTTATAACTAAAGGTAACATCAATAACAGACTATAACTGAAACATTTAAAATTATGCAAAGACATTCAGGTTCATCATCATCATCATCAAAGCGTAGTATCCCGGTTGCAACCTAAACTTCCGTTTCGGTGCCCGGGGTCCGCTTTCCGACTTTTTCTACTCCACTTCGCACGGTCTTCAGCATCCCTGGTAGTGAGCCCATTGGCACGCATATCACCCATGTGATATCATCACGCATAAGACATTCAGGTTAACATATATTTATCTTTTGTTAAATAAGTAATAAATTATGAAAATTAACGTTTGAGTTTCTGTAGTCCCTAAAAATCAAAATATTGTTTTGTAATAAAATTTATTGATAATTAAGATCTTAATTTGTTAAATTATCAGTTTATATTAAGCTGAGCAGATTTTGTTCTTTTTTATTAATAATATTATTGTTCAATAACTAGGATTACTAGATATTGTTTTATTTTGTTTGAATGCCATTGCGAACATCTTTTGCAAAGGCCTAAATACTATTTTTTTTATTGCTGATGAACAGCAGACTGATGGCCTGCTTAATAGTAATCAATTACCGTCGTCTATAGATGTTTACGATACTACGGGTACAGGAACCCGGGTCACTAATACCAGAGCAGAACACAGGATTATTATGGCGGAATACTTATAGATCAAGAGTGGTTCTCATCCAGACCGGCTTGGGGCCCTTCCACGTCGCTAGGATTGTTTTATCGCCTTTTACGACAGGCCGACCCCGGCCGCAGGGGTTAATATTCTTCCGCCTATGCACGGAGAAAACTACTAAGAAATGATTGGTCAACACACAATTTTATTATACTACATTATATAATTAGAACGTTAAACGTACTTAAATTACATACAATTTCTTATCAATGAGTCCTAACTTATTTTGGTCACATCGGCCGTAGGCAACCACATAATTTTGAAAAACTGGTTGTATTTTGGAAATTAGATGGCAAAAGACCACGTGGGCGATTACCTTCCCGCTGGTGTGATCAAATAAAATTGATAACTGGGCTTACTGTTTCCATTGCATCGAAGAAAACCGAAGACAGAGTGGTGTGAAAGCGGCTTGTCACCGATTCCGTTAGAGCGTTTCAAGACAAACACGACCTTCAGTAATGAAGACCACGAAAAAGAAGAAGAGAAGAATATACTGTAAACATGCATAGATAAATATTTTATTCATTACACGTCAATAGCATGATGACTTCCATAGCGTAACGCATATATATATATATATATATATATATATATATATATATATATATATATATATATATATATATATATATATATATATATATATATATATATATATATATATTAGTTGTCTAGTATGGGTAACACAGGTGTTATTATATTTATTTACTTTACTTGGGATTAGTTGGCGGTGTGTGAAATTCCCCATATATCTATTAAATTAATATAAAGTCGATTCAAAAAATTTAATTATGACATTTAGATAACGTGCCAGTGATTTAGTCACTTTGAAATCGATGTGAGCTTAAAGTAACTTGCTGTTTGTTTCTAATGATACAAAAATGGGGATTTCTTTAGTGAGGGTAGTTTTAGAAATGCTGCTTTTCCACGTCATTTCACACATTTTCCGCAGCATACTCGTAATACGTACAGCACATGTACAACATAGATTTGTTTCTCCTGCCTTCTTAGTCGGATCTTCTATTCTTGGGAGGTTGAACTTCAAAACGCACCTCAGTTTAGACTTGAGAACAAACATTTTTCTATCAATTGAGAGGAAATAATTTACGAGCCATTTTGTTTTTCTATTTACATTGTTTTTTTATTATGAATTAATTTACGTTCGAACCCCGATTAGTTGTAAAATATAAGAATATTATATAAATGAAATAAAAATACAATAAATCACACATTGCGTCAACATACCACATCCTCATTTCGTAACAACAAAATAATAATGTCTAACATAAAAAACAACGAACAAACACCGAGCATAATCCACTCTCATATAAGTTTAATTAAATATTTATTCGTGTAGGGCGGGGCGGAGACGCCCCATATCGATATCGATGATATTTTAAAGATGCAAGATAACATGTTGAGTCACAGAAAAAGCGATTACAACAGCCTGAATATAAATTTGGCACCAAAGCTCTTGAAACCTTCTGAGTTTTTAGATTGGCGAAATTAAAAAAAATCTCAATGTTGATTGAGGATGGTTGATGAAATGTAATTTAATTACCAATTTTATATGTATTATTATAAATGTAAATAGCAATAACGTTTAATGGTCGAAGTTATTTAAATACTTTTTTGCGTTTAAACGTAATAACATTTTTATAATTAAGCTAACTAGAGTGACACTTGCAAAAACTGCGTGTTACTGAGATGTATATGCTTCAATGAATGTGTGGAGTTACACGGAAAGAACTCCCGCATTCGAGGCAGCCTTCATGTTCGTAACGTTGCGGATAATTTGCAGGAGTGTCGCTTTTGCTGGTATGGCCACGTTTCACAGCAACCGGATGCTTACGTAGGGAAAAAAGGTCCGTCTCTGCCAGGCCAGGAGACGGTATGAGGAGGTTTTTATCCGTTCTGGGGTGGAGAAAGAATACTGATCTCTGCGGCGGGGGTCAGCCTGTCGTAAAAGGTCCTACGTGGTAGTGACCCAAGCCCGTATGGATCTCGACCACCTTTGGTCTTAAGTATGCTGCCATAATTACTTTATGTTGTGTTCCGGCATTAGTGACCGAGGTTCCTGTACCCTTATGGGACAGCAGGGTGTTTGCGATCACTGGCGTTGCAAACACCCATAAGTGACGGTAACTGTTAAATTATAAGTGGGCCGTCAGTCATTAAATAGGTCAGGAGGGTAAACCCAAAATGTGCTGGCTTCACGTCATATTCGTGCTAAAGGATTGACTATTAGGAATTCCAAAGACTATGCAAAGTCGGGCAGAAAAAGTCGGAAAGCGGACCCCAGGCATCGAAGCGGAAGTTTAGATTGTGAGCGAATTTTATTTTGTTAATTTAACGTTGAGCTTATGATGATGAACATTTTTATAATTTAAAATACAAACACACTTTTTATTTGAAAAACAAAACTAAAGCTCTCTTCTAGTACAATTGGCACACTTAAAACACATTTTGATTTTAAACACAAACCACTATTTTAAGTTTAAAACAATGAAGTTACTAATTTTCCGCTTACTTAATGACCTCAAGTGGTCCCGACCTCAATACCTGACCGTATTTATCATACAGAAAGGTCAAGAAGATACATATCAACATATTTTATGATGTCAGCAAAACTGAATTGACTCACAACTATTTTTGGTAATATCCTTTTTACATTTTTTTTAATTATCAATGATGGTAATTAAAATATTGAATTTAATTTAATAATAATAATGAAACAAGCAATTCTTTATTTGGAATACGTGACCTACATACATAGTATGTATATTTATATAGGTATAGGAAACTTTATACTGGTTGATACAGTAAAAATGTATCCGATTTGCCATCTAGGCCGAAAATGAGGCCATTGATGGATTGCCGTGACGCCCCGCCGCTCACATAGGCGATCATACGCCGGCTGCTAACTTGACGGTTAAAGAGGATTGCTTCGATGCCCTAACCTCCCTGTGCACAAGAAGTAGAAACTTCCAGATTGATACAATGATGTAATCAAACCTATGCTAGGTTTTTCGTATTTTAAGCGCAACCTTTTTGTATCATTAAGAGTATAGTTTCAGTTACTTTCTATAATGGACAGTATTTAAAATCTTAGAAAGTATTAAATTTATTTTATTCTACCCTATGTATGAATTTAACTTAATTTATACTAGAAATATACGTTTTTTTAATTTATTTGACGCTGGAGAGTAACAACGCTAAGGAAATTATTAGCAATATGTCTTTGCTAAATTTATAAAAGGTTATACAATGTTAAAAGGGAAGGTCAGTCAGTATGTATGATTTTGAAATTAATCCCAGACATTAAAATTATATTCTATATAAAATATATTAAAAAAACAAATATTTTAAATTAGTAAAAATTTAACAAGTAAAAAATAGATAATCTGAGCATTTTTTTATTCAATACCATAGAATTGCTAAATATCTCGAAAGCTATTGAAACTGAGGTTGTTGTCATATAACATCATTAAGCAATATATGGACACCTGTTGAAAAATTTAACAACTCATATTGTACCTTCACCACAAACTTTCTCTTGACATCGATAAAAAACAATGAAAACATTTTATTGCTGACTTATTAGGGCATGAACACACGTCCCCTTACAGAATTTCTTGTGAAGTTGGTATTGTTTGGAAGAGCTTTGTTATACGGTATTGTATTTTTTAATAAGTCTATTGAGAAGCGGTTAATGTAACCTATTTATTTTCGCTACAACACAAGAGTTGCTAACGTGTCGCGTCTTCAAAATAAAGGAAGGAAAGGTAAGAAAATAAAAGGCAAATGAGACTCAGAAAATAGAATGAAGAAATTTTTAGGAAAAAATATCATTATAAGAACTAAGTTATCATTTAATTAATATTATATAGAATAATCATATTTTTCCAACATCTAAGCATTATTCTGAATTAAATATAATGAACTTCTAAAGATGTACCATTCTCAATTTAATTTTACGAGGTTAACATGTTAAATGTCATAATTTTTATAATTTCTTAACATTGTATAAATGTTTGTATAATTGGGTTATATTCTTACACATTTAAAGTGCTAGTTTACTTTATTAATTTTTGACAATTTGTCAACTTTTCATACTTTATTGTGAGTACCTCCCTAATTATAACCTTAGCTAATTTCATTAGAAACCAAGTGAGACGTATACCCACCACGCTTGCATAAAGAGATTTGATTTTCTCACAATGTTTTCCTTCATCGTCAGTGCGTGCCATTATGGGATTCCCCTATTGTGGGATTCCCCTCTAGAATACTCTCTCTTGCGTAATATCACTGAGCTAACAGGTTCGTAAATAAATAAAATGGATACATATTATACATTGTACAACCTTAATTTACCATAAAAGTTAAAAATATTATATCAGAATTGTCCAATTAGAATTTAAAATTCAGTGCATTTAAATATTTGATGCGTAGGAATGTAATACGGTCTTTAAGAAAACACGTGTGAAGTGACAAAAAGTATAATCATTCTGTGCGGACAATTAACTTGTTATCGACAGCATAACCAAAGTAGTTTTGTACGGACTCGTAATGTCGCTTCTAATACACGATTTTAATTCCCATACATGTCCACTTATGTGTATGATTTTTCCAGTGTCATAGTGTGACCGACGCGGTTTTTATTTAAATTTTTAATTTTATCTCACACCTCTGTGGCTTATACGCTTCCGTTCTGATTCGGTGGGCTTTTTCGTTGGGAGTTAGGATTATGCAGCTAAATGATACACACGTATTTTTTCATTTATAGTATTCAATAATGTACTCCTGATTCCGGATTAAAAGCATTGGTTGCATCGGAAATCATGACATGATAGTCAAGGTCTAAAGTTAGAGTTGGTCTTTTAATAAACTTAGAGTATTAATTAGCAGAAATTACCCAAAAACCTAAAATAATAAACGAGGAAAATTAAAATAGACTCAATTAAGTTGAATTTATTTACAAAGCCAAGTTACAATTGTGAATTTTTTTTAAATAAAATTACCATAATTTTCGTTCAGTTGAAATTTTAAAGAAATAAATTATTGTACAATAATTAAAATTTTCAAAGTTTACTAATATAAGTTTTAGATGCAGTATTATGCATAAAAATTAAAAAGGTCCAGCCTAACGAATAGCCTAGATTAATTTATAAAACGAAAACATTTAAAGTTAAAACTAAAGCTTAAAATTACCCATATCTATGTTCATTTACACAATTATTTTACTTTTAAAATTAATATATAATTTAACTAATTAATAAAGTTTCTTATTTAGTAACTAATTCTCACAATCGTATTTTACAATATCCTTGATATAAGTAACATATTTTTTACAAAACCAATGACTACCTAGAAGAACCTTAGTGTATCTAGAAATAACCTAAAGAATAAATGAAAGAAAATAGTTATTGATAATGTAACATCTAAAACCTTGATATATAGTATAAAACAATATTGCAAAAAATTATTGTACGTTCCACTAAAAGACACGTAAATGTGTAAATTCAAGTTAACAGTAATGTATTCTTTCTATTCTTGTATGTGTATACTTCGATGTATTCAAATAGATATAAGCCGACTAATAAAAACTGAATATTTGTAAAGTATTTCTTTGTTAATCAACTTATTAACAAAACTAGACTGTCTGGAATACTTCTGTACTCTCAAATCTTTTGTGTTTCCATTCTACATGCGCAGCTGACATGGTCAAATGAGTAGGGATGCGCTAGCTCAGGTCGCGCGGACGACCTCTGATCGGGCGATATATTGCGCATTGCGCCTGACGCCAATGGCCGGACACTATTGTTGGCTAACAGTACTAAATGTTAGGTATTAATTTCATCTATTCTCATGGATATATTCGTGACCTTAAATTCGAATGCCTGTTACATCTTAAATATTTTAAGACCTGGAAAATCTGAAAAATATTATTCTAGCCGATTTAGAATAGAATAGAATATATAGAATATTTTTATTTAGGACACATATTATTATATAAAACATAAATGTTAAATTTTGACATAAAATAAAATAGTTGATGAAGTCCTAAATGGGTCCTAGCTCAGCATATGCTGGTTTTGTATAAAACCAACGCTGGTCTTCCGCTAGATCCACGGAGTGACATTTATACCATAAATATAATAATAGTAATATGACCACACATTGTATTAATTGACAAAGCCAACACATCCGCCTTTATCGTAGACATAGTTGTACCGAACAATTAGAGAATTACATTACTAAAAATCTGTAAAAATCGTATCTCTTCCGTAATTTGCAAAAATCAGTTAGAAATATATGCAGGTTAGTCCGATTCTTTTATCGTCTAATAGCGAAAATACATACTAAATTTCTACTTAAAATAATTAAATACAATGTTCACTTGGCTTAGGCCCTTGGATATCAATAAAGCGGTTAAAAACAGACAGTTTCACGATTACATATATATACATAAATGCAGTGGGAACATGATAAGCGTTAGTGTTGTAGGGACAGTATTAAATAACAATAATATAGAAAAAGAGTTAACTGAAAGGTTACAAAATTTCTAAAGTGCACTTGTATCCAACACAAGATCTGCCTGTCTACCCTGATGGTCATACAGGAATGCTTTTAATTTTACCCTGAAGCTGTGCATTGAATGTTGGCTTCTTATAGGTGGCGGTATATTGTTCCAGCATTTGGTTGCTGAATACCTAAAGCTCCCCCTAAAGGTGGCTGTATGATGATGCTGAGTCACTAGCTGTATTGCACATTGACGAGGGCAAGCAGATCTTTTGTTACCCGCCCATGATAGCTTATTGAATAAATATGATGGAGCTTCATTTTTGATCACACCAAAAAGCAAGCATGCTAAATGAAGTTTCCGACGATGCTTCATTTTAAGCATAGAACAACTATTAAGAAATGGGGTTACATGACCTCTAAATGGGATTTCGAAGCAGTACCGAGCACAAGCATTTTGAACCCTCTATACAAGTCTCTGAGTTCTATTAAGGAGCCGGGAACCAGTAACAATATCCGCATAATTTAATTGGGATAAAACAAGCGCCTCTACTAGTTGGATTCTCAGACTTTGGTTTAGATAAGGCCTTATCTTATAAAGAATTTTTAGCTTATAAAAACAAGATCTCACTGAAAGGGCTACATGTTTTTCGAACCTAAGGCCACTGTCCATATAAAGACCCAAGTTGCGCACCTCATAGACTCTTTCAATAGGATCATGGTTGACCAACACTTGCACAGTGGATTTGTAATATATGTTATGACGGTACATTAATACTGAATTCGATAGAGATTCACGCCTTAGAGGCTTAGACTGACTTGACACTAATTACCTAATCGAACATCTTGATTATGGCGATATCTTAATTGAATCGCCAAATAATTACTTATTATTATTTTTTGATCTGCTTAATGTACTGAAACATTCAACGCTTCATTTTCGAGAAAGTTTATAAGGAGTTGCCGCAACTAGCTTAATTTTGACAAACTGAGAACAATGAAAACACCATCAAGTGAAGACGTAAAGGATGTTCAATAGACTGGCTGAATCTTAAAAATCTAGGAAATGTATACAATTATTGTATTCAGTTCTATTTTGGTGTGGACATGTTTACCCTATAAGTAGCGTTTTGTTATAGCATTTACCTAACATTTTTTAGGAAAAACTTAACCGCGTTGGAGTCGGAGGGTGTGAGGACTCCATAAGACTTTCGAAGTGGTAGGGCCCCAAGATCATCTGAATGGTGACCATCTTTGGGCTTAAGTTGGGCATAATAACTTTGTCTCGTGTTCCGGCTTATTCACCCAAGTTCCTGTATCCTTATGGGGCAGCAGCGTATTCGCGATGCCACTGGCGTTGCAAACACCCGCTTGCAATGGTAACTGCTAAATTCTAAGTGGGCCGTCAACCTGTCTGCTGTCCTACAGCAATGAAAAAAAGACTATCCACTAAAAACCTCGCTGTTCTCCTATCGCCTATTACCTGGGCTAGCGGACAATGGTCCGGTCCTTTCCTCGTGAACCTGCCTTTTCCATAGTGTGCCCCAAGCAATATTTACCATTTTGACGTTTCAACGACAGAGGTACGTAGAACAGCACTCGAGCCCTCAATCTTATTACAAAAGCAGGCGACGGAACTTGCCCTGAGAGGTTGCTCACGGCCACTGTCTACCTTGGCTGGAGGTTGTTAAATGCCCTTCGGCACTGTGGTCTTCTCTTGTGTTGGTGGGATAGGAGCTGACTTCTTTATTTCCGCTTCTACCTCGCCGCTTCCCTCGCGGACATAGCTTTCTCACAGAAGGAGGCGACGGTGGCTTATCAAAACTCGCTTCCAACCATAACCAGAAGCATGGCTAAGTGCGTGGCTAACCGCCAAATTGACGGCAGAAGCCTGAAAGTACAGAGGAAGTCGTAGGTATCAAGTATTTAAGTACTAGAACGCAATAATAAAATAAATTACAAGTGAAAGTGACGTGACAGTTGATGAATGACGGACGGCCGCAGACACACATACACGCAATGCAAACATACTTGATAATAGTCAAAGACCATAGATAATTGGAAACCAACACATAGGAGTGGCTTAAAAAAACTTGCGGAAAATAACTGACATTTCTGTGTACACATATGAGATAGTATTAGTGATCACAAATGCTAATGCAAAGACGATAGATTTGTAAGCTTATTAATAATTAAAATTTCAACCGCCAGATGTCATGACCCAATTAGTTCCCAATACAGTTACATTTTTTTCCATTCGTTCATATCCTTTACTGTTTCAGATTCTAATGACTGTAGTTAGATAAATAAAATACGTGATAGAAGTGAAACCTTGAAAAATGTAAACTACAAAATAACACCGCACAAAGAAGAGACGTCTCCACGTTATATTCTAAAGATATATATAGGTGTCTCTTTTTACTGTGACTTTTCCGTTTCATCTAGTTTCAGATCACAACGATGCTAAAGAAGTTTTCACTTCAAAAAAGATATCGTTTTTGATACAATTTTCGATATTGTATATTTTGTATCGATATATCGGATCAAAATATATCGGCTAAAAATATCGGTACATCGAAATATCGATACTTTTTCAACAAGCCTACGTCAAGCTCGCCTACTTAGAGCCCTAGAGTGGCAAACATCCTACTTCCACCTACGTTGGGATAGGCATTTTTAAAACTCTTAGGACTTCACGGCTAACGGCTCTGCCATACAACCGCTTCCACCCCTGTTGGGACCGTATTGTTATCTATCGGTGTCGTTAGAAGTGTCGCAACGTAACTTAGGCGCCCCGCGCCCGAGTCAGGCAGATTGCCATAGTCTAGTTTGTATTTGTACTATATAGTTACAATACATTTTGTATTCAAGAACTTCGTGTTTTGAATCGTCGCTCATCACCCAGTTACAATTGGCATCCAATATGGGGCTCCCTAGTTACAATAATAAATTTCCACTAGAATTTTCATAATTTTGACGGATTTGACATATCCTATAATATTCACTAAATACATTAAGTAAAAGTTAGTGTTGAAGTAATTTCATTACATAAAATATGATTGTACAATATTCCAATAGACATATAGCTAATTGCTCATAAAACCACATGCCTTCGGCTACGTAACCTCGTTCGGGCAACATCCTAACAGAATTTAACACATTGTGTGCGGGATGCGGATAGCGGACGGCGATAGAAGACTATGTTAGTGTGACTGTCAAATATTAAGTCACGGAATAAAATATGAACAAAAATCTTTCATATAATATTCTCTCCGATTTTCCGGCTAAAATCAATAAAATATTGTGTGTCGTGTCGTATCAAGGAAAAGGCGCTTTTTAGAGAGGACTGGGAGATGCTCCATCGTCAGCGGTAGGTCTTCAATAAATGATGATTATCATCATTAAAACTCTATAGACTATTAGAATTGCAAGAAAAAATCTATACTTATTTTATTTTAAAGTGCAAAGAAAACTAACAGTTAAGTCAATGTATAAAAATTAATAGTTTGTGAAAGCCAATACAAGTATTTACAAATATAATTTAAATAAATCTAGGGTGTACATTTGAACACATGAAATTAAATTATACAATCCAGTAGGATTGAGTACAGTTAAGAAGGCTTTTCTTAAATTATTATAATTAATAACAGAGTATTATGATAAGAAAAGTATTTAATCTTATATTATAAAGATTTAATTTCAATATATTTATTTAAATTATTTAATTTCCAAAATATTCAACCACCAATGTGTCAAATTTCAGGTGTGTATGAAAGTGATAATTCTGACGCCCTAAGAAAATAAATAATAAATTTACAACGAAGTTGAAATACGATACCCATAATAAATTTCATAAAAATTATAATAATACATGATAATAATAATAAATACAATTCATACAACGCATCTAGTCCCAAAGTAAGTAGCATATCACTTGTGTTATGGGTACTAGGTAACTATAAATTACATATATAATTTTTGTAAAGAAGTACATATTATATATAGGTATAAATACCCAGACACGAGACGGAAATCAAACCCGTGATCTCCGCAAGCGCACTGAAGGTTGTTAGCTAATACACTACGGAGGTTGTCCTGGAAATGAAGGTTATCCCAATAATTTATCGAAAACGTGTGGTCAACCTGTCGGTGAACTCGCATAGCGGTATGTGGGGATGTTACGACCTTGCATCTCGTAAAATGGACGTCGGAACCTGCGCAGGCACAGATCTATGCGCCATAGTGCACACGCACACAATTCTAGAGTTTAGATAATTATCGACATCTTTATGAGAATTCTAGATTCCCTTCAACTTATATTGGAAAGTAATTTCATCTTCAAACGTTGTTAGATCTTTGGAAATAATTCCAACTTCTCATATAAATTCATTTCTATTGCCATTCTCTCTTCTATGTTTTTTAAAGCTGAGGAACATCAGACAGGAACTCTTCCTCTTACCCTTATCCCACATTATATGGGGTTGGCACAACGCATTCTCTCCTTCCACACTCCTCTGTTAGCCGTCATTTCAACATTCACATCCTTTTTTGCCAAATCATATTTTACGCAATCCATCCATCTTTTTTTAGTCTACCCCTACTCCTGTATCCATCCACTCTCAGTTTTATCTTTATCTCTGTTATATGCATTCTTTTCTGCGCATTACATGGCCAAATCACGCTAGGCCAAATACTTTTAAGTTTTTCAATAATTACCGCTACTTTCACACTTTCTTCTAACATACCCATTTCTAATTTTATCCATTTTTGTAACTCTTTCGTCCCTCCCCTTTGTGACCCAGCATTCCGATCCATGCAATACGACAGGTCTTATTATGGATTTATAAATTTTAGCTTTGAGTTTAGTGGTACTCTTAGGTCACAAATTGTTCCTGAGACTCATCCTTCCTGCATTTACTCTGTTTTTCCCATCTCGGCCTATCTTACCATCGTTCTAGATTAATGATCCATGGAAAGTTGGAGCCAGTTGCGCCAGCGCCACGCCTCCTAAGGTAAGTCTGATATTCCATCAAACTCACCAAAATCGCAAAGTAGATGTTTAGTTCTTCTTCTACTTATTTTGAACCCAACACCCTCTCATATCTCCTACCATTTAGCCAATCTGCTTTAGACCTTGTAAGCATTTTTTCCAACCAGCACAACCAAGTATACACCTCCTGTATTCCTGATGTCACTGCATCTATCACCAGGAGGAGGGCTAAGAGCCGATCCTTTGACCTAGACCGGGCTTTGGGCACTACCACGTAGCTAGGCCACGTAAAATACGTAGGCCTGTTGTAAAAGCCACGTAGCTTTTACAACAGGCCGCAGGGGTTAATCTTCTTACTCCGCTCATGTACGGAGGGAAATTTGTTACTCTATAATAGTTTCTTCGCCCTTAGAACTTTATGTCACTTGGATGAGCGGGAAATTAAAAGGATTACTCACCCGCCACTGGGACCCCGTGCACTTTTTCGTATCGGAAGCGGAAACTACGGGATCTTGCTCCCCTTTCTTTTATTTGGTCAAGACCGGGGGCAGAGGTAGCCTCTAAACGCGGTTCGAAGTAGACCGATCGCTGCAATCGCTCGGCCGCGCTCCTCCCCAGCAGCATGGTGTCCGTCCCTTTTATAGCGGGTGTAGGAGCGGGAGCGGATAGCGGAAGCGGGTGTAGGAACGGATTATGGAAGCGGGTGTAGGAGCACAAAAGGAGAAGACCGGTGCATGCTCAACGCCCGGCGCATACATCACTAGTAACCTTATTGTCGAAGAAGCCAACAATACAGAACTCCTATGCTTTGACGTTTTCCACTTCAATTCGTCCCACTTCGTACAACCAACCCATTACTGGTAATATATTTATCAAGACGGCCAGTATTATTAAATCTCAGAATCACCACCCTACACCGTACGCTAGGCTATTGTAAACGGAGTACAATTCCCAATGTGACCGCGCATATTCCCCACTACATTTATCATGTATTATGCCTCCAATGAATATTCCACTGTTAACGTTAAACCACAAAACATCCAAGTACAGAAAATAAAACTCACACTTTTCGCTCTCAAGCAATGTACTTAGATATGAGTTGTAACGCGTTCCTCTTAGTCTATTCTATCTACGAGATGAGCAGTTGAGAACGAAAACTTCATCAAACTCCAATTCAACAGAAGTTGCTGATGGCTTGCAATAGCTAACATTAGCTCACTAACTCAAGATGGGTCAGCACTTATCATAAGGCAAACTCTTCACATGTTTGAGCTTCGGCTCTGCCATCACAGGGTTTCACTTAAACTAGGGTCTAAATTGTCAGTTCTGTGATCTAAACCATCAACAATCACAGAAGTAGGGGAAGAAGACTCTAATAGCCTACCTTAAGCGTACAAGTACAGTTCGAGTGCAATGTTTTTCTTTCATTTAATTACTTATCAATAAAAAATACATATAAATAAGAAAACATTAACAATAGATGTCAATTCATAATGAAAGAGACGCTTGTGGTGGTTAATTTTTTTTATAGCTGAGCTACAATACACAGACTGGTAGTCCACTTAATGGCAAGATGCAGTTATCGTCGCCTACGGATGCTAATACGCTGCTGTCCCATAGGGGTACAGGAACCTGGTCACTAATACCAGAACACAACACAAGGTTATTATAGCAACATATCTTAGGGTCCTACCACATAGTTAAGATAGCTTGTAGCTTTTTATGACAGGCGGCCGCACAGGTTAGTATTCTTACTCTTCCTCTAAATAAATAAACTTTTAAAGATATTTATATTTTACTAGCTGACCCGGCCAACGTTGTTCTGCCATATAAATAATAAAATGTCAAAAAATTTAAAAAAAATTTGGGGGTGGGTCACCCCTAACATTTAGGGGGATAAAAAATCGATGTTGGCCGATTCTCATAAATACCGGATAAGCACAAAAAATTTCATCAAAATCGGTAAAGCCGTTTCGGAGGAGTATGGCAACGAAAACTGTGACACGAGAATTTTATATATTAGATATAAATAAAATTTGTTTATTGTAATAAAATTATTTCAATTTGCAAGCACCTGCTAAGCAATGTACACGCACGTAGCAGTACGTACACTAATTTTGCTTCCGTATTCTCCCACTTTTTGTGTTTGAAGCCTTCGGTTTAATTTATTAATTGTAACCTGAGTGACCTCAGCGATTTATGGGCCAAACTTATTATAGTTGCCAACTTGATGCATGGGCTGCATTATACTCGCCAACAATTGACCGGGTAACATATCGCTATTATTTTTCAATTAAATATAATATTTTTGAAGTTATACTTCTTTTGGCGCGTTAGAGAAAAATAACGAGAATAAATTTATACGACGCGTGCGCACACCGTCACAGAAATCGACACCCCGAAGTTAGCTAGTTAACAGTTTTAAAATGTAAAATCTCCGTAATCCAAAATGAATTGTAATTTATTTAAATAGAGTATAAATTGCAATAAATAAAAATAAAATAAAAACTCTGGGGATATAGATTCGACAAACTGTATGAAAGCGTTTTGTACTGCCTCCTGGGAAGAAAATTTTTTATCCTGTAGAAAATTGTCTAAATCACGAAAACCATGGTAGTCTGTTGGAGCAAGGTCTGACGAGTACGCTGGATGACGTATGGTTTCTAACTACAGCTCCTATAGAGTTACAACGGTTTCTCGTGCAATGTAAGGTCTTGCCTTATAATGGAGCAATAATGGTGAAGATGGATTCACTATTTCACTGCCAGTTTCATCAGTGTTCCAAGTTCAGCACAGTAAACATCTGTTGTTATTACTTGACCAGGCCTGAGAAATCTATAGCGAATAATACAATGAAGATACTACCAAACGCTTACGCTGGGATCAACCATTGTATTTTTTACATACGGCTATCGACAAGAATCCCCTTTTTATCACATGTCAATTTAACTAGACAACACATGTTTCAATACGAATTTCTTTCTGCAGATCAGTCAAATCATGAGGCACCAATTTTTCATATTTTTTTACATCTTATTAATTTGATAAATGAATGAATCAATGTTGTAGGTAAGGTGTCCCTAGTGCCTCGGTAGTTTGACTCAGATTGCCTTCTACCAACTCCTTCAATTCAACTTTATTCACCTTAGTGGACGGTCTTCCACGTGGTTAGTACTTCAAGTCGAAGTTTCCATTACGAAAGCGTTTAAACCAATATCGCATGGTACGATCATTAGTAGTCGCCTCTCTAAATGCAGCGTTGATATTTCGAGCCGTTTCTGCCGCGTTAGTTCCGTGTTGGAACTCGTATTCAAAAATGCCTCGGATTTCTATAGTATCTATCTCCAGTAAATACATCTAAGATGAATAAATGAATTTTATCCGTGCAGGGGCGGAGAAAGAATACTAACCTCTGTGGCTGGGGTCGGCCTGTCGTAAAAGGCGACAAAACAACCCACCCTAGCTACGTGGTAGGGCCTCAAGCCCGTCTGGATGGCGACCACCTTTGGTCTTAAGTATGCCGCCATAATAACCTTGTGTTGTGTTCCGGCATTAGTGACCCAAGTTCCTGTACCCTTATGGGACAGCAGCGTGTTCGCGATGCCACTGGTGTTGCATACACCTATAGGCGACGGTAACTGCTAAATCCTAAGCAGGCCGTCAGCCTGTCTGCTGTTCTATAGCAATAAAAAAAAAAAAAAAAACCATTTATAGTCGTAAATCGAATATCGCAAAGGTTATAAAAATGTGAGTTAAATCATTTTTGTATATATACTCGTATACTATTAGGAACTTGTAAACAAGTTACAGTAAGGCTAAAAGAATAATACATATTAAAATAATAAAACTTTAAAAAACTAACACACACTGCATTCCTTTATTAAAATATATTATGTTACACCATCTCTGGATATATGATCATGTAGTATCTCAGTTGAATTCAATAGGCTAGAGGCTTCAGGCGGCTGTTCTATTGTTCACAGTTTTTCCTGACTCCAGAACAATACGAAATCAACTAAGTGTTTGATGATACTTCAGATATTTCAAAGTTTCTAAACACTTCTATGGAATTTAACGGTTCTATAGAATTTTTATAGAGAAGTTTGAACTCGGTTGCGCCATCTACTTTCAGTAGTAGACGCAAGACAAAACAAAACCGTCACAAAAGAATAATCTGACCTGGAAGAGAACTTTTTTTTACCGTCGCTTATAGATTTTAGCGATACTAGGGGCGCTACGAACACGCTGCTGTTCCATAGGGATACAGAAACCTTGGTCACTAATACCGGAACCACACTGGTCACTAATAGTGGACCACATATCAAAATGAAAGCTTTAGATACAATTCGGATTTATTGGATGAACGTTCATTAAATGTTTTTATAACTCGAAAGCACGTTCCGTTACACTAAAAATAAAATTTATTTTTCATACACATCTGTCACAACATTAATACTCGTATTTTCACAAACATTTTAAAACCCATTGACATAGAGTTTAAACAAACCTCTCGAAAAAACTAGGCTACACGCTTCAAATATTTTATAATCCACTTGAAATTGAGTTGTGCTTAGGAATTTCATTATTTGTTCAGGTATGATCACGTGTAATTAACTAACGGAAAGTTTTATATAAGCACTTGAAAATGTGTTTGTTTATTGCTATGTTAATATTAGCTGTTGGCATTACTGGGAAATGTGAAAGAGCATACAGTTGTTCAGATTCGACCTGCAGTATAATAAGTCTTCCCATCACTACCTTAAAGAATCAAAAGTCATTCTGCTCATACTCACTAGAGAGCCAACACAAGTCCTTTTTTCTTTCTTTCTGTACATTTTTTTTCCTCTCGGGAAATACCCTATTCTTAACGGGTTCCCCAAGCCCGAGGGGACCGAGAAATATGTGGGACTCCGGGAATGACGTTTGGCCATCCAACTACCCACTAACGAAACCCGCTATACTCTTATCGCCTACGTCCGGGCTCACGGATACGTAGCCTGCCGATTTTGTGGTCCGGGCCGACTAAATGAAAGCTACTGCAAGCTGAACTTCTTAACGCAAACGCTTCGTGCCCGGAGTCCGCTTTTCAACATTACTCACCATTTGTTCAGACAAATTGCGTGACATTTGTTGGCTACCCAAGTTATGTCAGCGAAGGTGACTATCCTGCAAATCATCCACTACATCGCAGACAATGCGGGAGTTTCTAATGCAGTCCTTCCGCGACACGCTGCTGCTTGTATTGCTCTAAAACCGAGCACTTCCAAGCCAAATAAAAGGACAGGAATAATAATGATCTTATAGATCAGACTTTTAAATGAACCGGGATCTTGGGATAGATGGATTGGCTAATAAACTACACAAAAATATAGTTACCTGATGATAAAAGAGTAAATAAATGTTACTAGTGTAACTATCAAGGGTGTAACTACGTGGTAGGGCCCCAAGCCCGTCTGGATGGTAAACATCCTTGATCTATAAGTATGCCGCCAAAATAACCTTGTGTTATGTTCCGGCATTAGTGACCCAATTTCCTGTACCCTTATGGGACAACAGCGTGTTCGCGGCGCCTCTGGCGTCGCAAACATCCATAGACAACGGTAACTGCAAAATTCTAAGCGGGCTGTCAGTCTGTCTTCTGTCCTACAGCAATAAAAAAACCTTGCTTGTTGGCCAGCTAGTGAAAATACAAATATATTGATTTGTCTTTAAAGTAACTTATACATAATATCAGATAATTAATTCAAACTTTAAGACCTGGCATAAGTAGGTACGTGGTAGGGAAATGATATATCTAATTTATAGATGATGAATTCAAATCCCAAGACATCCTGTACCACTTAGGTAGTTTTTCTCGCCTAATTTGTATATTGTGTTAGATTCAAGTATAACTTAAATATTCTGGTATTGACATTTCTTAAATTTATGATGTCATTTTAAAATAACCTAAATGTATGTAGGTTTCCTTAACATAAATTAACCGGAAGTTTGTAAATATTTAAAAACACAATAACCAAAATTAATACAAAATAATTTTACGTTCATATTTTTAATTTAATATTTTAATATCATAATTTTGCTATAGATATTAACTCGGGGAATTGTTTCCGTTTCTGTTATAAATATTTTGGTAGATATTTAATTTTGATTATTGGCAAATAATGGCAGGAGGGGAGACACCTGTCCACGGGATGTAAAAACTAGCGACAGATTATTATAAAAGACGGTGTAATACTAAAAATAGTCAGTGTAAGAAATATAATTGATAAGTGAAGATGAAATATATTGGTGATGATTAACGTTCATGTTAGTTTTATTTTACAATTGTAACTTAATCGCTACCTACCAACTGTGAAGAAACAAGTAAGATGATTTGCACACCGAAATCAACGGTACGTTAACTCTGTAATCCATTAAGCGAGTCAAACGTGGCGGATTGTGGAATATTATGGATTGATATATCCGATTAAACACGAGTACAAACAAGCACAATAAAAAAACATACTAGTGTAACATGTATTGTTTTAAGAAACTTCACGGCTAATCTAAATTAAATCCAAATGTACGTCTGCGACCTAGCGTTCATGAACTGTTCCACGGATATAACCTCTAAATTGATTTATTATATTCCGATAATTTTTTATAACCAATAAAGATCGTTTGCGCTCTTCCTCAATAGTGACCTTTACGTGGATTAGTATTACTTGATACTTAACGTTTTTAAGTACATTAAATTTTAAATATAAATTTGCTAGTTACCTATCCCGGATTATTTTGGATGCAATTGAACTCTTCTTCTAATTATTTTATCCCATTAGAACCCGAAGCTTTCACTTAGAAATCTGGACATGTGCTTGCGTTATGGGCAATACAGAACTGATGTACTACTTAATATCTCATAAAATCATAAATATCTAACAAAATCTCTCCACGCGAAGGTGAAGTAATACTAACCCCTGCGATCGGGAGCTACTAGTCAAAAAAGGCGAGTAAATAATCCTTGCTGGGTGATAGGGCAACCGTATTCCGCGTGTCCAACGAGGTCATTTTCCATCCTCGCTCATGGTATGGTTGGGAGTTTCTTATTGGGGCTTAACAGAGGTACATTTTTGTGAGAAAGGTGTAAAAACGAATGCTGTTGTGTATCAAAATACAGTCCTGACGAACCTTGTGGAACCTGTTTCTCATACCATGTTCAATAACAGGCACTGGGTATTCCAACAAGATTCGGCGCCAGCTCATAGAGCGAAGAGCACACAAGACTGGCTGGCGGCACGTGAAATCGACTTCATCCGGCACGAAGACTGGCCCTCCTCCAGTCCAGATTTGAATCCGTTAGATTACAAGATATGGCAACACTTGGAGGAAAAGGCGTGCTCAAAGCCTCATCCCAATTTGGAGTCACTCAAGACATCCTTGATTAAGGCAGCCGCCGATATTCACATGGACCTCGTTCGTGCTGCGATAGACGACTGGCCGCGCAGATTGAAGGCTTGTATTCAAAATCACGGAGGTCATTTTGAATAAACTTTAATGTCATAAGAATCTATGTTTTGTTAAGTTCATTTTGGTATATGAATGGTTACATAATGAATAAACTTGTTACAATTATTTTACATTAAACATGTGACAGAATTTATGACCTGACTAGGTAGTGCCATAATAACCTTGTGTTGTGTTCCTGCATAAGAGATCCGGTGGCGTTTCCAAGTTCCGTAAACATTCATAGGTGACCGCAACTGTTTACTATTAAGTCCGCCGTCAGTCTGTCAGCTATCCCATCCAATAATCATGTACATAATGAACATAAAAGAATATTATTCATATGTAAATAGAAATAGGGTTGATTACACGTTGAAAGTACGTTAGTTACTAGTATGAAACAAAAGCGGAAAACGTGACAGCTGAACGTGAAGTCAAAACAACACCAAAATAATTGAAACTTTAGCAGTTAAATACTTTACTGTGGGCAGCAGTGTGAACTAATAATATATTTATGTGCAGAAACTTTAAATTTTTTTCTTTACAGAAGTACAGGACAGAAGTCCAATTCACTTCCTAAAGAGAATATTCCTCAAAGCCAAAATGGAAATAAACATTTATGTTCATCACATCATTAATTTGAAAACATAATTAAAGAAAAGAAGAATTAAAGATATTATATTTATTTAAATGTTTGAATAATTCCTGATTATTTATGTATTTATTTATAGTTTTTCAAACATAAAAGTATTTGATCTAGTTCAAGACTAAGATATGTAATTATAATTTACGGATCTAATGTGAATTATAATGAATTATAGTATATAGCTACTGAAAACAAAGCCAGCTATTGAATCTTTCATGCTTTAGCATTAAGTATCAAAATATTTTATCCACCCATAACTAAAACAAATCGCACCAAAACATATAATTCAATGAGTTTTGAAGCCTTCCGATCAACACGAACTCACTATTTATTTACGGAGCAATGTTTTAACGGCCGACGACACTTGATACTTTGGTAAACTTTAATAGAACGATGATTATCTACATCACGACGCATGCATTGTTTTACGAGGAAATTGGTAACCTCTTAAATCGATTATTAGTTGATCAAAATCACTTTTGTAATTGTTTTTCTTGGGAAATAAAGGTGGAACCAACAATTTGTGAGCTCCTTAAAAGCCTCTTTGTGTATTCATAACCGAATATGATAGAACCACGCCACATCCTGACGAGATATGATCTAAAATGTTTCAGCTTAATGTATTTATACTTCACTACTCTGGTGTTATCGGTACTGAAGTAGAAGCACGCATTTCTGTCGTATTTTTTTATTTGCTGAGGAACAACAGACAGGCTGACGGCCTATTTAATAGTAAGAAGCAAACACGCTGATCGCCGCATAGGGGCACTGGAACCTAGGTTTACCTTGAAATGCTGGTCCTTAGTGAGCCTAAAATATCGATCAAATTAAAGAGACAGAAAAATCTAGATCTAGAAAATCATAATTAGGTTTTGATGTAACCAGTACTAGAGCAACACAAACTGTAGCTTAAACAGATGTATGCAACGGCGTTGTATAAGCTTCGGTGGATATGAGGAGTAATGAAAAAGAACTTCCGTTGATAATCCAAAATCGCGGTAGCCCACATGTTCATGACAATATGCAGACGCTGTTAGATGTCCTTGTTGACATGGCCACGTATTACTTGATAATTGGTTACTTATGTAATGTACAGACATTTAGCCATACCTTCTCTATGGAATCCTGGTATTAGCTCCAATAATTGTTTTCTTAACATAGTCTATACAACTCACTGTCAGGAATGTTAGAGAGTGTACAATGTGGAAATCCAATCACTATTGGTGTGAGATACTTTGTTATAATTGAGATACGGCCTTTCCAGTTGTGAAGATAATAAAATTCCAGTGGATCAAATATGAAGATCATAAATAACACTTTTTTCCAAACACAGACTAAGGTCAATTGAGAACGAACATCGTGATTCTATGGAACGTGATTACTGTATTTGAGGTCATATTATTAATCGATTTAAGTATCAATGTGACGTCATATTGATTATTTCAATTCGTGTAAAGATGATCTAATTTGAGTGTACCGTGACGAATTGAAGAGTTACAAATCGCATAGAATGAGATTTTTTAAAAATATATAAAGTTTGATTTAAATAGACGACCTCCCTGGCTTAACGGCTAACGCACTTCAGTACGCTCGCGGAGATCATGGGTTCGATTCCCGTCTCGCGTCTGGGTGTTTATGTATAATATGTATTTGTTTACAAACAAAAAGTATATATGCAGTATATCAGTTGTCTAGTACCCATAACACAAGTGCTATGCAACTTAGTTTGGGACTAGATGGCGTTGTGTTAATTATCAAAAAAAAACTAATTGAGCTGTGGCCTTTTTATTTAACTTTTTTGTTGCTGAGCAACAGCAGAGAGGCTGACGGCTCACTCAATGGTAAGTTACCGCCACCTATGGATATTTGCGATGTCTGGGGCAACGCGAACATGCTGCTGTTCGCATATAATAAGAGGAACCTGGGTCACTAATGCCAGAACACAATACAATGCTATTATGGCAGCATACTTATACACCAAGGATGATTGCCATACAGGAGGTCTTGAGGCCCTACCAGCTGGCTAGTGATGTTTTGTTGCCTTTCACGAGAGACTGGTAAAAATTTATAAAAGCGAAAATATTTCATTAATATCTTTAAACATAACAATCAATTGATTTTTATATCTTATGATTTTTATATATTACTGCAACAACTTAATTAAGAGACTTAGGAGGAATTATGAGAAAAAACTACTAGAGGATTCGGCTAATAGTTCAAAAAGTTTATGGATGGCAATAAAAAGTATTACAAGCTTAACTAATTTGAATACAGATAATTCGGTTTTATTAAACTCAAAGGAATCGCCTGAGAGCTCCATTAATTTCATCAATAACTATTTTGCTAATGTAGGAAAAGAATTAGCTAACAAAATTCAGATTAATAATTGCAATTTACATAACAGTCTCACTCATTCACAATCTCAGCTTTCCTCTTTTGTTCTATTAGATACCACTCCAGAAGAAGTTTACAATACAATAATGAGCCTTAAATCAAGCAGTGCTCCCGGGTCCGATAATATTAGTGCGCACTTCTTAAAACTATCGAAGACTGATTTAATTCCTGTCATCACTCATTTAATTAATTTATGTTTCACTAATGGAGTCTTTCCTAATCAATTTAAACAAGCCATAATCACCCCTGTATATAAGAGTGGAGATAAAACAGACATTTGCAATTATCGACCAATTTCTGTGTTACCTGCGTTATCTAAAATTCTAGAAAAAATTATTAATAATAGGCTTTTAAATTATTTAGAACGATTTAACATCTTATCTGCTTCACAATTTGGGTTTAGGCACGGTCTATCGACGCAAGACGCTGTAACATCACTTACTTCCTTAATAGTAGATAAACTTGATAGAGGAAATAAATGTTTAAGTGTTTTCTTAGACCTGAAAAAAGCATTTGATTCTGTTTCTATCCCTCTACTTGAGAAAAAACTCGAACAGGTAGGTATTCGCGGAATTCCTTTAAAACTAATATCAGATTTTCTATATAACAGAAACCAATTAGTAAAAATAGGGCAGTTAAAAAGTTCCAACGCTAAAGTCACTTATGGGATTCCACAGGGAAGCGTATTAGGACCAACTTTATTTTTAGTGTATATTAACAGTTTGTGTAATTTACAAATTTGTAACGGAAAAATCTTTTCATATGCTGATGACACAGCTATTGTCTTTAGCGGTTCAACCTGGGAAGAAGTAAAAATTAGTGCAGAGTTAGGCTTAGGTCAAATAGCTTCGTGGCTTGAACTTAATTTACTTACCCTAAACGCGAATAAAACTAATTATTTATGTTTTTCTATTTATAATAGTTCACAACCGGATAGTGATTTCAAACTTAAAATACACAAATGTGCTAACAATCATAATGACTGTAACTGTCCTATTATTGAGAGGGTCTCAAATTGCAAATACTTGGGAATTATTATTGATCAACGTTTATCATGGCACTCTCAAATAGATGCTATCTCTAACCGCATACGCAAACTAATCTGGGTATTTAAATCGTTGAGATATGTTGCATCCAAAGAACTTCTGTTTAGAATATACATCACTCTAGCTCAATCTGTTATAGTTTATTGTATACCAATCTGGGGTGGGGCCAACAAGAGTAAATTTATTGACGTTGAACGAGCCCAACGGGCTCTTCTCAAAGTTATGCTCTTTAAAGATTATAGGTTTTCAACTGAAACCTTATACTCTATTTGTGATGTCCTGAGTGTAAGAAAACTGTATATTCTTAAACTTACTTTAAAAGAACACAATAACACAGAATACAATAAAAAGTTAACAACACATAGGAGAAAGTTTAACATTCGTACTTGTCATATTAATACAACTTTTGCTCTTCGACAATGTGTAAAACAGGGAGCCTATGTATATAATAAAATCAACGAAATACTTGATATATATCCTATGAATAAAAATCACTGTAAAATTAAGGTATTAAATTGGTTAAAAAATAAAACATACGATGAAATAGAAGTCTTTAAAAGACAAACTTAGAATCGGTAACTGGTGCAAGTACAGGAATACTTTAATTATGTAAAACAAATAAATTAGATACTTGCACAACTATAAAATACACACACACCCACATACATGCATACACACACACACACGTAAACATATCAATCCTTTATTATTTATTTTGTAAATCATATCTTTGTTGTTTGTAAAGTCTAGTGAAGAGCGGAACCTTTTGACACAGGTATTATATACTTACTAAAAGGTTCCCACCACCCATGTATTCTTATTGTAAACAAAGTTTAATAAAGATTTATTATTATTATTATTATTATTATATCTACTGATTATTTAATTATGTAATGAAGGAAAAAATACACTAATAACTGTTTCTTATATTTTCAATATACGAGATAACTATTATTTCCAATAGTTATAAATAAATCTGTCTATGTATAATTATATCTACGTAATCTTTACGGAAATACGATAAATAGATCTTTAAATACTCACGATTTACTTGTAAATCATAGATTTAATAATATTTATGCCTTTATCTGTTGAATCTTAATATCTTAAAGGTCTGAAAATCCACATACGTTCATAAATGCATTATTTTATATTTCAATGAAAATATCAGCACAGAAGATCACTGTCATCCAAAGAAGGGTACTGAAACCTACCTATCTTACAAGGTTATTGTGGTCGCATATTTCGAAACAGGGTGGTTGTCATCAAGACGGCCTAGGAGCCCTAGCAAGAGTTGTTTTGTCGTCTTTTACTACAAGTCCACCTGGCAGAGATTGGATTCTTAATTTCCCCTACGCGAAGAAGAATTAATCACGACTCATGTTCAGGCGTCTTTGACAGAAGATTTTGAAGGACTATGTATTTTTACGGTGTCTTATATGTGGAGGCCAATCTGTACTAAGACTTTGAAGCGGAAGCGCAACGCTTCCACTGTAACGTCAGAATTTAGCGCCTCGCTAAAGAAGATGACTGTCAAATTGGAACCCTATGTGAAGAAGCTCTGAGGAAATTATGCAATCAGATTCTATAGCTTATTTTAACAAGCCAGTTTTTTTTTTATTGCTGTAGGACAGCAGACAGTTTGACGGCCCGCTTAGAATTTAGCAGTTACCATCGCCTATGGATGTTTGCAACACCAGTGGCATCGCGAACACGCTGCTGTCCCATAAAGGTACTGGAACTTAGGTCACCAATGCCGGAACACAACACAAGGTTATTATGGCGGCATAATTAAGACCAAAGGTGGTCGCCATCCAGACGGGCTTGAAGCCCTATCACGTAGAGGGTGGGTTGTTTAGTCGCCTTTTACGACAGGCCGACCCCGGCCGCAGAGGTTAGTAATAAATAGTAGTTAACCGGATTTTTTGCCTGCAACTGATGCATTGAGTCTCAACCCATGTTGTAGAGTGTTACTCAACTAAAGTTATTGAACTTTTTGGCTTAATAGACAAAAACGATAATTTTGTATTAAATTTGTTATTTTGAAACATTTTTAATAATACTCGTATCATACAAATCTGAAGTTTGGGGCAGAAATCACTGCATTGAATCCTCATTGTGTATAAACGAAAATCACGTTGAGTCCGCAAGTTAACCGCTATTCAATATAAGAACATTTGAATTTTACGAGAACTGAGGTTTAATCGAGCTGGTTGCAAAAGAAAACAGCGTGCCTTACGATAAGGTCAACTTGGTCTTTAAGTTCCTTCACCCTTTACACTATAATGAATAAAGAAAAATGTATAGGATTTTAAACACAGAAATGTCTAAAAAAATTGCATAAAACGGAATCAGGGGAATTATCCGTGCAGGGGCGGAGAAAGAATACTAACCTCTGCGGCCGGGGTCGGCCTGTCGTAAAAGGCGACTAAACAACCCACCCTAGCTACGTGGTAGAGCCTCAAGCCCGTCTGGATGGCGACCACCTTTGGTCTTAAGTATGCCGCCATAATAACCTTGTGTTGTGTTCCGGCATTAGTGACCCAAGTTCCTGTACCCTTATGCAACAGCAGCGTGTTCGCGATGCCACTGGTATTGCAAACATCCATAGGCGATGGTAACTGCTAAATTCTAAGCGGGCCGTTAGCCTGTCTGCTGTTCTACGCAATAAAAAAAAAATCAGGCTCAAAATGTATAAATTTTATTTAAAGAATTTAATTCGATCGGTACAGAAACGTTTAAACAATACGTATGCGCGGTCACGTCCCAATGGCGCCCACGCATCAGCGCAGATGATCCATAATACAATTATAGATCAATTAGAATGGACTAGTATGATGTAGATACAGAATTGTTTCTTCTGTGAAGATATTTTTTTGTGGTTATATGATATATTACCCTCTTTATCAAATTATTCTTGTTCGTTATTCTTGGAACTGAAATAGAATACTGAAAAATATTATCATCTATACTAACTTTTTTTTATTGCTACATAAAAGCAGACGGGCAAATGGTGGTAGAAATACATGTCTGAAGTGCCAGAGGCATAGTTAACACGCTGCCGTCTGGATAGGGGTACTATCCAGACGGCGGTAACCTAAGTCCTTTATACCGGAATGTGTTCCGGTATAAAGGACTCCAAGATTATGGCGGCATATTTTGAGACCAGGGTTTACCATCTAGACGGGCTTGAAGCCCTACCACCTAGCTGGGGCTGTTATCGTCTTTTACAACAGGCCAGAATAAGTAAAATATCTCAATCACGTTAAAAATAAAATAAAACTATCCTGTCATTTTTCAAAAATGAGAATATATTACTTATAGATTTTGTGTTTTTGTTTTTTGTAATATAGTGCAGTTTTACATTAATTTAAACATATTTCTTGTGGAAATATAATAAATAAAAAATCTATATAAAACTTTTAATTGTCGGAATATTCAACAGTGTTTTAAGGCTCCACAATTAATCTGGGATGAAAAATAAAGACGATGTTTCAAATATAGAAGTTTTTTTAGCAAATTCTCGTTTCTTGTATTAAAATGTAAAATTAAAGCAAATTTAGACATCCTTCGGTTGTAATTTTTTAGGTATTAGGCGATAAAATAACAGTGCAGTTATTAGTGTAGTTACTGTAGTCAGGGGAATTTAGTAAAACTTTTTCCTTGACAAATAAAATAAAATACAAAAGTGTGAAAGTAAGTTTGTTTGTTACGCTTTCATGCCTAAACCAATTTTGATGAATTTCGTTATAGTCATAGATTGGACCTTGGAGAAGGATAGGATACTTTTTTTATTGATATGACATAACAACGTTTTCCGGGTCAATTAGTATGATATAAATAAATATATGCCCCTCTGTATATAAAATTCGATTCTTTGCCTTATTGTTTTAACTATGACTCTATACAACCTTACCGAGAATAGATCGGTCCGATCCAAATCAAATGCCTGCCTTATACTTGTAAATCGGACACGAACGTACCGAGACATAATACTAAACAGGCTATTTAGATCACGCTGTCTTAATTACGATGCAAATAATTAACAATTTAATCAAGCGCTTTACATATTCAAATTTACCGAGTTTCGTTCGAAAGTTTTGTTACCGAGAAATGAAAGGAATTAATACAATTTTCACGTCGTCTGTACACGATTTTCGCGCTCATCCCGGGGAATCGGAATGATCAATGCCTTTCTAATTACATTATAAATCGTGATGACGTCATCATAGTTAAATAAGAGCAGTTAAATTATACGGAGCTCTTATGCTTGGAATACATAAATTTGAAACTAGTGTTGTTAGAATTTCGACATTAAAATCAGAAGAATCCGTGCAGGGGCGGAGAAAGAATACTAACCTCGGCGGCCGGGGTCGGCCTGTCGTAAAACGCGACAAATAACCCACCCTAGCTACGTGGTAGGGGATGGCGACCACCTTTGGTCTTAAGTATGCCGCCATAATGACCTTGTGTTGTGTTCCGACATTAGTGACCCAAGTTCCTGTACCCTTATGGGACAGCAGCGTGTTCACGATGCCACTGGCGTTGCAAACACCCATAGCCAATGGTAACTGCTAAATTCTAAGCGGGTCGTCAGCCTGTCTGCTGTCCTAGTCAGCATTAAAAAAAATGAAGAAACATAAAAAGAAGTAAAATTTCAATATTATATGGAAAGGAACATTAAACTTGGTAGCCAAGTAAAATCACTCTCGGAGGTCAATCTATAGAACCCAGGTTCAATTTCCGTAGCGTGCATTGTTAAGGTGGTTTTGTGAAAGAAAACATCATACGGAAACTTTTATATCTAGATCACTGGTGTGTGTGACTCGTGAATCTCTCGGACAAGCGTGGCGGGTATATTGACCATCCCCTTGTGCATCTGTACAGGGATTTTCATCACGAGTAACTATGAACTGTGGGGGCCCAACAATTTGGGCAGTTATTAATTTAATTATAAAATATATACAGATTATTACAATGACTGAATTATTAATAATTTCATACCGTTTTATTTACTTGATCTTTTTCCAAGTGCTTCATCCCGGCCTCATCTTAATGTTTCACTTCGATACGAGTTTATATTAAAAGTAAAGTAAGGTAAATATTCACTAGCTATAGTTTAATTATATGTAATATTATTATTATTATTTCGAAAGGTGGCTATGCTAGTCTGTTCTAACCTAGTATCACTGCGTCCAATTTAATGAACTATTGTGATCGCCACATTTACTATAGCTCATTGGCAAAGCCTGCCTCGTTGAAGTAGCGAAGCAGTTTTTTGGCAGGAGCTGCACGTATCTCATCCGGTTCCAGCATGTGTTTTCCTAATATGAGACTACGTTTATGCATCAGGGAACAGCAGTAGCACAGCAGGTGCAGAGGCGTTTCATCCGCCTCATTACAGAATCTGCAGGCTTTGCTATCCCTAATCCCTATGATGGTGAGGTGCTTGTTTATGCAACAATGTCCGGTAAGCGCCCTCGTTAGGGTGCACAGCTGATTCCTGTTTAGTGCTAGTGCTTCAAACGCAAGTTTGCGGTTGTAGGCTTTAACTAGCACCTTGGAGTGATTTAGGCCTGGAATTGTATTCCAGCGCTTAAGAGATTCACTGGTACATTGATCCCTGAGGGTGAGCCGGATCAGGCTTTTGGGTATGCCGCAGCACGGTTCAGGTCCGTACTGCGTCCCCTTGGCCCCAATCCGGGCAAGTTCATCGGCTTTTTCATTGCCTATGATGCCCGCATGCCCGGGGATCCAGCGAAGGATTACTTTATTTTTCTCACCTAAAGTATTTAAGTAGTCCATGCAGTTTTTGACGAGTTTCGAGGCTATGAAGTCTGAATTCAACGCCAAAAGTGCTGCTTGACTGTCAGAGTGAATGTATATCACATGATTGATGTAGTCTTTTTGCAGATTCACTACCGCGCATTCTAAGATGGCGTAGACCTCTGTTGGAAGATGGAGGCATATTTGCCCAGGCTCAGACTGGTCTTGAAGCTTGGTCGCTCCCCAAACACACCGCAGCCTACATCATGTCCAATTTTGGAGCCATCGGTATACCTTATAAGGCTACCGCTCTTCCAAGAGATTTTCTTTAGCACCCAGTCCTCTCTGGAAGGAATTTCCACATTGTAGTTTCTCGATCCTACAAACTGTGGAATCATGTTGTCCATTGGCATGCATATGTAATATTACTTTGTAGATAAGTTTGTCACTGGGGAAAGTACTAGCGTTTTCTTGATTCTTTAGTAATAAACGTTTTATTTTTATTAAATATTAAAAGAAAAAATTGCTGAGTGCTAGAAATGATTTGCTGCCCCTCCAAATCATTTTTAGTTTAATTGGTTTACAAACAAACGGTACACGTCTAAAGCCTGATTCAAAAGGATACATCATGCGAGGCGTTTCCTTCAAAGGCGTTACCTTCTTGCATCTTAAGACCACACATACATTTATTATTTACATAATCTTGATTAAAAAGGAACATTAAAAAGGAACATTAATTCTGGTAATAAAATAGTCCTGTACACAATCTAATAGAGCATGAATCAGGATTCCCTAGAAATTAGCAAAGAGCCGGGACAAGACGGCAGACACCGGAAATCCCGTGAACATAAAGATCATATCACTAGCTTGTGATACCACATTTGAATGACTTTAGAATTTATCTACAAAGACTAAAAATATAATGAGAAAACAGATAAGACAGATTTCTTTTCACATGCCTTATTAATTAAAATTTATCACTCTATCCACCTTATTATTTAATTCATTAGATTAATTTGAAAATGCATACTTATTAAAGGTTGACAATATAACATTATAATTTTATTAGTTGGGCAAACATCACCAGAAGCTAACAAAAGTTTTTTCTACAGAATTTATGTGATGATATGTGATATGTATAGAAATACGAGATAAGCTGTTGATAAGCTGAGAGACGTATGGATAATATTGTGTTTATATAATTTAGTTTCATTTTTTATTGAAACTAATTATTGTTTTTTAAATTATTGGTTATTGGATAAAAACTAATTACAAAAAAAATGTTTTAAAGTTGAGTAAATACTTTGTTAAAATCATTTATTTTGTGTGTATTCCATTAATACCTTCGGAAACTCAGTCGAAACGGATCTGATGGCCTTCCATAAAAGCAAATTTAAGCAAATCTATTCCATCCTTGTTAACACAGAAAAGTATTGTTGAAATATATTGACTAAAACTCTGCAGGAATTTGGGAACCGTCCCAAACTCCAATATGAATTAAAGGCAAGCAGGACTAACCGGATGACAAGGGTAAAAATTAAATTTCTCATATAACTACAATGTATTTCACTAATTACATTTATAACATATACTTATGTTTTAAAGTTTAATAGATACATTGTTATAATCATTTATTTTATGTGCATTCCATTAATACCTTCGGAAACTCAGTCGAAACGGGTCTGTCATTATTATATGGATCGAAAAGCTGAACCACATAGTGGAAGGATGAAAGGTTATTGCATTCAGCAGAGTTGCGAATGTTACAGTTACAAAAAAGGATAAAATTAGAAATAAATATATCACGGGAAGTTTGAAAGTAGCGTCTGTGATTGAGAAGCTGAAAAGTATAGGCTAGCCTGGTATGGCCATATAATGCAAAGAGAAGATTGTCATATAAAAAGGAAAATGCTAGAAATGAGAGCAGATGAATGGAAAAAAGAGGTAGACGAAAGAAAAGATGGATAGATTGTGAAAAAGATACCATGGCAAAAAGAGGACATGTTGTACCAACCCCACATAGCTGGGATAAGGGCAGGAAGAAATAGATTTATAATATATACAAATATAAGTATAAAAACATGCATTAAAGAAGTTTCAGTATCATCAACCAAAGATTTTAAGTGCTTATTAGAAGCTTGTTAGAATATTAAATTATTTAAAAAGCCTCATAGAAGTAATCTACTAAGAGGTAAAAAATGTCGTCTTCAATTAATTTTAATTATTTTTAGCATTTTACTCTGTGCCCCTGTTTGACAATTCAATAAACGATCTAACCCGCGTGTATAGTAACTCGTATATAGATCATAGTATTGTTCTGCATTAGACGTACGGTGCGTCGTCAGCGGGCTGCGCGCGACATGAATAGAAACGCACGTGCCTTTATGAATTGAAATTAGGCTGCCGCGTAATGTTGCTTCGAGAACTGATTTATGACGAACATTCGCTTAGAGGTAAACTTACGCTTTGTCTTCCAAAACTAAATATTCATATGTTATGCTTAATAAAATTATCTTATTTTTCCTACCCTTGTTCCACGTTATGTGGGGTCCATACAACATGTTCTTCCACTCTCTTTTGTTAGCCGTCCATCCATCTTTATCCATCCATCATAATTTATCCAACTTTTCTTTGGTCTACCTCTCGTCCTGTATCCTTCCACTCTCATTTACTTACTAATATTATATAGATTCCGGATAAGCTAACTGGATTTTTTTTTCACTGAGAGAAAGCTTCCCTATTAGCATATAAATGTCTCTATAATATATATTCTACATGAATAAAGTTGATGAAGGTTCTAGATATGTCTAATATATATAGATAAAATATATACTACAATTTTCTTACTTTACATACATACTATAGTTGACATTAATTAATACAAGTATTGTAATAAAAAAAATCTGATATGTGTCTCGTATGAATTCACGAAAGATAACATAACATTTATTTAAAAAAAATCGTTAAAAACATAAAATTTAATTGATATTGATTATGTACTTCAAATGATTATTTGAGGATATAATATTAACTGCTTACCAAATACCAAGAAATTGATTACATAACATGAACAGAATACACAAACACGTCTATTTTTTCTACTTTTTACCCGTTAGCCTACGCCAATAACTCTTGTAATCTTCAGCAGACGATGAAAACGGTTACTTAAAATTAGCCGTAATTTCACTCATGATTTAAAAAATTATTTTGAAACGAAATTCATATACTTAATTTAAAATTGTTCGTAATCAGTCAATCTATCATTCACGTAATTTGGTAATGAATTTTATTGTTACATAGCGAGTATCTTATTTCAATTACATACATATGTATTGGCTATGTTCATTATGTGTTGAAGTACACGAATAATTAGTAAACGTTTAATGACTCATAAAAATCTAATTTAATATATATTACATGTTATTTGTTTTAATGCTGAAGAACAGCAGACAATCTAACGGACCATTGAATAGTAAGCAGTTACCGTCGCCTATGGATGTTTATCACGCTAGAGCCACCGCAAACACGCTGTTTTTTCTTATGAGTACAGGAACCTGGGTCACTAATGCCGGAATACAACACAAGGTTATTATGGCGGCATACTTATAGATCAAGGATGGTTACCATCCAGACGGGCTTGGGGCCCTACCACGTAGCTATGGTTGTTTGGTCGCCTTTCACGACAGGCCGACCCTGGCCACAGGGGTTAGTATTATTACTCCGCCCCTGCACGAAGACTCAGTCAAGAGTATAAACTTCTTTATATTAAAGAAGTTTATCGTCTTGACTTTTTATATTATAAAGGCCTTTTTTTAAAAGGACTTCTTATATTATAAACCAATGCAGCTGTGAAGAAGTGTTAGTATCTTTACTCGAATCATAATGTTCTGCAATAATTTTCAATATGACTTAGCCTTCAGTTAGTTTTTCGGACATGAATATGAAAATCATCGTAAAAAATCTTACACGTCGATATCTCCAGCATGAGTATTGATCTTGGTGTGCCCTCATTGATTCTCTTTATTCGGGCTTTGAGTAGAAGATCGAACTCAAACTTGGAACCTTGTACGATATCATTGGTATTGAAAGTAACCATATGTCCTAGAAGGAAAAAATCCCGTAGCTAGATCTAAACATGTTTACGCTTTTACGGTCTTCGGAGAGATTTTGCATCTCTTTGCGTATTCTACCGTCTGTACAACGGAGAGTGTTCTGAGAAGCTATTTAGAATGGTGCCCTCGTCGTCTTTTTACCACTGCACTGCCCGCCATCGGCTTGGTGTTCATCCCCATTTCTTGGAACCTATTCTTTCTTGTACGAAACGGTTCTCAAGAACTTTCATGTTGCGTACTCTCAGGATTTGGAATGAGCTTCCGGCTGAGGTTTTCTCAGCGCGGTACGATATGGGGTTCTTCAAAAAAGGCGTTATAAAATTTCTTCGAGGCCGGCAGCGTGTGTGTAATGCCTCTGGTGTTGCAAACGCCCGTAGGCGACGGTGACCACCTGTCAGGGTGGCCCGTTTGCCTGTCTACTGAACTCTAGCTATAAAAAACGCTTTCTTAATGTAATTTTTATACGCTTAGCCAACTTGGTAGATATACAGTACTCTAAGCTTTTTCGTACCTTTATTGTGTTTGCGAGTTCGATTCCCATTGTAGACAAAATGTTTTGAATAGTAAAACTTTCAAAACATTTTGTTTGCGTTAGGAACACCCGCATTCGTGGCAGCCTTCGTATCGCTGACATTGCGGACCAACTGTAGGAGTGTCGCCTTCGCTGGTATTGCCACGTTTTACGTCAACCGGCTAACTACGCTAGGAACAAATATCTGGCCATGCTGCCTCCGCCGGGACCCGGCGGGAGGGGTAGACCCAACAACTGCTGGTTTGACGTCATAACGGAAGTTGCAACCGGGATTTGACGCTGGGATGAAAAAGAAGAAGAAGGAGGAGTAAAACCTTAGGATGCAAACTTCCATGTACTTATGCTGCAAGTCGTTTCCAACTCTCTTGTAACAAGTTTAATTAAACCTGTTCTAAACTTTACTAGCCATTTCCACCCGTTACGTTGAGCGTCTAATAAAAAAAGGAAATCGAAAAAAATGAGAAAATGTCAATGAAATCCAAAAAGTAAGTAGTCTAGAACCATAATGAAAAATTCCGCGTCTCATAGTCCCATCCCGTTATGTTCAGTAGTTTTGTTGTAATGGTGCGTCAAAGTAATTTTCATAAAAGGGATTTCATTTTTATATTTAAAAAAATATTTTTAAAAAATAAACCTCCAATTCCAAAAGGACTTATTCATCTATTTAGTTGATGTAAACATTTTATAATATCATAAGTTAAATATTATACATTGTTAATATTAGTAAAAAATAAATAAATAAGTTACATAATCAAACTAAAACCACGTACTAAGCCGGTGAAGTCATCTGTCAGCGGCCAATCCTAACGATACATATTAACAAGGCGATGCCTATAAATCTAGCTTGACGGGCATGGCAAATTAGTATTCTTTAGTTCACTAAATGGTCTATTTTAGAAGATTATTCCTGGTAGTCGCGTGGTTAACACGACGGTCGCAAAGTTAATAAAAAATTGACGGTTGAAAATTCCCTACGATGTTTAAAATATATTATTATGAGGAATTTTGATGTTTGTATCCAGTTTAGAGTTTGGGTCCATTGTGAATAATCTTACAAGGTAAAATATTCTATCCGTTTTTTTATCGCTTTTTGTATGTCTGTCTGTGCAAATATTACATTTACGAAATAGGTTTCATTATTTTTTTAAATGAGCAATTACTTTTTAACTTCTCAAAACCCTTAACATAATATTAGAATACGTCCCGCTGCTGGGCCACACACAAACCCGCACACATACACGTGATCTCTGTGTGCACTTCATGATATTTCATTTCGGATTCGTTATAATATGCACAGTTACCAGTAGACGAAAAAAAAACTACTTAAAAGAAGAATGTAACAAGCACAAGCTGTGCTTTGCGTGTGATAATACCACTGATGCCACCACCAAAATACCCTTATAGATAAGAGTCATAATTGAAAAAGTCAAATGTACCTACATGAATAAAAAAAAATCATATATTTTTTTATTGCTAAGTACACAGTAATAGCAGTAAGCAGTCACCGTCGCCTATAGATTTTTTTTAGATTCTGGTTACTATAGCGGTGTACTTATAGAACAGGGGTAGTTACCATGCGGACTGGCTTGGAGTCCTACCATCCAACTAGGGTTGTTTTGTCACATTTTACGACAGGTCGTCTGGATGTTCATCCCCATTCCTTGGAGCCTCTTCTTTCTTGTACGAAACGTTTCTTAAGAACGTTCATATTGCGTACTCTCAGGATCTGGAATGAGCTTCCGGCTGAGGTTTTCTCAGCGCGGTACGATATGGGGTTCTTCAGAAAACGCGTTATAAAATTTCTTCGAGGCCGGCAGCGCGTTGGTAATACCTCTGGTGTTGCAGACGTCCAGAGGCGACGGTTACCACCTGTCAGGGTGGGCCGTTTGCCTATCTGCTGAACTCTCGTTATAAAAAAAATAAATAAGTAATAGGTCGACACGGAGAAAAGAATCTGCTTTCTATTTTTTTTTATCAGACCAATTACTTGTAACAAGTTCAATTCAAAACTCTTAGTTTAAATAATTTAAAGAAGTAAACTAAATAACAAAAGATCTCTTTAGTTTTGAATATCTAAACAAGTAACGGTGTACGCCACACCGTGTGACAACTTGTTATGCATCACAGCTGCAATCGTATCGACTTATTAGTCATTCCGGCACACTTCGACGCGTACGCCGTCACAACAAACGTAACGTGTACTTCCCTATGATACAGTTAATAAAATAATTGGAGTACTAAATATTGGGCAGTTGATCAATAAATATGTTGTTATAACAACATCTGCGATATTATATTTTACAACATCTTGTTCCTCTTACAAACTACGTGGAAGGAGGTGATATTTTAAATTACTTTTTCCTATTTTTATTGATGTGGGACAACAGACAGGCTGACAGGGCAACGTTAACACGCTGCCATTCACGTAGTGGAACTGAAACCTGGCTCAGAACACAAGATTATTATGGCGGCATGTATAGAGATAAGGTATGTTCGTCACCCAGATGGAGCCCTACCATCTAGCTAGGTTGTTTTATCGCCTTTTACGAAACATCACCCCCGGTTACAGGGCTTAATATTTCTACTCCTTGGACGGATATTAAGCTAGTAAGCTAACCCGCGCCGTCTTTACTCGGGGATTCAAGGGATGCGGGTGCACCCGGGCACAAGATACTTATAAGAGCGGAGGCGAAGGCTGACCGCCCCGCACGCTGGCACAGAATATGCTTAAGACGGCGCTGAAGTTAACTCATCATAATTAACAAGTTTTGTATTACTTGTTTGAATTGTGAATTTTAAAATTAATCTATTATTAAACAACAACACTGTAAAAGGATACGAATAAAGCTACTTTCATGCCATTAACAACAAAAAACTATAGACGCCATATCACCCATCCTATTCGAATCTAAACTAAAAATTCGAAATCGTATCGCGTCCTGGCGTTTCCGCTACGTGCGGTTTCCGTGCGCACGCGTACGTTGCATCCCTAATCGCGCTTTTACATTCACGTATTTTTCTTTTTTTTTTTAAGTATATGTATCCTGTGTTTTGATCGATGATTACGAGATAGGGCGATCATTTGTAGTCTGAGCTCATAGCACAAAATATACAAGCACAGAAGTAATGTTTCACATCACTGAAATATTGGTTTAGTAATAAACTGTTTTTACTTAGAATTATATCATATAGAAGAGAATTATACATATTTAGAAAAAAATACTATTTTTATAGGTAAAGTTTAGCAGATAGTCGCAATTGCTAGAAAGAGGTCACTATCACCCATGAACGTTTTCAATATCAAGGCATTACCAATGCGCTGCCAGCCTCTAAGAAATTTAACAACACGTTTCTTGCAAAAAAAAATGAAAAGCGGTTTGCATTTAGGTACATTATTTTAAACGCCAAAGGTTTTGTAACTTGCAAACTTAAGAACAATAAAATTACAATAACTGAAATATGAAAACGATAGAGAATAAGACAAGAAATTGAGTCTAAGAAAGGAAAGAGGATAAGACAAGTTTGACTAATGGAATTATCGTTAACAATATTTTATATGGTATTTCTTGAAAGAATGACATCACACCAGCATAATACGCTAAATGCTTAGCAATATTCTATCACGGAATCTGTCATCAAATTTTGATAAATGTGTTTAATTTATTTGTTTAAAGAGACATGAAAGGCACCGAGACAAAATGCCTTAATATAATACATAAATATAACACAATAAATTTCATAATAATTACACATACTGATTCTATAAGCTTTGCACTGAAAGCAACTGACCTGGATGAAAAATGCCAGATGATAAAGAAGATGATCATTCATTATCAAGCGATTCACATAGACATCCTTTATGTCTCAAAAAAGTGAACAGTTCGAGCGTATGTACCTCACAACTAATAATCCGAAAATATACACAACAGTTATATTGACTGTCTAGATTGTGCTAGTTGGTCCAATCATTTTTATCAGTTGCATCCATACCTTTGTAATCCCTTACAATAATTGCCCTAGACGTTCCATATAATATTACCTTCTCATTAGCATTATACTCCGATCGTATTAGTTACATATTCTATGCAAATATTATTATTTGCATAGAATCACACAATTGGTCTTTATGGTGGTTTATGAAGATTAGGCATAAACACAAAGTACATACGTATCTTTTACTTTTATACCCTCCACCATTTTATGGTTATAACTTGATAAATCACTAGTATTCTAAACGAGTTCTGTTCAAGCGTTTGCATCATTTTGACATGTTTATTTTATTTTAGATCACAAGTTCACTCGTCACGATTCCATCCCTCGACTCCTTAATCATATTAATTACCTAATTAAATAAATGGCACATGTTAAAGACTTGTTGACGATCTCCATGTCGTAAAGCCTTTCGGGTGATTTCCGTCTCAAATGTATGTATTTATTAACAAAAAATATACCTATATATCTACGTAGCATATCAGTTGTCTTTTATCCAATACCTTGTGGGTTGGATAAAAGACAACTAGTAGTGTTTGGGACTAGATGGCGCTGTGTAATTAGTCTTAGTAAAATTATTAATTTATTCTAGTTAAGAGTTATTAAAAATAAAATAAAATAAATAAATTTGTTGGTAATTTAATGATTTCTTATATTGCTGTTGTGATAATATTGTAATGTGTCCGAGTATAAATTTTCTCTACCCCATTACTTAAGGAAGTCGCTAATAAGAGTAGGGTATTGACACATGGATTTCTGGTTTGGCTAGTTCACAAACAGCTTAGCAAGAGCACTGTTCTTTGAGGTATGGGTGAGGGGGGTAGTGCGTCCTTCCCTCAACCAAATTCAGTCGTATATAAATATATTATTATCTTCTTTAAGAAATTAAAGTGTACGGATGGACACTGATACAATTATACAGCTAAACTGCCAGCACTTTATGATGGCCGTTTTGACGTTTGTCCATTTCTGAAGTTTCGTTTTTAATTAGTAATTACATTTGAAGGAGCAAATTGCTGTTCTTTATTGTCCATAGTGACGTGCAGTTAGTCACAATAAAGAACAGCAATTTGCTCCTTCAAATGTAATTATTAATTAATACAAAACTTCATGAGTGAGGACAAACATCAAAACGGCCACCATAGCGTGCCGGTAGAATAGCTCAGCAACTACAAAAGTAACTGTACGTTCAAGTCTGTGGATTCAATATCCGCGGATAACCAAATATCTATATGATTCAAGTAATTTTTCGAGGAACTGACTTTAAATAAATTGCGCATATAGAAGTTTATCCCTATAATACAACGCTCAACAACATACGTTGGAGAGTATAAACTTCGGATAAAAACAGTATGAAATTCTTGTAAAAAGATAACAGTGGCAACTTGATGTAACATAATCCTAGCCAACGCGGGTATATGAAGTGCTCCACACTCTTCTATTGCGGCCGCTCAACTGGCTATGATAGCCAATACTGGTCGCAGCGACATACCATTTTTCAGTCGTCATCTGTCTTTGTGGTCTTCAAATCAACTTTTACCCTCTGCAATGCCCCTATGCCCGCCCCCCCTATGGACTATTAAGAAAGACCTCAGGAAGCGAATTGAAGCTTTTCAAATGTGGGCATACAGGCGTATGTTGAGGATAAGTTGGACGCATAGAGTCACAAATGAGGAGGTTCTGCGGCGAGCTGGACGGAAAAGGGAACTTTTGTCTATTATCAAGAGACGAAAAACTGCATATCTCGGTCACGTGCTCAGGCACGATAGATATACCCTCTTGCAACTTATAATGCTGGGCAAGGTTGCCGGTAAACGTCGAGTTGGTCGGAGAAAGAAGTCGTGGCTCCGTAACATCCGAGAGTGGACTGGAATAGCGAGCGCATCCAAATTGTTTCGACTCGCTAAGGACAGGCAACGATTCCAGAAGTTGGTAGCCAACCTTCACTCGTTGGAGAGGCACTTGAAGAAGAAGAAGAAGAATGCCCCTATATCCAGCTGGCTTTTTTTATTGCTGTAGGACATCAGACAGGCTGGCTGTACACACGTTATCACCGCCTGTGTGTGTTTGTAACGCCAGTGGCATTGCGAACACGCCGCTGTCCCATAAGGGTACAGGAACTTGGGTCACTAATGCCAGAACACAACACAAAGTTATTATGGTGGCATACTTACGACCAAAAGTTGTCGCCATTCAGACAAGCTTGGGGCCCTACCAAGTAGCTAAGGTGGGCTATTTTGTCGTCTTTTACGACAGGCCGCCCCGGCCGCAGAGGTCAGTATTATTTCTCCGCCCCTACACATATAAAAAACCAAAAGTCAATGGCGTCGGCATAATACATATTGTATTTATATTTTAATACTCTTTTTGAAACATGTTAAAGCTTTAAAAAAAATTATTTTATTTTATTATACCGCATGCTATCAAATCCGTGAGTTTCAGCCCCGTTAAGACAAAATATTTGTAAGATGTTCTGTTTTTCTGATCTGGGTGTAATTGTCAATTCGTGTATTTTTGAAAAAGTCCTCAAAACGAGTATTTACATTATAACTATATCAATACCTACTTATACACGTTTTCCAAAAAATAACATACATATTTAGTTCAGTTAATGCAGACTATGTAAAATATGTCCTTTACTCATACATCTTGAATTCGTTATACCGTTTGAGAATATTTCTCAGGTTTCCGGTGAGTGCGCACGCTTTGGAACGCGCGAACTCTAAACTCACCATTCTTCATTTTACAGAACCATTTATCATAACATCACCATACTATATAAGGGAGCTTGTACAAGAAGCAAATGAGAATGGAACCATGCTATCCCTTTCGAGGTTGTGTTTAGGGCTGATTATTTGAAGAAGAAAACCAAGGGATGAAATCTTGCATCTTTAATTGACGATCAAAGCAGTGCAACGGATCTATCCCCAAGATTGAGGGATTTATATAATATGTATTTACTTACTACAGATCTTACTTACTATGAAAAAAAAACTATTCTTACAGGGGCGGACCCCTGTATGGAAAAAAATGATGTCGACATACTTCTCACGCCAAGACTGATTAATTTCCCATCGATCACTTTATATGTGTGACTAGCCCTTTATCACTTAAGCCAGTGGTGCTCAAACTTTTTTCGTCTACGACCCCTTCAGTAGAGAGATAATTTTTGGCGACCCCTATACAAATATAATGTATATTTTGCGCATTTCTTTCGATTTAATTGAATAAAAACATCGTTAAATCCAACTCGTGTTAATTTTGTATAACATTAAAATCAGTAAAATTACACTTTAATGAGATGTATGAGGCATGAGTTTCTAATTATTTCATCAATGTTCGGATCTTAGTTGGTCATTGCATTGCAAGTCACTTCAGGGCTTAAGCGCGATCGGTATTTAGTTTTATTGCAACTAGTTTGCCAAATCCCAACTGGATACACATAAATATATTGATGCAAATTGTATTAAAACTCTGATGGTATTCTTGATTAAAACGGGTATTACTCTGCCATGGATAACCAAAAATTTTGACGACACTGTGTCTTAAATTGACTTCGAAGAGCACCATCACTAAACAAATCTATCAGTTGCTCTTTCTCACTTACTTGAATAGTTGAACTGCATATGTCCTTCGAAAATGGACCACGAATCTAACCAATATCATTTTCAAGAAAAGCTTTGAATCTTATTAAAAAATTTAAAAAATTGGCGAGCCCTAACAAACTTCTGGCGACCCCTAGTTTGCGCACCTCTGACTTAAGTTATTCAAATGTTGAATAACTTAATATTCCTGAACTAACCATAAAGTGTATCTAGCTCGACTCTACTACAATCGGATACAATACACCTTACTGAAAGTCATTTATTTCATCTTAAAGTACCAAATAAGGGAGTCATATTATATATTATATATCTTTAATTAAAGATATTTCTTTGCTTATATGTAATCACTCTTACATACAGAGTGCGCACCGATTTACATAGGTTATTGAGAGCGGGACCTGCGCTGACACCGCCGTTGCTTCACGTCCGGGCGGTGTGAACACATTAGAGAAATGTCTTAGCCCGAGAAACTGGTTTCGAATTATATAAGTATTGCAATACTAAAAAAATATTAAGTCATACCTTATTAACCTGGAGAGGTAGACTGGCTATATAATGCAAGCATTTTTTAGCGTCAATTGACATTTTCAACACCAAGGATTTATATCTCTATGAGGTCTTCCTCCCACACTCTATGGAGAGGTTTTGAGGCCTCGAAGGCCATTATTTACCCCAGCGTAAACTCAGGTGGAAACAACCCCCGGTGATGTGGTTCGAGCAGCCTGCAGCGCGTGATCCATGTTGGCGTAGCTTCACCGCAGGGCGCAGTTATATGTTGATCTATTTTGGCTTGGTGGACAGATGTTGGTTATCGACGGCCATCAGCAGCTTTTGTTAGCCTATTTGTGGCTTGGTGATCTCGTGAGTTGCCAATCTCCAAAGTCCAACGAGCGTACTATTAAGTCTCTGTGGGTCGAGAGCCAAATTCCAT
The DNA here is from genome assembly GCA_963693495.1 of Malacosoma neustria. Taxonomy (NCBI): domain Eukaryota; kingdom Metazoa; phylum Arthropoda; class Insecta; order Lepidoptera; family Lasiocampidae; genus Malacosoma; species Malacosoma neustria. The sequence goes on along the minus strand of OY856381.1, from coordinate 1,490,679 downwards.
GGTGATCTGGTGGCTGAGCGTGCAGAGGGGCAATGATGTGGAGGTGTGTGTGGGGGCCATGTTCGGCGCGGTCCAATATTAACGTACCAAAAATAAATATTCTGGAGTAGGGTGATAATTGTTTTTGAATTTTTTCAAATTAATTTAAACGGCCGCAGTAAGTTACATTAATTAATAATAAGTGATAAATAGCAATTAATACAAGTCAAGTCCGGAATAGTTTTACAGTGTCTCATAGAACTGAATAAAGAATATCAGAAAGTTATTCCAATCATCCCCAAAAATGTCATAATCATGATTTGTTTACAGAAAAGCATTGAGAGCAGTAAGGTGCGTATGATCGGAGACTGTGGCCGTGAGATATTACGGCAAGACGCGATCGCGAACAATCTGTGTATCCTTGCTCGGGAATAATTATTGATGCTTCTTCAATCATATATTATGATGATTGTATGATTGAGGAAGCTCTAAGTCATGAGTGTTGTTAGCATTGCCAACCAATGGTAACGATAGTTAAACTAAGATGAAGGCGCCATTTTAAAAACAGCCCACTTTATTTAGGAAAAAAAACTAAATTAAATGTCTAACATATTGAGTTGACCACAACATGCTAAAATAAACTTAAACTTACAATAAAGCTACATACAAGTTTGATACTGACGAACTCTGATGCTCAACGGTTAAGGTAAGTCGGACGTCTGCGGAGGTCACGTGTTCGATTCCCGTCTCAAGTTGTTGATATATTAAACTTATTTATTTACAAGGAAGATTATACTAAGTATATCAGTTGTCTAATACCCATAACAAAAGTGTTCTGTTGCTTATTTTGAAACTAGATGTCGTTGTATAAATTGTTAGAATACATATATTGATTTATGTTCGCTACAATAAAAGTCCCATTATAAATTTACAAACATGTTTAAATTATTCTGTAAACAAAGTTCAAACGTGCTGAATTGTATGTAAACGCAAATCATATATTAGTGGAGGTTGCAAAAATGTTACTAATGCTCAATTAATAATTCACCTGCTACACAAAAAACACGGAAACATGAAAAAAGTATAATTCGTTCAATCACGCTACTAAATGACGGTTCACGTTATAAAAAAATATAAATTAGGTCCGAGACCGGTAGCCTCCGAGAAACATGATTCAAATATAACTTTTAGGACCTTCAACATATGTAATTATGTCGTGTTATATTTTTTGGGTCGCCAAAATTTTTGGGTCAAATTGCAATGCATTTAGGGATCAATTTGATTAATCAACCTTGTCCTCTTCTCTACTATCTAATGCCGATATATCAAACTTTCTTCTTCTCTCTTCTAACTCATCAGTCTGTTTTCTTTGTTATATCAACAATCTCCGTGGCGTAGCGGCTAACGCACTTTGGTACGCTTGCGGAGTTCAGGAGTTCAATTCCCGTCTCGCGTCTGAATAATATATATTTATTTACAAAAAAAGTATATATGTAGTTTATCAGTTGTCTAGTACCCATAGCACAAGTGCTATGCTACTTACTTTGGGACTAGATGGCGCTGTGTAAATTGTGCCAGTATATTTATTTATCTTCTATAACGCACTTTTGTTGGCATTTTAATTCCGAACATTTACATTGCTTTATAGATGATCAAAATAGTTTTGTATCTTTGTATAATATCTCCTTCCTTTATATCACGAACATAATTATTATGGCTCACTTGAGTTATCAATAAATTATTTATAAATTTGTATTGAAAAACATTTCCTTTTTGTAAATAATATTGAAATATATTGTATTTTAACAGATTTATTTTTAATGTACTATACAAATTAACTACTAAATATACCTTTTTTTAACTCTATCACCCCACAGTTTATTATCAGTCTCTAAGTCTACTTTTTAGTTTCTCCTTTACAATAGTCTTTTCAAACCTCGTTTGTATGATATACTAATCTTGAAGTTTCTACAATTTTATTGTACGAACCCTTTTGTATGTTGTCCACTACCCAGATTCATATGAATGAAGCCAATTTCATATCAAATCAAAATCTGTCTTTGTTCTCTATCTAAATATTTCCTATACTTTTGTATCATCGTGAACTTTTCCAGTACGCAAGGCTTTTATAGTATTTAAATATTAAAAAAAACTCATAATACTTTGGGATTTTATTTATACAATTAAAATATTTTAACTTTATCAGTTCAGATATCACAAATGAATGCACAGTTTGTAGCTGCTTAATTTTATAATTATATTCAAAAGTATTTTTATTTTTCTTGTCATTAAATTAAATTTCAAATAGCATGTATACCGTACATAATTATACCTTAGGCATTTTAAATGTAAATAATATTTTGTCCCCCACAAATTCCCGGGAAACTTGTTAAAGCAATTCAACGTCATAAAGTCCCGTTAATCCAAAAAGCTCTATATAGAAAAATATATTTTGAAAGCCATGTACACGTGTTCAAAAGCAAAATTTCCTGTTTAAACTAACGTTATAAATTGAAAATATATCTGATGTTGTACAAAATTTATTTATTATTTAATGAAGACTTGTTTAGTTGGAAAACTTTGTGTATCAAAAAATAGTAATCTACAAATTCTAACGTGAAATATCGACTTTCGAAAGTGGCTACACAAAAACGTATTTCCATATTTCGCACATCACAATTATCGTGAAAGATAAATCATGACTTTGAAATGATTAATAATGATAAAAAATGAGTACAAAACAAAGAAGTTGATTTATAATTGCTTAACTTGTTATGCACGATTGATAATTTTATATATCAAAATATTGATCAATTTAGATTTTAGATATTTACTAAGATGAGCTGTACTAACACTTTCAATGTGAACTACACGGTATCGTATATTGGTGGAATGACCTTTTTTTTACTAGTACGGCCTACTAGTAGAGCCTATGTATAAAAATATGTTTCAAAATAATTCCTTACCATACATCATGCTTTATTGATTTTATATAAGACGGTTGTTTGGAAAAAATCATTACTAATAAAGACCGCCTTTTGTACATTTGTTTAGTTTAAGTTATAAGCTATAAGTGTATGTTCATTTTTTTCTGTGTGCAGTAAAAAATATTCTATTCCATCCATAAACTATAGACATAATAAAATAGTTTGGCCACGTAGTTAGATCTTGTTTAAAAACTGGCTAATTAAGTGCATCTCATATTCTAACCGGCATTATTATGTTGCATTCGAAATGTGGTGCTGGAGGCGCATGCTCTGAATACCCTGGACAGCTTTCCGAACCAATGTGTCCATACTCCAGCAACTAAAGATAAGGACGAGGCTTTCCACCATCTGTCTCCAGCGGATACTGGAGTAATTCGGCCACAAGGCCGAAAAGACAATGACAACTTGGAAAAGTTAGTTGTCAACGGTAAAGTCGAGGGCAGCCGATCGCGTGGCCGTAGTCCGACACGTTGGTCGGATCAAGTTCGCACCGCACTAGACACATCCGTCTACGAGGCACTACACGGCGCTGAGAACAGGAAGCAATGGAAAACAACCATACGTGATAGACTGGAAGGTGTTGGTCACGACCCTCAGATATGAGGACTACGACTGAAGGAGGAGGAGGATTATTATGTTAATGTGTGTATTGGTATGCTCCCTACATCGTCAAAGCTCTTAAATTAATATATCCAGTAGGTTCCAGTTAATACAACATACCTAGACATTTGGTCTTCACGTAGATAGCTGGTAGCTGCAAAATGTAGCCATGTTCGCGAAGAAGGAATAATTGTAGTTTTCTCTCGTGTACATGTTGTAATCTTTTTTTCAAAACGATAAACTAATTTAATGTGTATAGAAACAAACCAAGATACTACTAGACTACGTACTGTACTATGGGCGCAGCAGTTTGGTTGCGAGTAAGATGCAAATTTATACAGAACCCGTAATAACTTCACTACACCCACACAAAACCCGCGAATTAGCTCGAAAAACCCGAAACATTCAGATTTGGCACGAGTCGTCAGAAATTGATTTTTTCCAGTGCCCGTTGCGATGTGCATCCGGCAAAAAACTAAATTGCATTTTAGAAGACTTTTTTTTTATTTTTTGTAATTAGAACAAATCGTGATCAAGAATAAAGGTTCAGTAATTTGCTATTTGATTGGATGATGTCAGATTTTGTTGTAATATAATAAAAATAGGTTAAAAGTTGACCTTTATTATGATACCTGTATTTGTTTCCGACTCCTTTCATAACTAACGCGTTTTTAAATTATATGACATCACTATTTGACTTATACTTTAGTCTCAAGAAGCAAAATGTACTGGGAAGTCAAAGTTGTAATTAGTTTGTATCTAGTATTACTACTCCTGATAATCAAATCAAAATTTCCTTATATGATAAAACGATTTTAGAAGTACTCACAGAAGAACAAAATAATAGTATATAAATCATTCATAACCACCGCGTCTTAAAAGGAAGTTACCTAAAATAGAAACAGGGAAACAAATGATCTGGGATATAAATTACATAGGAGTGTTTAAAGATTTTAGAAACATGCCTTCGTAACACCTGAACAAACATACAAAAACTTGAATATATATTAGTGAATAAGGTGCGATATAAACATGAAAAACAAAACAGGAACTTGACTACTTGATTGAAGCGCAATTTGTGATTAAATAAGTAGCCGCTTTGTTCGTTTACAAAAAACACGAATTTCAACGCGCGAGAAAAAAACGAAACATCGCGTCAGCTACAAAAGCTAAACGGTTCTGTCAGTTTTTTTTTATTTGCGTATTTATTTATTGGTTAAAATATAATATATAACTTAAATTATGTTTAACAGCTAAGCAGTTTGAAGATTTATTCAATACATATTCTTATCCGACTAAATATCGTAAATATAGCATTTACTTATTTTCTTTTTAATTATCCGCTTGGAAATATTTTATTTATTTATTTATTTATTTATTTATTTTTATACACATTATTTAAAACACATTATTTAATTAACAAAAACATCAGCCACTGCCCCCAAACTAGAAAAGTATCTGTGTCTTGGAGGCCGAGGCAAAAAATTTCCATTGCATAATCCGTGCGGTGTGGGTGTGTGTATATGAGAGGGAAATTAAATGTTGTGTATGAATACATTACATAAGTGTATATACAATACTATACAAATAAGAAGAGTATTTTATATACAGACATACTGGGAAATAAAATATTATGAAAAATATCATGTCATTGGTTTGGAAATATTACCTTTAGTCTATAGGCTCAAGTGGGTGGAAAGGCGCCACGGCGCCCTGACCATCCGCCTGACGCAGGTCCTCTCGGGGTACGGTTGCTTCGAGAGTTACCTGTGTCGCATAGGGCGGGAGATGACGTCGGGGTGCCACCACCGTAGCACGGGCGACGAGGAGGACACGGTGGACCACACTGTCGCTCCCGGCCTTGGTTCTGTCTATGGTGGGGGGCGATCCTGGATGGACGGCCGTCGCCTCCTTCATGTCTGCAAAGGAGGCGGCGGAGCGGGAGCGGGAGTCGACCACCACACTCTACTAATAGTTGTTGTGGTATATATATCTCTTTTTATATTTTAATTATTATCTGTTTACCTTGCATTTTATCTGCCTCTGTGTCTGTGTATGCCACTCTAATGGCCCAAGCGGAAGATCAGCGCTGGTAAACACAACCAGCAATCTGCTGAGCTGGGACCAATTTAAAGCTACATTTGCTTGCTTTTTCTAATAACATAAGCGCATTTCATATTGTACATTTATTTATTTGTGTTAATGTCATGTATACTCATTTGTGTTATTGTAGTTCTAAATAAATCTTTTTTTCTTTTTTTTTTCTTACTCCCCTCTCGCCAACGCAGACCACTTCGTCGGCGCCGGAGGGCAATCAACGACCTCCGGCCGCCGTAGAAAAGTAGTAAAGCCGACAAAACAACCCACCCTAGCTATGTGGTAGGGCCTCAAGCCCGTCTGGATGGCGACCACCTTAGGTCTTAAGTATGCCGCCATAATAACCTTGTGTTGTGTTCCGGCATTAGTGACCCAAGTTCCTGTACCTTTATGGGACAACAGCGTGTTCGCGATGCCACTGGCGTTGCAAACACTCATAGGCGACGGTAACTGCTAAATTCTAAGCGGGCCGTCAGCCTGTCTGCTGTCCTACAAAAAAAAAATAACATTATATAAGAGGCCTGCCTTGACACAAAGGGCCGGCTGGCGCCAGCTTGGGCCACGAGATCTGCAGTGGGTCCGGGAGTAGGCAATAGTAGAACAAAGGGGTTTTTAGTGGGTAGTCGGATGGCAAATTACATACGGAGATAATTTCCGTCAAGAATAGTTTCCCCGAGACCAAAAGAAGGCTTAAGTGATTATATTCTTTTTAGTCTTATTGAATGTCAAAATTGACAATAACAAGGGATGAAACTTTGAAAACAATGGTATTTTGTATAATTATTTATAATTTCTGAAATACATTTTGCTCAGTATAAAGAAAATGGCGTATAAGTAATCTGAATTGATTTATTATTGCCTATTTGTGAAAATACTGTTTACAAAATGTGAATATAATGGTTACGAAACACAATGCAGGTTTTTCAATGCAAAAAATTTTGAAGTTTTGCAGTGATGCTGTTCAAACTGATGTTTAAAAATGGCAAATTAACTGAGTAGCTATAATGAAACCTTGACTTTAGACTATAACCTTTGACAAAAGAATGCTAATAAAATTTAAACTTAAAAGATAAATTATATATAGTCGAATTTCGACCCCTGGGCAACCACTAGTATATATAAAAGGAATATACGGTTCTTTTGATGCATTATCACAATAAAACTACTGAAAATATCGCGATGAAACTGCGATTCGACGTAATTTTTTTGTACATAGTTCTAGATTACGTATTTTTTGGAATCCATTGCCTAATTCTCATTTTTTTTTTCAATTTATTTTTTTCTCTTACAGGTGACTAGTGAATAATAAGTCTATAATAATATATTCAAAAATTGCTTCGACAACGATTGAGTTAGCCTTACTGACATTGTTATTAAAGTTCAGTTCTTGGATTATAGAAGTGTGTGTAATGAATTCAGTGCGTATACCAGGATTTAATTGGATATGTCCCAGTAAGATATAAATTAAATTAGGTTTAGCTTTTCAAATAATAAAATTAAATTATTATTAACAATAAATTATTATTATTGACTCATATTACTATAAAATGCCGGTGACACCAGTCTGTAATAACCGCCACGCTTGTTCAAGGTAGGCTGGCAGATACATACCAGTGATAACGATGATCTTCATTACGAAGAAATTATTTAATTTTTTTCACTTTACAACGCTAAGACAAAATTACAATGTAAAGACATTGCAATTCTGTATTGTATGTGCTAGTTTTGAAAATTGGTCAAAGCTTAAACTAATACGTTATCAAAATCATCAAAATACGAAATTCCACAAAATACATTAACCCTTATAGTTGACGTCTAAGCCTTCACACGGGAAAACTGTAGTGTTAACTATATTAATGGTTGATACAACTTCATACTATATTCGTTAGCGTGTTTCACGTATTACCAACGTAAATTGAGCGTCCGCGATCCCCTTTTCTCTATCAAATATAGAGGAAATAAATGTGAATATATTGAAAGATGGAGGTCATGGGAAATGGTTGGTTTATCAGAGGAAGTTATAAAGTCTTTAGCATACGGCACGTCGTGTGAAGGAATTTATCTCGAATATCTTTGGTTTACGATGACTTAATTGTAGTAATGGAACTGGGTGGTATTTATATGTGTGCACTTTAATGGATTATGTATGTGTTTAGTTATCTAATGAGATACACACGTGTGTGTATTATATAATAATAAGATATTCCATGTAAAAGCTGTTCATTTTTCTCAATTATACAAATATCATTGAATATTAACTAGTTAGAAGGAATTACAACTTCATTATAATTTTTATCCGTGCAGGGGCGGAGAAAGAATACTGACCTCTGCGGCTGGGGTCGGCCTATCAGAAAAGGCGACCAAACAACCCACCCTAGCTTTTAGGGAACGTATGCGTATGAACCCGTAGAACTTTGTCCTTTTACCAACAACGGCATATCTTGGGCGTTGAAGCATAATATGTTTACACTTCGAAGTGAGAGCTAACCCTCACAATCATGTGTGTATTTCCTAAATACACATTTCTTTAATAATTAATATATACATAGAAATATAGTATTTCAATTTTAATAAGGAGAATCTACTAGATAGTTAAATTTATTTGTGTAGCTGGTCTGTGGTTTGATGATATCAACACAACAAATTGTTTAAGAAAAATAGTGCGACATATTAATTGATACTTATAAGCAAATCATTTTATGTAGAATCTAGTAGCTGACTATTTTCAAAGTTCAAGTATAGCCAAATATCAACTTTACTTTTAAAACGTTTATAATGTTTTTGATGTTCTTGAGATGTAAATAAGTTACGTCATGCACATTTCAATGCTTGGCGGCCCGCAACGGGTTAGTGTGGGACTACTATGCAATGTGCGCATGCGCACCCATAATTGACAAGAGATGCACGTTACTGTAATACTCATACAAAACCACCCAGTATCCCTCTACTATTTAAAGAACGGCGGTAACGATGTGCTTTTGCGTGCACTTCCTGACACAATCATACGTTAAACTTAATTATTATTGTAGTATGGGTGACATTCAATGGAACCTTTAGAACTGTTTTTATAACAGTCAAATTCGTAGAACATTTTAGGTATACTTTAGATACAGAAACTTGACTGCAATTTCTTATATAAAAGCCAATAAGAGACAACTAATTTTGTGGAAGCATATTCTGATTTTCGGTTAACAACCTAATATGAATCTGAATTTATTTCCTCTCCCTCTTTTTAAATAAGCTCAAAAACTACTTGAGGAATTTATCCATGTAAGTCATTCACTAACCAGACAAAATTGAAACCTAACACCCCTTAGACGGGAGTAAATATTATACATAGCTAAGTCACAGGCGTTTCCATTTTATATTATTTATGATAAACTAAATGTAATAAATTAATAATTAATAAAATAAAGGTTTTTTTCATACGTTGAAGTATCAAACTAATATATCCAACTATAACTTAAATCACATTGGTGTAACAACCGCATTAGCCGCGGAAATGTAAAAATGTAATATATTTTAACCATTTGTCGTGGCACTCGCCGCCTCTTCTCAGTCGTAATGATATAGTTAGGAAACTAGATAATGCGGTTTAGTACGGTTAAGCAGTTTTACCTACTAGATATTTGGTGAGGTTAATTTGAATATAATTGAATGTTTTTAGGAATAAAATGTTATTTTTTGTAATTTGTTAATAACTAGCCGTTTCCGCTCGCTTCGCTGGTCAAATAACAGAAAAAGTAAATCGGAAAATAGAGAAATTATCGTACGCATACGCGCTACACCGTATTCCCCGCTACTCCGCGGCAAGAAAACACACATCACTGAACACGTAAGGCTTATAAAAATCGTTATTTCTTAAAACTTTTATAACTCTATATTAAATTAAGATATCACTATATTTTTAGATAAGGGCCAAGTGTGTAAGAAATAAAATTTAGAAAATATAATTGAAATATATCCAGTAATTTTGCCGTGATGCGCGCACAACTCCAGTCCTCTATCATTTTATTTATATAGATATTCCTTTTTTTTAGAATACTGCAGATAGGAAATATTCTCTAGATTAGACGTGACTCACGTGTTAATATTCCATCAACCTTTATTGCACTCGCAGCCAAACAGATCCGATATGGATTTAATATTTAGACAGTGGTGTGTTACTAATCTATAGGATTTATTTATTAGGTATATAATAAAACCCAGTTTATTATTTCCTCACTTCTTTATTGACGTCTTTATCGCATGCTGGCTTAAAACAGACTGACCACTTGCCCCACTCAATATTCCGGAAGCGATTCTCATTGGCCGTTTATACTACGGTGGCATCTTTTTTTTTAAAAACAAGTAAAAGGTCGATCTAATTCTCCAAAACCTCTTATAAATTTCCGAAAATACCCAGCCAACCCCAAAAACTGGTGAATTTCTTGTACATTACGTGGAGTGAGAAATTGTTTCACAGCCAAAATTTTGCTTTCGTTGGGTACCTTCCACAGAAATCTCGTAGCCTAAGTAACTGATAGAATTTGAAAATAGAAAGAAATCTTATTATAAACATCACAACAGGTAGGTCTTCAAGCCCGATTGAATTGCATTTCAGTTTTCCGTCGAGACCGAGGAGAATCACTTTGGCAAAAGCAATTTGCATCTAATGTTGCGACTATCTACTATCAGCTGCTGAGGAGGGCGTGTAATATATATATATATATATATATATATATATATATATATATATATATATATATATATATATATATATATATATATATATATATATATATATATATATATATATATATATATTTTTTTTTTATTATTGCGTAGGACAGAAGACAGGCTGACAACCCGCTTAGAATTTAGCAGTTACCGTCGCCTATAGGTGTTTGCAACGCTAGTGGCATCGCAAACACGCTGCTGTCCCATAAGGATACAGGAACTTGGGTCACTAATGCCGGAACACAACACAAGGTTATTATGGCGGCATACTTAAGACCAAAGGTAGTCGCTATCCAGACGGGCTTGAGGCCCTACCACGTAGCTAGGGTGGGTTGTTTTGTCGCCCATATATATATATATATATATATATATATATATATATATATATATATATATATATATATATATATATATATATATATATATATATATATATATATATATATATATCATATCTATATATATATCATATATATATATATATATATATATATATATATATATATATATATATATATATATATATATATATATATATATCATATCCGTGCAGGGGCGGAGAAAGAATACTAACCTCTGTGGCCGGGGTCGGCCTGTCGTAAAAGGCGACAAAACAACCCACCCTAGCTACGTGGTAGGGCCTCAAGCCCGTCTGGATGGCGACCACCTTTGGTCTTAAGTATGCCGCCATAATAACCTTGTGTTGTGTTCCGGCATTAATGACCCAAGTTCCTGTACCCTTATGGGACAGCAGCGTGTTCGCGATGCGACTGGCGTTGCAAACACCTATAGGCGACGGTAACTGCTAAATTCTAAGCGGGCTGTCAGCCTGTCTGCTGTCCTACGCAATAAAAAAAAAAAAAAAATATATATATATATATATATATACATATTATTAATTTAATATAATTTTATAGTGCAAAAATACAATGCACATATTTATCCTGCGAACTGGTCAATTTCAAAAGCTCTTTTCGGGTTTTGGAAAGATGCTATTCACGATTCCCGACCTTGAAATATTCAATCGTCCATGAAGAATTTATAAGCAGAACATATCCTCTAAACTGCTCAATTACTACTTTAAGTTTGACCATTGGAAATATAAGATAAGGAAACAATGACGTACCAATTTTGTGGCCCAAAAAAGGGGCCATAATCCACGTCAAATTAGCTCTGGTTACATATCAATAACTAAGAAAAAGGATCCAAAAGATCAATTGTTAAACTATTCCTTTCATAAACAATGACAATCACGTCCTAGATCCTGCCTCCTGAGTGTGGTGTAATTATGCATAACAAAGGATGAAGGGTTTACAATAAATAAAAGAAATATTCAACCGGTTAAGAAGTCAAAACATTTGTGTTATGATTCTTAGAAGCTCAGCGGTATTGTCTCTTGGCGAATTGTTAATTTTTGAATCTGTTCCTTTTATAAACAGTGTGATTTTTAATTTTTATTTTGACTATTTAACATATGCTCTTGCTTCTATTATGAGACAGATATATATATATATATATATATATATATATATATATATATATATATATATATATATATATATATATATATATATATATATATATATATATATATTGTACTTAAACACCTGGACTCGGGACGAGAATCGAATCTATAACCCCTGCAGGCGTTCCGAAGTGCGAAGCCCATATACATAAAGTCACGGGGAGCTTGAAATAATAATTTAACTAAAATTGAGAGATTCAAGAAATTATATAACTACTTTTCACTACACAAATGAGTGTTATTGTTATGTATCGTTTGCCGTTCAAAAGATTTAAACGCAATATTTAATCATGGAAGTTCGGCTTAACCAAATTTATTTGTCAATAAGAATATTATAAACAATCACTTACATTGAAAAAAGAAAAACCATTAATGAAATTAGTAAAAGGAATTGAAATTAGTTTTTGCCTTAGTAATTTAATACGACTGCAGTTGTTGATAAAATCTGGTAGTTATTATACATTTAGACACCCCAAAAAAAATCGTTTTCTTCCCAGAGTTAGTTCTGACTTTAGGATTCTATAGTTAGCTTCATCTCTGTGTACTAAGTTTGTCTGATTTATTATTAATAAAAGTTAGGTGTAATGGTTTTTAAATATAATGTTTTCCTCTCAGGTTTAACACTGCTATTTTTTCTGTATTTTTTTTTCTGTATTTTATGCTTGTATATAAAGTATATTATTTATTTATTCATGCTCTAAATCTTTCTTATTATTTATTGTCTTCACCGCCACTGTCTTTTTTCAATATTTTCCCTAGTTTAGGGGTTGCCTGGAAGAGATCGCTTTAAGCGATAAGGCCACCCTTTGTTCAACAATTATTGTACCTAGTTTTTAAGAACATAGTTTTAATTTGGTGAACAATAAAGTGTTTTCATTCATTCATTCATTCATTCATCATTCATTCATTCATTCGTTATTAAGAGAGAGGTAGTGTTATATGCATACAATTGCAGTATGGTCAAGAATTTACTAATTTCGTAAATTTATGCGCGGGCGTTAAGTAATCAAAATTGTTCAAAGACTTAATAAGTTTGTTATGTATACAGTGTGTAATTTGAGGATACCAAAATTAAGAGGTATAACAGTATTGCAACATAGTAAAACGAATAGACTATCAAATGCCACATTATTAATTTTTAGTAAACAGTACTATTTACTAAATCCAAATTATTAAATAAGTTTTGTTCGTAAATTATACATAATACTATAATAAATATTGCAACTAAGTTTAAAAAAAATAAATAGTAAATATCTTATTTATTTCAGTTCAATGTTTGATATCAGCCTGTAACTAATTTCCTGTCATACCATATTCTAAGCTTGTGCCTGCGCACCCGTGCACCGAACCCAATAAAAAATCATAATGTGCCATAAATATTCCATAATCCGTCAAGAATGAGTTTCGACTGTCACAAACCTCGTGAGAATTCGAGCTGAATTTTATAAAACTCCAATATATACCTTATTCCTTTGTAACAGAGATTAATATTTTACATTATTCTAATTCTTCAAAAGATTACTAATGATTGAACGCTGTGGTTTTGTTAAATGCTCTCTTTGACTCCCATTGTTGGGATTTGACGAGTTAATTTGTTTGTGGTTCTTTTCGGAAGTGGGTCGCCCTTGTTTCGGCATAACTGTGCCTATTCATAACTTCTCGGTGGGTGACATTAATACAAAAAAATTTGAAACAATATTCCTTATTTAATAATAAATTATTTTTAAATTTAAATTTCCTATTCATTATTATACCTATATTATTATCTTCATGCTCCTTGTTACAATTATATTTAATAATAATAATATTTCTTAATTGCACATAGCACACAGTTCAGAACTAAGTAATAGAAACATAAATTTGGATGCTAAGTATGCTTATCGCTTGATATCATTTGGATGGACAGGATTTATAAAATTATAAAATCGTATGCGCTATAAAATAATATACTACATACATACGTAAACATATGTAACATGTATAACATGTGTAAAATAGTAATAATTTAACTATGACTAGAAAAATCACAAGATAAAAGAATAATGTAACCTTTCTGTAGTGATAGTATATTAGTTTTTTTAATAATATTCTTTAACAAGTGTATTAAAGAATGATATAGACTTGGCTTGTTTTATGTCAGTTGGTAATATGTTCCACAGTCTGATTTCTTGTGCTCTAAAATAGTTATCATAGAACTGGAAAGTGTGACTGCGTATTTTCAAAGACAGTTTCAATGACGCTCTCAAGGCTATCCTGAAAAAACTGATTTAAAAAATGTTGTATTGAAGGGAAATGATGGGAACATTCCAGCGAAAGCGAATGGGAAGCCATTTGAGTTGCACCCGAAATCCAGAAATGTGATTATCCTTTTCGTATAGTATAATAATATATTCTTAGAATGTACAGATGGATTGCGTTGGAATAGCGAAAAATAGTGTATATGTTGAGGTGACAGCTAACAAGAGCCCTCTGCTCCTGCATATTGTGCGAACCCCACATAGTGTAGGATAATGTCAGAATAAAGATAATATTCCCGGGGTCAGCCTGTTATCCGTGCAGGGGCGGAGAAAGAATACTAACCTCTGCAGCCGGGGTCAACCTGTCGTAAAAGGCGACAAAACAACCTACTTTAGCTACTTGGTAGGGCCTCAAGCCCGTCTGGATGGCGACCACTTTTGGTCTTAAGTATGCCGCCATAATAACCTTGTGTTGTGTTCCGGCATTAGTGACGCAAGTTCCTGTACCCTTATGTTACAGCAGCGTGTTCGTGATGCCACTGGCGTAGCAAACACCCATAGGCGACAGTAACTGCTAAATTCTAAGCGGGCCGTCAGCCTGTCTGCTGTCCTACAGCAATAAAAAATATTCTTTGACTAAACGTATGCTTTTCAGGACGTATTTTAGCGAATAGATTTATGCGTACCAAGAGATATGTATGTTATAGTACTAATCAAGAGATGCCTAAGATAATGAAAGTCAATAAATGGAGTCAAAATACCGAAGAAGAAATTTTAGTTGCAACCGAAATTTACCATTAACACACTAAACATTTGAAACTCAGAATTGGATGATTGAGCAGAGTTTGGGAACATTTTTAATGAACACTCATATAAACGTTATAACATTCCACAACTGAGTTTGAATTTTTAGATATGATGGATAATATACCCACCACACGTGTCCTAGACAAATTAGCAAGTCGCTTACACCAGTGATGTGTCGCTATACCAACACTTCAAATTCGCATAACATGCAAGATTATATTCTGCATATTATGCATAGAAAAAAGCCTAATATGTATTATTTACGGTAATAATAAGGCCTGCAATATTTATCAACTGGTTTTTTTTAATATTCAATGAACTACAGAAAGTATTTAACTTTAAGCCTATAGTTATTTTAACAAAACCATTTTTTTATAGTTTTTTTCAAAATAATATGACCACGCATCGAATGTTGTTTGAGCTATCTAAGCCAAATTCAACTTGTAACTTTATAGTGCATTTAGCATCATAAAACCTTAATCCATAAAATCCATTTAATAAAATTGATAATATTACAATCTAATGTAAAAATTTCGAAATTCGATTACGTAATAATATTAATTAAATACAAGAATAAATATTACGATCGATTAAATATAATCGTATCTAAAATAACATCGAATACTTCATTAAAATATTTTAAGCACAGACTATTGAAGCGACGTGGGAAATAAATTGAAATCCATCTCCGTCTATAAAAGTGATGACAATTTTTCTATGACTAGTAATGAGTGATAAAGTATTTTTTGAATAGTATTCGTTCTAGCATATTTAATGAAGTAATGTGAGTCTATTAATGGTCTGAATTATTATATGAAATACGAGTCATTAAACTTGATTTTACAACCATTTAAAATCTCGTGGATACTGATGCTTATACTCTGTAAAATAGATTGAATGATGAATAATGGCCGCGAAAAATTCATCACCATCGACAGTCTTTCTCATGAAGACTTAATGCTCGATTCTCATTTAGACACTAGCGACAAACTTTCTGAGGTAGGTTCATTGGTATAAAGGGAATAAAGAATTTCCGAAACATATCATGTTTAACAAAAACTACTTACATGGCGTAACAGTTGCATTCGATAATACTGACTGTTTGCATATTTCATTTATTTATATTTTAGGGTTAACAGGGTTTGCAATCCAAAATATACCATAAGATATATCCAAAAATGCTGCCCAAAATCACTATTCTACGCGGACAGAGTCGCGGGCACAGCTAGTTTCATAATATGATTGATAATATAAATCAACTTAAATTTGAAATAAAACCTACAATGTCCAGCCTAAGCTGAACCCTATTTCATATGATTGTTGATATAAATCTGAGGTCAACTTAAATTGGAAATTAAAATTTTCGAAACATCATTTTTAACACAAACTGGTTATTTTTCTAAAATAAAAATAGCCTAAGTTACTCCTTGATACATCAGCTATCTGCCAGTGAAAGTCCCGTCAAAATCGGTGCAGCCATTTCAGAGATTAGCCGGAACAAACAGACAGACAGACAGACAGATGGACAGACAGACAAAATTTTTGTCTGTAAAGATAACTTTGTTCTTTTATCAGTAATTTGAGTAGATTTTAAATTATTATAACCGACTTGTAAAGGTTATAGGTATTTGAAGTCCAATCTTTTTTTTTCGAGATTTTCTTGTACCAAAATTCATTTTCTCTTATAGCTAGATTTGATCATACAGACAAACGGACCACTCAGTAGCAGGCAGTTACCATCGTTTATGAACATCTGTCTCTCCCAAGGGTCTATCCAACGGGCAAAAAGCCTCGAAGGATTGTTATTAAATAACCTATTATTTAAACTAATATTATGTCTAGTTGAAATTTATATTGTGGGCTCTTTAACGGTCTTTACCCAACATTATACTACTTATAAATAGATATATAAAAATGAAACGAAAGAATTACTAGTATATGCATTATATTATCAAATATTTAGGATAGCAAAAGAGAAACACATTTATAAAAAAGAAGTACGTCACAAAATACAATAGGATCTATAACAAAATTGATAACCTTCGCTGATGCCGAATATAATATGGCGGGTGCGCAGCCCTTCGTTTTGGCACTCGATAAATGACTAATGTAACGAACTATTACGAGTGAGCTCCTCCGGACAGCAATAGGTAGCGCCCGCGCCTAGCGGTATTTTTTTAACCAATCACAATGGCAAACGGTATAAACCAATGCGCACAACAATATCTAGCGAACAATCGACTGAATGCGATATAGAGTCTCTCAAGATGTACGCCGGCTTCAATCGGTCGACTGATACTTTAGTCGGCTTGCCTATGATGACGATCTTGTAGTATGTTTTTTCACGTTTTAATACAGTGTAGAGACCAAAAGCGGCTGTAAAGATTTTCGTAAAGCGTTTTGGCGGAGAAATAGTTGGCTAGCAGGTTCCTGCTCACGAAAATTGAAGAACTACCATGATGCGTTACAGCGTTGGTTTGCTCGCCCGTATGTTGGCTCTTAAGCGTTAAAGAAAATCTGCATGGTCCACGATTTTGTGGGGAAAGGTTTGGAAGAAGGTTCCTGGTAAGTGTAGCGTCTCTCCTTATACCAGTTCCACAAATGATGAACCAAATTTTTTTTTCCATCCTGATCGTATTTCAAGAAGTAGCCAAAAACTTCATACCATTCGTCGTTATCGTGACACATGACAGCTGATTTCAGTTGAGTGGGAAATCTTTTGACCATTCCGTTCGCAGCTGGGTGGTATGCTGTTGTCTGTATGTAACTGGACCCGATAAATCTGGACAGTTCTTTACACAAATGTGTCTCGAAATGTTTTCCCATAGCTGTAGTTATTTTTTCTGGACGACCAAAGCGTGATATCAACTAGTCACAAAAGCTATTGCCACTATGTCAGCTTTAATGCCGTGAAGTCGTACCTCTGGTCATCGTGTAAATCTGTCCTTTACTGTAGGGAGTATTTTGTAATCATGTGACGCTGGCAGTGATTTGATGAGGTCTACGTGTACATCTAAATCTATTCTATGAAAGAACAAATACCCAGTTGTTGCAGTCCTTCTTTATATTCGGCTATACATGTATTATTGCATCATAAGTCTTACTGTAGCCTTTAGCTTGCTTCTGATAGTACCCCTGCGAGAGAGAGCATCGGCCACTATGTTCTCCTCTCCTGATATGTGGCGCACATTTGTTGCGAATTGAAACACAAAATCGAAGTATCGAAACTGGCGAGAAGAACAATTTTCGGATGCCTTGAATGTTGAGACTATTACCTTATGATCGGTGAAGACAGTGAACATCCTACCTTCAACCATGTGTCTTAAATGCTTCACTGCTTCATCTATAGACAATAACTCGCGGCCGAAAGGGCTGTATTTTCTTTGTGAAGTACTCAAGTTTATTAAAAGAATCCAAGATGTTATAATCCATCGTTGGTTTTCTGCTACAGTACGGTGCCAGTTGCATTATCGTAGGCATCCGTACAGAATGTTAAAGCTGCTGGTGTCGTGAGCTGTGAAAGTTAGGATGAGCTAGCAATGTCGCGTCAACAAAACTTTTTTTGCAAGCTTCAAATGCTTTCAGCAGTTCTGTTGACAAGTGAAGTCGAAAAGTACGAGGCATTACGTTTTGGCCTGGCAAAATTTCGCGCAGTGAAGTTTGGATTTCCGCTTCTTTAGGCACAAATTGTCTTGATGCTGTAAGAATTTCTGGATCGCCTCCACCTTCTCGTAGCCTAAGAAATCTACCTGAGGTTCACCGAGTACGTACTTGGATGCGTTCACAACCACGCCATGGCCTTGCAGACGCTGGAAGGCTAGCTTTAGGTGCATTGTCTTTTTCGAACTAGCTACTAAAATGTATATGACATAAGTATAACAAAAGTCAAGACATCTAAGTATTTCATTCATAAATCTTTGGAATGTTTGAGCCGCATTGCGAAGTCCGAAACTCACAAACGGGAAATCATAAATCCCAAATGGAGTAGTTATCTCTGTCTTTGGTAGGTCTACTAGATTCACAGGAATCTGATTATTCATTTTTGTATCTTTAGTTTTAACTAATATAATGTTGGGTAAAGACTGTTAAAGAGCCCACAAGATTAACAGAGATTGGAGAGATGGGATTGAAGATGAGTTTTGGAGATTTTTAACGTACATAGGTTTGATTTAAACAAGTTCTATGGTATAAACATAAATATTATTTAAAATGCCTCCCTTGTTTCAGTTATTGTATTGTATACAGTATTTGAATAAGTAAAAGTATTTACCTTATTTTAATAACATACTGGATTTCCCATTAATGAAACTATAATAGAGTGATCAAGATATAATTGACGTCAGATTTGAACATTATAAAAAAAGTTAATTGAACTGTTATTTAGTTTATAAGTACGAGTAGATTCGCGTTAATGACAATACGAATAATATTATTTAATGGGTATCTTTATCAACTATTTTGTTTTCACGTTTAAAAATTTAATACCTCTTCTTTGAACATGTCAGTCATTATTGCGATTAAATACAATTTATTAATTTGGTGATATATTTTTCATTACAGATTTTTTTCATTGTTAAGGATGACAGACATGCTGACAACCCACTTAATAGTAAGCAATTACCGTTGCCTATGGATGTTTGGACGTTAGAGTAATTGTGAACAGACGGCTGTCTGCGTAAAGGTACTAGAACCTGGGTCAGTAATGCCGGAACACAACACAAGGTTAGGTTGGGTTTTGGTTCATATGGCAGAATAATTATAGACTATAGCTTAGAGTTCCATCTGGCTAGGTTTGTTTTGCCTTTTACGACAGACACAGGGGTGAACATCGTGAACGGCCTACCGAAATAGTGCACTTTGACCTAGCGTAGCAAGTGTCTAACTACCTACCTAACCTACTACCGAATATGATTAGTTTCCTCTAGGGAGACGCTCGAGTTCAACAGTGGGATGTAGGTAACTGTGCGTATATGAGAAAAGCAAGAAATATTTTTCTAATTTTTTCTAGCTTGTGTCCATAAAGAACATAAAAGAGATTTCTCGTTGGAAAATGTATTTTTTTAATATTAAAATATGTACCTACATAGAATTACAAAAATCCCTTCTACGTAATTAATGTTACATAAACAAATTTATATTTTTCTTTATTTTATGGATTGCAATAATAAGTTGTCGAATAGTTAATCATCTATAACATGATTATATTTATTTAAAGTCACTTTATTAATGCCAAATGAAAGTTGCCTACAAAACCAACCGCTTCATTTATTTTTCAACGACAGGGTTAATTTTACTTGTTTACTTTTTTATGAACCATAAATAAATTTATTGTATATAATTATATATCAATCTATTATAAATTAGTGAGTCAATAGTTCATTTTATAAATTTTCGGCAATACATTTTTGGTATATAAAATAAATATATTGCAAAGATTTTGCATTTTATTGATAGATACGGATTTCAGTGGTATATAACTTATAGTATCAAAAGCGCAGTAGTTAGTGAGATATCAGCCGGCAGTCAGTTCACACAAGCTCACTTCACTCTAATAGTGATCAATGATGCGTCTGCGATAGAAATATGCCAAATATTCCATACATCACACACTGACAGCCCGACTCCGATATATTTTACGTATTAAGAATACAACAGACATGGCCAAAAAGATTTTCAAATATGTACCCTATATAATGTAATTAAATATGTACCCTCAAAAACATGAAATCAGGGGTGTGTATTTCGGGCGTGTCTATTAATTGTGTTATTGAAAAAATCAGCATAAGATCACAAAGATACATCTTAAAAAAATAAATTGTCTAAATCAGTTGAAATAACTTTATACCACTTTTCTAACCATTATATTTCACGCTATCGGCTGAATCAACTCACAGACATGATTTAAAATTTATATTTAACAGGCATGAATGTTTGCCTCATACAAATACAATCTATTTGGTTTATTGTACCATTAGTATAATCAAAAATATTCTTGAAGCTGTAAACGTCCGTAAATATCAAAAACTTCACAACTGGACCAGCATAAATTGCAGAAAATTTTGACAAAATAATCACACACCCCAGTTACGGAAGTCGTATTTAAAGAACTGTTTACCATGTAGACCCTTCATCATATAATAGAAGCATATATTACAGTTGTTAAAACTTTCGCGCTCTATTTCCATCTGCACTTTTCTTTTCTTGTATATTGAGGTTTAGGAATATATATGAAAAAGATTTTCTAAACATTACTTGTAACAAAGGCGATAGTTGACAGTGAAAACAGAATGCATGCCTATGAAATAAACAACAATATATAACAATATATAAGTATAACAAACTAGTAATAAAATTAAGTGATCGTATTATCTTTAATTAAAATTTAACCAAGTTTTAAGTATGTATTTATAATGATTTATATATTCTCTTAATGATTGAGACTATATTGCTGTCAGAAGTATTTTAAAAAAAATCGAGAGACTTCTAAAAATTATTACCTCTTCAATGTAAACCACACATAAGTTATATACAGGTCAAATACTTTTAAAAATCGTTTGGCGATTTAACAAGAGATGTCCGAGAGCACATTTGATTGCTATTTGTAACGTTTATATTAACCTGATTGAATGGATCGAGTTTGATTGACGTACCGTATAACGAGTCATTTTGTTTGGACCTCAATACATATGCCTCGGCGGGAATCGAATTAACGCTATTGGGAACATTTTGCATAGCCATGTTTTTCTATTGCTGAGGAACTGCAGATAAGCTGATAGCCCATTTAATAGTAAGCAGTTACCGTCGCCTATAGATGTTTGCAACGCTAGGTGCACCACGAACAGGCTGCTGTCAGTATATGTACAGGAACCTAAGTCACTAATGCTGGAACGCAACACAAGGTAATTATGCTTGGGTCCCTACTACGTAGCTAGGGTTGTTTTGTCGCCTTTTACGACAAGCCGACCCCGGCCGAAGGGGTATGTATTCTTACTTCGGCCCTGCACGAAGAAAACGTGTAATATACGATTAGGGAATCGGTGCTTTTTTTAACTTAAGAAGAACTTTTTTTAACTAGAATGAACGAACAATTTGTCCGCCACCCTTGTCCTAAACGGATTGATGGATTACACACCGGTGACCTTGGTGTTTGAGTTTCGTGGCTATATTTACACACACACACACACACACACACACACACACACACACACACACACACACACGCGCGCGCACACGCACACGCACACGGCCGCACGCATATAAACACTCACATTTATGCATAACTCACAAATATACAAAAATAAGCTTACTTTTTTTTAAATTCCTTACATTACAATGTAAAAAACAGAAGCAGGTCCAGGTTCAATAGAGGAAAACCTAGTTTGGCGGCCATAAATGTCATGTATTTTTTTAGATAGTATTCATGATATACAGAAAGTATTTTGTACCACTTTAAAACAACTTAATTGCCTTTAAATAAATAATTCTGAGCGCGGCAAATAAGTAACAGAGACATCAAGCTCAACATGTCCAGACGTAAAATTGAGCAATCACGTCACGAAGGCACGGCCGTTAATAATCGTGTCATCTTCACGAATAAAGCACAGATAGGTGCTAATGCAAGAAATTAGAATGACACAGGAGAACAATAAAAATAGTTTAGCTTGACCTCGACATTTGAACGGTTGTGTCCAAGCTTGTGACGAAGATAATGTACAGGGTGTTTTTATAGTCAAAACATGATAATATTTATACTGTATAATAAATATTCCTATAATATAATAATTCATACAGTGCCTCCAAGTCCCTATATAAGCAACGGAGCTTTTTTGTTATCGGTTCTAGATAACTGATGGTATTATATTCAGTTAAACTTAAACCTAAACTCAGGTGGGAAATTGAATTTACGTATCTCACATGTGTTCTGCGAAAGCAGTTGTGCCATAAAGGTTGTTAAAATAGCTGTCTTAGCCTTAGGGCTCCCTTACTAATGAAGTCTCAATTTTTTTGCTATTTCAGTAACACAGAGAAATTGGGTAGTTGTGGTCGTATTGAAATTGAGGTACATCTTATATTATAGATATATATTGTATAAGGAGGAAGTGACAACGAATTGATAGAGATGAGAGAAGGACATATGCGTTAGTGCCCTTTTCTTCTTCACAATATCGTTTCCAGGCTCCGACGCGGAAGGACCGCATTAGAAACTCTCGTATTCGCGGTAGTCTTCATGTCCGTAACATTTCGGATAAATTGCAGGAGTCTCGGCTCCGTTGGTACGGCCACGTTTTACGGCAACCGGATGCTTACATGGGAAACCAATGTCTGGTCATGCCGCCTCCGCCGGGCCCCGACAGGAGGAGTAGATCCAAAAAGTGCTGGCTTGACGTCGTAAAGGGTGATATGCGTGCCAATAGGCTCACTACCAAGGATGCTGAAGACCGTGTGAAGTGGAGTAGAAAAAGTCGGAATGTGGACCCCGGGCACAGAAACGAAAGTTTAGCTTGCAACCGGGATACAACGCTTAGATGATGATGATCGTTTCCAGGCTCCCAAGTATAACTGAGATACCTGGTGAAATTTTTGCCTTTAAGCTACGTCTTCAAAAACGCTGAAGACAGACATAAGATTGTTTACTTCTTCTTTGAAAACATAGAAACCCAATATTAGTTTTATATATGCACATAATAGACAAAAAAACATCTTGTATATAATATCGCAACGTGTCGATATATTAAAGAAATACTTTGATAAGTCAATTCGTCACACATTTAGCGGTTTTGACTTAATTTGGTCTCATTATTGTAACATCAAAGAGTGCCGATAGCGGTCCACATCAAATGGAGCGGCCATGTTGGATTTTGGCCGATCATTTTATTGATTTTATATTATGTTTTACTAGTTCGCGCCCACAGGTTGTGCTGTGGTAATTTTGTATTGGCTTTTCTTGTTGTTTTGTTTGTCAATTCATGAATATATATTTTAGCTTTCTATGTGTAGAGGGTATCAACCGGAATTTACCTTCTAATTAAAGGAGTTGTGGTATACAATATCTCTATTACGTTTGAAGTATCAGATGACAGATTAGAAACCCGTAAACATTGTATCAAACAATATTTAGAGTATTATGGACCGAACATAATTGGCAGATAATAATGGTTAACTTGATGAATTTATTTTAGATATTGCTAGAAAAGATTTAATGTTTGTTTATATTATCTATATATAAACAAGTAAATCAAACTTTGATTAGTATTGAATTTAAATTTATTCTAGTTTTTATTTACTCTATTATATATATTTCTTATATTACAGTGTGTTGTAGTATTTTTTGACAACTTAGATGACAGACTAGTTTGACAGATTAGTCTCAGCATAGTTAGTAGAGGAACGTTTAGCTAGTTTCCGTTAAATACATCCGTCATCTTCTCTGTCAAATACAGCAGATGAAATAAATGATAACCCAGCGACATATAACTCAAAAATGTTAGTCTATGAAACTAATATAAACAATTATCTCCGCGTTTAGCTTGGCATTAAAGTAAAAAAAGGAGCTATTGTGCTGATACCTGAATTTTTGAGGCTACATTTGTGTCGACATACCTATATAAAGCTCTGCTGCCACATAAATCTTCATAAATCAGTAAGATCATCCAGGACTAGAAGTAAGAGTAATAGTTAAATGTCACGAGTGATATTTGAATCGTGAATGTTTTGTTTTAATTTTATTACTTGAGCACAAACAGCAGCGATGTGAAGAAAGGTTACTGCCTCTTTTCAATTGGCAATAGCGATATACTTCCAATCCCGTACGAATGTTTGGTCGTCCACCTAAATACTAATTCTAATGTTTAGATCAACTAGCAGCTCCTGGAATCCACATTAAATAATTATTAAAAAATAGATGTACAGAAAAATATCTAAAACCATAGAAACATACATAATATATATAAAATAATCGATTAAAACGTTTGCGCTGATTCGTTTTGCTCTCTCTGACACACCTGTTCTGTTAACTAAAGCTGGTTTTGTTCAAAATTCGTTCCACAATAGTTTTTGTTTGTCTGGTTCATTTTACAATAATAGAATTGTTGATAATGGGATAACAATTAATGTTTAATATGTTTTTAATTAGGTTTTTATTGACGTCATAATTTTTCGTTATATAAGCATTTATTTTATAGGCTATTTAAAACTCCGTTTTTTTTTGTCACATTTTCCTTCGCCGTCGGTGTGGTAGTGATATAAATATCAAGCTAGAAATACTGCTATTTTGGGGCTCACCATCGTAGGGTGACTTAGACAAGTTGTACGTTGACGTAAATAAGACAAACCTCTGGCTAAATCTCCGAGAGTTACATCGCTTAGATACCACGTACCTTTGATAATTTAGTCTCATATTTTTCATACATACGAAACAGATAATTCAGAGAAACTAGGGAAGAGGCGTGCAGCTGTTTTGCCCTATAAATACGAGGGGCGACAGATAAGATTGACATTCTCAATATAACACACGATATTTAAAATTCGATATTTAAACATCAAGTTTGTTTGTCAACACAAGTCCAAACAAGAGTCGATGTAATGGATTAAAAAAGGAGAAAAGCCGTTATTAATTAATAAAAACATTCTCGAGACTGACTCACTAAATTGGCATAATATTAACCGTGCCTTGTAATTAATTCCTTTCGATAGGTAATCTATTAATGAAATTTCCTCGCTATCCCAGAAGATAGTCACCACTAGCTTAGACGTCGACTAAAATTAGGTTAGGTCCGGTATTATTTAATGATATACATATATAATATTGTAGACATATATAATGAGACAGCTTTTTAACTGTTTGTTTGTTTGCATAAGGAACTTAATGAAAGAAAAATTGAGATGTAAATTTTTTATTTCTCAATATAGTGTCCCTCAAGTGAAACACATTACTCACATCTGGCATACAATCCTTGAAACCACTCGAAAAATATTATTTGTCTTTGTCATCAAAATGACGATCTACGGCAGCTTTCATTTCGTTGTCACGCGAAAATCTCCGGCCCCGTAAGTTCTTTTTCAATTTGAAAAACAGGACAAAATCGTTAAGTGCCGGATCTGCACTGTACAGTGGTTGGTCAATTTCTGAAACCCCATGTCTTTCAAGGCCTTCCCCGCAACACGAGCGATGGTAACGGGTGCGTTATCATGCAAAAAAAAAAAACACTCCACGCGCTGGCTTTCCACGTTGTTTCTGCACAACAGTCTCACGAGCCTGACTCACTAAATTGGCATAATATTAACCGTTCCTTGTAATTCTTTTCGGTAGGTAATCTATTAATGAAATTCCCTCGCTATCCCAGAAGATAGTCACCACTAGCTTAGACGTCTACTTATCTACCTTGATTTTCTTCGACGGCTTCATCATACTGGCAAATTCACATTTCATCTGTGGTAACGATCCTATCACAAATTTTTTAATATTTATTGTCAGCCAACGCCAGAAAAACCATGCAACTCTCGAGTTGACGTTGCTTGTCAATCGACGTGAGAATTTTCGGCCAGTACTAATTTTTTTTGAACATTTCCTTCGATCACTGCAGTGACAAGGCGGCCCAAGCGAGTATTATCTTCGCAGCTCATCCTTGTTGAAATAAGGACTCAGTTTTTCACCGTTGTATATAAAGGTAATCTTGAAGAACTGACTCTCTAAAACTTCTGCATCAGGTTCATATTCGGCTTATGCAAATATGGCCATATTTCTGAATTACGCAATAAGCTCAATTGATTGACAATCCGTTTTCGCCGGAATGCTCATTTACTGTCACTCTTATATAGTATTATTTTTACCCCTTCTACCCCTTTATATCTTAAAAAAATGGTTTGCTTTCAGCCACATCACCAAACCTCATACTCTGCGATCGACCGCAAGTCTAAAATTAGTAATCCCCAAACACACCACTTCATTTCTTGGGAATTCGTTCTCAGTTCAAGCGGTAAAACTCCATAGTTTCCCTACCTATAGGTATACATTTGTTAAGCCAAACCCCTTCCCATCTTTATAAAATTGGTCCATAAACATAACCTGTCCCTACAAAATCGCTAAAGTTCAGGTGACCTCTATTTTTAATTATGTCATGCTTATTTATTTATCCAGTCAGTGTTATTATTATTTTCTTTGCTCTCTTTTTTCTTCTTTCAAATATTTTGCATAAATAAACTAAAAATATAATTATTTATTTATAGTTTTATAATATAACACTGTTTATATTATTATTATGTATAATCAGTTTGTGCACCGCCATCCACGAGTTAATTAATATATGTATTCCACGCCATTATAGGTTTGCCTGGAAGAGATCGCTCTTAGCCATCCGCAAAGGCCGCCCATTGTATCACTGTAACTTATTCTAGTTTTTTTTTGTACATAGACTTAGCTGGTGAATAATAAAGAGTTTTCATTTCAACTAACGACATTTGTTCAAAAATGCTTTTGTGCGTCTTTCTTTTTTTTTTCTTTTTTTGTACGATGTTTTTTATCACGGCGTGGTGTTTAAAATTTCGTGAATTTTCGGCTGACATGGTGATGTTCGTTGTTTGACAGGTAATTCCATTATGACTTAAAATTTCATTACGGGTTGTTTTTATACTACCACTGTGTCTCGCAATTGGTGATAGGAATAACGATATAATTAGTTATCGTTATGTACCTTAGGCCGCAAATTTATCAGCCGCCTTTCGTACTTCGTAGCGTTAAAGCATTATATATAAGTATAATCTTGGATTTTTAAAAATAAGAATGAATGTATAAATGGAAATAAACATAGCTTTAAATTTAATTTTTAGCAAAATTACAGATAATAAGATAACAGCTAATAGGATAGGCCATCGGTCTATAGGGGTCTATCTGAGTTTGGTTACTGATCAGAACTGGATGGAAAACCAAAGGACCAGGTGACGCAAGCTTGGTTAGGCTTACGTCCAGCTGTAGACAATTAGCTGTCGACAACAACAGATATGAGCAAAAAGTATTTTCAACAACGAAGCACGAGAACAAGAAGAAGATTATTCTAATGAACCTATTCTGTTTAAGAAAGCATTGTGGCTGGCATTTACTTGAAATGGTATTACTAGAAATAATTGCCTATAAATTTCCATCACTAATTAAAGTTAATCCAAAACTAGTTACTGATTGCAGTAATGAGGTATATGTCCATTTTGCACTAGCAATGCAATTAGGCGATGCGTGCGTGTCACCTGTCTCGCGTAACGGGTACACGGCTTCCGTGTGAATAGGCTTTTAGTTTTACCTATTATTCGATTTATTAATTCAAAAGACGCGAGTAAATATTTTATTATACTAGCCGTTCCCGCCCGCTTTGCTAGTCGAATAACATAAAAAAAGTAAATATAAAAGTGCGAATAAATTTATTTTGTTATGGCTTTTATATTCGTACTAGCTGTGCCCGCGACTCCGTCCGCGTGGAATAGTGACCTTATCACTAAGGGGTATGAAAAATAAATGTTGGCCGATTCTCAGACCTACTCAATATGCTCACAAAATTTCATGAGAATCGGTCAAGCCGTTTCGGAGGAGTACGGGAACGAACATTGTGACACGAGAATTTTATATATAAGATATATATTGGAAATTTAAAAAAAAATTAAGTAGGTGCGTATATTTTGTGGCCGTAACTATAGACCCACGTATAATGTATACGAAGAAAGTAAATAGACTCGTGCAGGTATTTGGTAACTAAGTTGTATTTTAACCTAAAACTTCTGTTTCAGTGTCCAAGATGCTCTTTCCAACGTTTTGTTCTCCGCTTGCACTGTTTTCGGCATCGCTAGTAGTGAGTCTGTTGGCACACGTGTGTCCATGGCTGGTTTTGCCATTTGTTCCTCAAGTAGTTGGTAGCCGTAAAACGTGGACATGTCAGCGAAGGCGTCACTCCCACAATTTATCTGCAATGACACATGATGGATGAATATCTCCTCTAATGTACATATTATGAGAATATAATGGCCGAATTCTGATGCTGAAGTAGGATTATATGATCTATAGACTTATGAATCTATTTCTGATTATTCCAAAAACATATTTTTTTTATTGCGTAGGACAGCAGACAGGCTGACAGCCCACTTTGAATTTAGCAGTTACCGTCGCCTATAGGTGTTTGCAACGCCAGTGGCATCGCCAACACGCTGCTGTCCCATAAGGGTACAGGAACTTGGTCCACTAATGCCGGAACACAACACAAGGTTATTATAGCGGCATACTTAAGACCAAAGGTGGTCGCCATCCAGACGGGCTTGAGGCCCTACCACGTAGCTAGGTTGGGTTGTTTTGTCGCCTTTTACGACAGACCGACCCCGGCCACAGAGGTTAGTATTCTTTCTCCGCCCCTGTACGGATAAAAACATATTTTATATTATGGACGTGCACTTATATCTCTTTTTACAAGCTATTATTCCTATATAAATAGCAATGTTCGTATGGCTATTTTGGTCTGAATTAAATAACTATTGCACGTTAAGTAGGCGTTTCATTCAAACATAAACCTGATAAGTGTACCATACTTGGTATATTGTAGTTGGTGCTATTGCCCTAACTACCCACGTGATATTCAACTCCTCAAAAAAAGAAACGATATCATATATAAGCCTTGATTTATATTTACATATACATAGAACATTTGAACATGCCGGTAAAGTTGAAGTGACAGGTCTATAAGACCATCATTAGGCCTGTCCTATTATAGGGCTGTGAAGCGTGGCCGGTTTTAGAGCGACACAAGCAAGGACTGCGTGTCACGGAGATGACTATGCTGCGGTGGATGTGTGGAGTGACGCGGAAGGACCGCGTTAGGAACTCCCGTATTCGCGGCAGTCTTCATGTCCGTGACATTGCGGATAAACTGCAGGAGTGTCAGCTCCGTTGGTACGGCCATGTTTTACGGCAACCGGATGCTTACGTGGGAAACAAATATCTGGCCATGACGCCTCCGCCGGGCCCCGGCAGGAGGGGTAGACCCAAAAAGTGCTGGCTAGACGTCGTAAAGGGTGATATGCGTGCCAATGGGCTCACTACCAGGGATGCTGAAGACCGTGCGAAGTGGAGAAGAAAAAGTCGGAAAGCGGACCCCGGGCACCGAAACGGAAGTTTGGGTTGCGACGGGGATGAACGCTAAGATGATGATGATGATAGAAGATTTGAATAAAAGTTGGTTTTATAAATGTTAATATTACTAATTTTTTGAATCTGAATGACACAAAGGCGAAGGATATAATAGCATGCTCAGAGATGTCAATGCTATAGAAGTAAATATGTATGGGGAAGTTTGGAACACATTGACATATAATAAAAAGTAATAAACTAGCATAATATGCATATAATGCAAAGAGAGTTAGAAAAAGTAAAAGATGGATGAATTATGTAAAAGGTGATTGATTCAGCTATAACTACAACGAAACTTTTATAAGATGTTTATAAATTCAATTAAAATTTAATGTCATTAACGCTGAATTCACTTATCAACACTGGCACGTATAAAAGTATTCCATTAATATAAATCCGTTTCCTAAGATTATCTAACACAATCAGTGAGCAATTTGGTCGTCGGCCGTGGGAATATATGGGTGCGCGGCGCTATCTCGCGCGATCTCATCGGATAGTGGGCGTATCGCCGCGATCAGCGCACGAGTCCCAAACGATTTGAACGCTATACATCGTTTAGGCAAATAGAAATGCTTAAGTGCTCCGATGTTACCTTATAGTGGCTTTTAAATGATTCAAAGAATATATAACTAGCTTTGACCGCGAATTTCGTTTATGTATTGTGATATAATTGAAAAAAGTAGCTACATTTAAAATTTTCTCCGTGCACAGGCGGTGTAAGAATAACTACTAACCTTCGCGGCTGCGGTCGGCCTGTAAAAGGCGACAAAACAATCCTAGCAACGTGGTAGGGCCCCAAACCCTCAATGTCAATCACCTATCATGGTACCATAATAATGTTATGTTCCAATGTTCCAACATCAGTGACCCAAGTTCCTGTATCGCTTTGGGACAGCAGCGTGATCGCGGTGCTTCTAGCGTCGTAAACATATGTAGGCGACGGTAACTGGTTACTATTAAGTAGGTGATGAATAGTGGGCAAATCGTTGTGATTCCCAAAATATTTAAATATTGTGATTGTTTAGATAAAATACACATTATTTATAGTTAATGTCGTAATGAGTTGAGATAACTGCTATCAGAGGAGAGTAGAAGAAAAGAATATGTTGAACCATTCCTATATGATTATAATGTGGTATTAGGGCAGGAATAAGATTTATACCTCACCATCTATCCATAATTAATAGATACAACCAGAATTTAACAATAATATATAATCTGTGATATTAAAATACAAATTAAAGTTTAGTTGCTAATAAACTAAGGAATCTTGAAGAAGTAAATACTTCTTTAAAGTAAAAATAAACATAAGTTAAATGTAATTCATAATATTCTAGAATATTCCGGTAGATGTTCACCAATATTAATGGTCGGTTGGGTTCGGTCGGTTATCGATCGACATTCAGTGCGCCCGCGCATATACATGTCAAACAGTTGGCACGTGCTCGATTGATTTGTCGTATGGACAAGTCAATATTGTGTGGTACAAATCACAAGATAATTCAGGCTAATCTTTTCTCAATATTATGTGAAATCAATTACTATACTAATAATCATCTTTGTTGTATTTAACAAAAATAAAATTCAGGAGCAATGCAAGCAAATGGATTATTTGTATATAATACCTATATATTATATGCACTCCTTTGCAAAAAATACGGACCCCTTACAGTCATTGGTTTTTCTATGGATAATATTATTGTTTTTAGTATGTCATGTTAGTATGACATACTATGACATGTTAGTATGTCATTAGCTTAGGTGACTAGAATTTCTTATTATCAATTAAATATATTTTTAACACTTCAATCCTGGAATTGGTATTTTAGTCAATGTAAACAGACAGCCGTGTTAAATAGGTCATTTTTATGTGTGTTATGAAATTAAAACTACGAGTATTTTATGACATTTTAATAAAAAAAAGACATTAAAAATAAAAATTAACAATGAGTATGACCTCCCCTTGCAGCGATTACAGCATGTAATTGTCTTGGCATACTTTCCACCAGGCTTTTGACGGTTCTCCCCAAGACCAAAAAAAAAGGCTTTTGACGGTGTTCTGTGGAATGTGCTTCCACTCAGACGAAATCACACGTTTAAGCTCCCTGATGTTTTGTAAAGGTTGTTGGACAGATCTTACTCGCTTTTTTAGGATGTCTGAGACGTGCTTAATATTGTTAAGATCGGGACTCCACGCTGACCAATCCAAACGACGAATACCCACGTCTTGCATATAAGCATCTACGTCGCCAGAACGGTGGGCCCGAGCATTATCGTCCATGTAAATGTCATCTTCACCAATTACAGTCAGTGTGAGGTATGCATGTTGACAAGGGGTAGATAAATAGATAACACTTGATTGTAAACGAAATATCTTACAAAAACAATGAAAGCTATTTACACAATCATAATCTAATTGATTTACAATGGGCGGCCTTATCACAGAGCGATCTCTTCCAGGCAACCCGGGCTATAGGACATTATTGATTTTATATTGATGTGGAAAGGACGTATGCCAATAAATAATTTTAATATTTTATTTACAGAATAAATAGACATATCATCGGCTTATTGCAAGAACTCATTAACTGCAAAAAATCACTAGATACGTTTTTATCTATAATGGGATCATTTTTACATATCTACAAAATGTAAAAACACACTAATTTCAAGCTGGCCAATTTTAGCCGTTACGTTTTTGGCTAATCAACATAACCACTAACTAATTCCAACTAAAATGCTGTTTTCCCAAAATAATGTAATGTCACATAATGACTTCTTGCAATAAGCCTATGATATACTTAAAATTTAATAATACATATAATATATAAAATATTATAAATAAATAGATAAAAATACTTAAATATCTATATTTGTAGAATAAATAATTTTTTTATTGTTACACTAAAAATAAGTAGTGATTTTAACCAATTTTTTAAAAGTTGTTAGTGACTTAGCCTTTCTTATAGCAATAGGCAGTGCATTCCAAAGTTTGTTAGCATGAACAATGAAGGAGTTATTATAAAAAGAAGAAGTATGAACAGGAGGTTTTAGAGATAATTCAGTAGATGTGCGCAATTTTCGGAGGGCAGACAATTTAAGAAACTCGAATTGATTCCTTAGGTAAATAGGGGCGTTTGGAATAAAGATAAATTTGTGAACGAGTGGATATGAGTTTTCCGGCGAAGATGGATAGGTAACCACTTGAGTTTTGTACGAAATTCTGAAACATGGTCATATTTACGCAAACCAAATATGAACCTGATACAAAGATTTCGGAGGCGCTCAAGTTTATTAAGTTGTTCTTGAGTTTTATCTAGATAGCTGGCATCAGCATGACCCAAAATGGACATGAGCAAAGATTTTGCGAGCCAAACTTTAAACCGCCGGTTAAAACCAACTTAGGCCTCAGCTGCCCTATCACAAGAATGTGCAATACTTACAATCGTCTTAACTCTAATTTCGAAGATCTCGATATCTCTCACAAATCTTATAATTGGTTTAAGGGTAAAGTGTTGAGCTCAGTTGCGACTGTAAAATAATTGATATGCCAAATAATTGATATGCTGGTTCATTTTTCCGCTTATATTTTATATTTTAATTTATTTCATTGCCTTGATTCTTTTTACACTCTTTTTGTTTTGTTTTTATTAATTTTATTAATCTTAATAATACCACATTGATTCATGTTTGACTGTGTTAATACTTGACATAATAATTGTAACTATGTATATTATCGACATTAATTAAATTATTACTCCATTGACGACATTTGTATTGTAAATGCTGTGCACTCCTATAATGGGTCCACACATCAGAACTTTTATATTAAATGATTTGTAATGTGACTTAATAATGTGTGTACTGTTGATGTGCCATAAATAAATAAATAAACTTTAGTGGCAATCGGTAGGAAATTCCTGAGTCTATAAGAGACTGTTTATTCACATTTATTCCTGAGACTATTAAGAAAGGGTTTCTGTTATGTACCTTTGCGCCTTTAGTGAACCATTTTCAATCAATACTATCTTGGTACGATAGCTGAAAGTTACGCCCGCCAAAAACATAACGGACCCCATATCATAAGATGTGTTTTCTTCAAAACACACGTCAGCATAGCGTTCCCCTAGCCTTCGTAACACTCGCCGACGTCGTTAGAACTAACGATAAATGGAAAAAAATTGAGAATACTGAGGTAACTAACGTTATAAACTGATCATTTTCTCTTGTTAAAGTTTAGTGGTCTGTTCCCTCTAAAGTGAACTCAACTGTGTTGGGGTATTTTTTCAGTATTAAAACAATTGTAGCACAAGTGGAATACATGAACAAACTAATTCGTAAGTTTTTTAAAGTTTCAGACCTGGAGTTACTCACTAAATATAGACAACGAGTTCATTTTGTTATACGCTAATTCTCATTACATATACCATACCCATATAGCACGACATTAGAATATAAAGAATTGAATTGCAAGTCTGACATCATTGCGCGTAACATGTAAGATTTAGCGCTAGCCTAAACGTCTGTGCCAGTACAAAGTTTAGACCTTCAATAGCCTAGTGTAGGAAATGCCCAAGCATCTTTGGGTGATTTTTAAAATAAATTAATAAGTTATTTTATAGATTTAAACTGAAATCTGTTTCGTTGACTTCAGTAGGTTGTTTTAACTCGGCTGACTTTTAGGATTATATAAATATGGTGGTACATTTCCTATTTTTATTTCAGACTTATTTCTTCTACAAGCTTGCCTATTTATTCGTTTTCTATTTTGGAGACCAGTACTAGCAAATGCTAAGCTGGGATCAATTTGAGACATAAATATATCATATAATTATATGAAACAATAAATGTATATATTAAAAGTATTGAAGGTACTAAAAATAAATTTTCTATTTTTTTTTCTTTTAAATAGAGCAAACCTTATTCGTTGTCCCTATATTTAGAGACAGAATTTATATATTTTACAAAAAAATTATGAATTTTCGTTAAATTAAGATGGCATATATTTATTTGTGTGAATTAAATTTCATTTGAAATTACATTATCAAAATACTGGATCCATCGGGGCAAAACGTTCAGAAATGCTCTGGTAAAAGTTTTAAGAATCCATTTGACACCACCTGAGTTGGCAGCATAGATAAGAAACAATAATTAAAATACTGTAAATAAATACAATGACATTTTATAAAATCAAGCGATGATTTAATATTTGGTAAATAATAAGACACTATAGAATAAGATCTCTGAGTAAATATTAGGGGTTGATAAAGGTCAGGTTTTGTAAATATTAAAAAAAACCGGAGACCGCAACTTACTATTTCACGCAACGCAAATTTTCTAATTGTCAATAAGTAATCTTATTTACCTTGTATTGAAATCTGATCACATTTATGAAATAATTATTTTTAATATTTATGTATGGTATTTACGGCTAGATAAATTTTGAGGAAATTGTATGTGAAGTGGATTCGTGTATAATTTAGATTCACAATTCACTACAATGGTTTGTCTGTTCAGTTAGGTAAACCATATAATAATAACTTACGATCTTTTCAACCATTTTATGGTATTATTAGGAGTAATTAATTCTATAAACCAAAACAACAAACTACAGGTTGCATGCATGCAATAAGAATACTCGACCTAAATTGGACCTTTTTTTTTTTTTTTTTTTTTTTTTTTTTTTTTTTTTTTTTTATACCGAGGAAAACTGTTACAGTTTCCACCAGCCTCCGGGGGAAGGCCGGTGGGGTATGTGGGATTACCTCCCGAGGGGGCTGCCTACTCCCCTCGGGCGGACCGGGGGCCAAGGCCGCCGGTCCTACCCACTAAAAACCCCGGTCACCACTCTTGGCCTTAGAGGGGGCTTCGCAGGATCGCCTTTTGGCATTACTCTGCTAGGCCCCCAGCCAGACGTCTCCAATGAGGGTACCCCGAGTGGCAGTTCCCGCTGCCGGCGGTCACACTAGACCTGCCGGTGACCAGACACAGAGTGTCCAGTCGGGGTAGGGCACCCTCCGACTCATTGCCTTCGCCGGGAGCTTCCCCCGGAACTCCCGGCTGGCCGCTCTTACAAGAGAGCGACCGGCAACCCCTTCTCAGGGTGGGATGAGGTGCGCATAGCGTCTCCTTCCCCGATTCGTCCTACGCCGACGAATCGGTGGAGCTGCCGCGTCCTCCTCCCTCGCACGCTCGATGGCCTCCTTCTGCCGCATGACACTTTCAGCGAAGGAGACCACCGCGTTCCAGTTCCTCTCGCTGCGGAGCATTTGACCTACGATTGCCCGCAGCGAGAGGTCACCTCCCACCACACCCTGCAAATTAAATCGCTGGGGCCCCCAAGCGGCGCACTCGGACACCGTATGTTCTACGGTGTCTACTGGCGCGCCGCATTCCCAACAGGCCGGGTTCGGCTCCCGCCCCGCAATCTGGTGCAGGTAGTTGCCGAAACAGCCATGGCCGGTCAGCACCTGCACCAGTCTGTATGTCAGGGTCCCGCTTGATCGCGAGACCCATTCCGACAAGTAGGGGCGGACTGCCTCAACAGTAACCCGGCCCGGCTCGGGAGGCCCCAGGATCCTTAACCAAGACTGGGTCAAGGCCTCCTGGGCGAGATCCCTGACCCGTCGCGACTCTTCCGGGCACAGCCGGAGTCCCCTCTCCCTGGCGTCGCGGCGCAGGCGGTACGTCTCTGAGAGGACAACCGCCTGCAGCTCCCAGGGCGGGTCGGCTGCCAGGAGTGCAGCCGCCCGCCAGGACACTGTACGGTACGCCCGAATGGCTCTCACGTCTATGACCCTCTGAGACCTTCTCAAGAGGGCCCTGCTACGAGACGTGAGGTGGTCTGCCCAGACAGGCGCACCATACATTGCCATGCTCCGCACGACGCCAGTGTACAATCTTCTCACGGCTGTGCCCGGCCCCCCCACATTGGGCAGGAGTCTGCCCAGGGCGGCAGCGGCCGAGACCAGCCTCGGGCACAATTGGGCAAGATGTGGCCCGAAGCTCCACCTAGGGTCTAGTGTGAGCCCCAGGTATTTCATCTGGGGCTTCACTTCGACCGCTGCGCCCCGGAGCACGATGCGTGCTTCTCGGGGTGGTCTTCTCCTGCGTCGTCCATGCAAAAAGAGGGCCTCCGTCTTTTCTACGGAGACCCTCAGACCGCACGACTCAATTCGGTCCACCACCAGCGAGGTGCTGATGGTGGATCTCCGGACTGCATCTTCGTAAGACTCACCCCGAGTTGCGACGAGGGTGTCATCCGCATAACACAACACCCTCGTATCGGGCGGGACTGGGCATCGTAGGACCCAGTCATACCCAATATTCCACAGAAGTGGTCCCAGTACCGACCCCTGCGGAACGCCGCACGCAACGCGCCTCCTTCGGACCCGACCGTGGCCATCCTCCCAGACTATGAAACGGTCCCGGAGATATGCCTCCAACAGCCTCCGCAGATACAGAGGAACTCCATGGAACCGGAGCGCCTCCAGTATCGTCTCAAACGGGAGGCTGTTAAAGGCGTTCGCTATATCAAGCGATACCGCCAGGACCACTTCTCTCTGACTCTCCGCCTCTTGTGATATGCCCTTCAGAGCGGTTAGCGCATCCAACGTGGAGCGCCCCGCCCTGAATCCGTACTGGGCGGCGGAGAGTCCCGGCTCTGCCGTGTCCAGGTGCTGGACGAGACGGCTCGCAACTACCCTCTCAAAGGTCTTCGCCGTCTCGTCCAATAGGACGATCGGGCGGTAGCCGGAGGGATCATCTGGGGAACGGCCCTCTTTAGGAATCAGGCAAAGCCTGCCCTCCCTCCACTGGGCCGGGAACTGTCCGGTGCTGAAGCACTTATCGAACAGCTCCCGAAGCCAGCCGCCAAGGTGAGTGGCGGCTTGGAGGAGCACTCTGCCCGGAATCCCGTCGGGTCCAGGTGCCTTTTTGGTGCCCTGAAGGTGTCGCAGGGCATCTTCTATTTCTTCCTCTGTTGTGGGGGGAGGATCAACGCTCTCCACTCTAAGCAGAGGGACGGCCATAGACGGGGGAGTGAATGCTCCCGGGTTCGGGAAGAGCCCCTCAATTATGCGATTGAGGGCCTCCTCCGACAGGGTCGCCGTTACCGGGGCGCCCGCAGCACGCATCTTCTTGCGCGCTGACTTGTACGGACGCCCCCAAGGATCCCTGTCAAGGCCCTCGAGGAGCTCCTCGTAAGCCCGGGCCTTCGCTTGGCTAATTGCCCGCTGAAGGGCTTTCTTGGCAGCATTCTGCTCCCCCTTAATCCTCCGGAGTTCTTCCTCGTCCGGCTGCGGATTCCGGTGTCGGTACCGGTGGACGGCTCTGCGGGCGCGCTGCGCAGCGTTGCGCAGCTCCGCTATTTCGGCTGACCACCAGTACACCTGCCTCCGAGCCGGACGCCGCCGGACCCGTGGCATAGCCGCCTCGCAGACCCTTGTGAGGGCCGTGCGAAGGCGACCGGCCGCCTCCTCTGCTGTTTCCCCCGCGGGGGCTGGGTATGCGTTGTAAACCCAGCGCTCGGCGATCGCCTGGACCTCAGCCATCTCTTTGTCGAGACGGCCGAGTGCCCAGCGAGGGAAATTTTCAACTCTTTGCGGCTGCGGAGTGCTGCGGAGGGGGGAGACGCTAAATCTGATGTACAGATGGTCAGATAGCGTCTCTACCTCCTCCTCGACGTGCCAGTCCACCACCCTGCATGCGACCACAGGAGTGGCAAATGAGAGATCCACAATTGAACTGCCCTGTGGCCGCACGCAGGTGGGAACCGCCCCCCTGTTCAGGAGGACGAGGCCACTCCGCAGCGCCCATTCTTCTACGGCCCTACCTCTTGCATTGGTGGTAGGACCGCCCCAGGCTCGGGATTTGGCATTGAAGTCACCGAGGACCAAGGTCTTCCTCGGCGACATCCGGCCGACGGCGGCCCCGACGGAGTCGAGAAATGACTCGAACTCCACCAGGGGGCGGTTGGGGGAGAAGTACACGCCAATAATGGCGAAATCACCCCAACCTGCCGCCGCATATCCCGACCCATTCTCCAGGAGTTGGAGAGGGAAGCTTTCACCTGCCCGGGCGGTCACTGCCACCGTGCCGTCCCAGTCACCGATCCAATTGTCACGGACCAGGACGAGGTAGGGCTCTGCGATAACACCGACGTCACCACCCCACTCCGCGAGGGACTGCAGGAAGAGGTCCTGCGCCCCTGCGGAGTGGTTAGCGTTCCCCTGGAGGATGCGCACGCCCCCGACACTATCCATTGACAGGGGCATCCACAACCTCCATAACCGTCGGTTCTGACGTTCCCTGTCGTGGCAGGGAGCGCCAGATACCCTTAACGTTGGGGGGGCGGCATTCTTTACCCCCCATCACGTGAGTCGCCGTTTTTCCCGCATCGGCGCAGACGGCGCACCGCGGGGGCTCGTTGCATTTGTTGGACCCATGTCCCGGTTTCCCACACCGGAAACATAGGTCCGACCTATCCACTTGCGAGGGGCACATCGCTTTGGTGTGCCCCATCGAGAAACACTTATAGCACCGCCTGGGGAGCGGCTCGAGGAGCCTCACTTGGGCCGCCCCCCAGCCGATGCTAAACTCTCCGGTGCGTGTGAGCCGAAGGGCTCCCTCGATGGGGCACTGGGCAATAGATGAGCCCAAGCCCCCTGGTCCCTGCCTGATCTCCGAGACCTTGAGAGAATCAGCAGGGACCTGCGCCGCCTCCGCCAACGCCGACAGAAGTCGCTCCTTGGTGACGGAGACAGATAGCCCGTGTATGTAGAGGCCAGTTCTTTTGGCTGGCCTCGACACGAGCCCTCTGTCCCCCAGGACCACCTTTATCCGGGAAGCAAGGAGGTCCGCCTTTCCCTCCTTGCCCTCCCCCTCAATTTCATAGAGGATGCTGCCGTCGGCAGCCCGGCGACTCCTGAGCCCCCTTTGGAAACCCAGGTCCTTAATATCCACCTGGGTCTCCGCCATTAGGGCCAGTTGTGGGAGGGTAATTCCCCTTTCCGAGGCACTCGGTGGCAGTGATAGTTGGATAACTGCCACCTTAGGGGGATCCACCTTCACCCGCCTCTCTTTTCCCTTTTTTCCCCCCTGCTGGGTTTTGGGAGGAGAAGCAGCGGACGCCGGAGGCGCCGTGGCAGTACTGCTCTTCTTTTTGAGACCTTTTTTACGGGCAACCACCGTCCATGCCTCCTCGAAGGGCTGTAGGGGAGGCCGAGGCTCCATGGCCGACTGCCCCCTCCCGGGTGGCAGCTGGGGGAAATCCTTCGAATTCCACCCCGCATGATATATTGGAGGGTGGTAGGCGGGCCACGGCGTCGGCAGGTACGACGGACCCGCCCCCCCAAACATGGGGGGTGGTGGTGGCGGTATAGCGGGCCGGACAGGAGGTCGCACACCCGGTGGACCGGCCTCACACACTTCCACTGGTCTCCGGGCTCCCAACGTCCCGGGACGCATGGGCGCCGGAGCGTGGGTACCCTCTGGCCCAGTAGAGGGCCCGGGAGTCTGGGCTGCCTTCTTTTTCTTCTTCTTCTTCCTCTTCTTGCCCAGTCTCCCAGGCCCCGGGGTCTCACCAGTCCGGGGTTCCTGAGCCCGGGTTGCCAGGCGCCTCCCCCCAGTCACGCCCGCCAGGGAGTCCTGCGGTCCCCCAGTCGCCACCACCATAGCGCTCCCAGCAGGCGGCGTCGGAGGCCCAATCGCCCCCAGCAACCTCTGGGACGCTGGGGCCCCATTTTCTCGCCTGGCGTCTGCGGCAAGGGGGGGCCTTCTCCTAACTGCCGGTAACAGGCGCTCCTCGAGGCCCTCAAAACGGGCCTCGATTAACCTCCCTACCGTCTCTAAAACCGACCTCTTTAGGTCGTCAATATCAAACCCGGCCGCCACAGATGTTGTTGCTGCGGCCGGGGAGACGGCAGGAGGAGGGGAAGAGCGCCTATTGGCCGTCGCCTCCGCGTACGCCCGCCTTTGCGCCTTGAGCTCGCCCTTCACAGCTGCGAGCTCGCGTCTGAGGCGATCGTTTTCAATGCAGAGACGACGATTTTCTCCGCTCTCCGATTTCTCCGCCAGGATCTCCACGATGTCCGTGATCCTGGCGGCCGATGCCTTCAACTGTTTAATGAAGGTCCCTTTCAGGTTGCCCGAACGGGCAGCAACGAGCTGGATTTGGGACACTTCATGGCCCGCAGCGGCCCTGAGCCGAACGAGGTCCATGGACTCCAGATTTTCTGGGGTCTCCTCGTTCGACTCAAATTCAAAGTCATCTGTGGGCACATAAACGCACCCGGACTTATCATATATGCGCTCCAGCATCCGCTCCACCATTATTTCAACCGGTTCCCCAACGGTGAGGTCCGACTCACTGTCAGGGCCGGGAGCGGCGCTGGAACGCGGGGAAATCACTAATTTACCCCCTTTACCCCTACGGGCTCTGGAGGTACTTATCGTCTTTGTGTCGGTGTCTGAGACCACCGCTCTCGCAGCAGTCTTGGCTCCATCCTTGACTTTGAACCTTTTATCCCCCGTCTCGTTGCTGATCCTGATCTCCTCGGTTCCATCCTCGTGGGACATCCTTTTGGCGGAGATCGGAGGAAGATCAGCACACGAGACGGAGGAGTCCGACTCCCTGTCCACCTCTTTCCTCCTTGTCCTGAGAGACCTCCTTAGTGGTCTACTCTTTTCACTGCTGTCTCTCTCCCTATCTTCTTCATCCTCTCTAGTAGTGCTTTCCTTATTACTAAAATTTGTTTTAACCTGATAATCCATGCTCATGGAAATATAATTTTCATCCCGTTGGCTCCCCACCCTCCATGGAGTCCGCAAGTGGGGACGACCCAGCGGAGCAGAGCTCTACGCAAGGGCCGCCAGGGCTACCAACGGGATATAGGGGTAGTCGGAGGCGGTGGGTGCGGTATCCGAAGCATGAGAGACGCAGATGGTTAGGCCACGAAACTCTTGCTCCATCACCATGACCTCCTACCTGACGACCTTCCCTAGCCAGGTGTGTTTGACACTACCACCCATGACCATTTCCCTGCAGCTGGCTAAGCTACAAGGCATCCGTCTGGTCAGAAATCCGGGCCAAACGGGCGTGTTGCCGATGACAGGTTGCCCATCTACACCGGCTCAGCCTCGCAGGATCCCATCATCCCGACGTACGGCTCCGCTGCGTAGGCCGTAACGCAGGTGGCTGTGACACGCCACCCCAGACCCAACCACGAAGTCTAGGGCAATGCGTTACATCTTCGGTCGGAAGTGGTTGCAGTGAGAGAATGGCCGTGAGCGTCGAGCGCCAATCTAGGGCATAGAGCGGCCCCAAGCACCCCCAGCCACACCGACACACAACCGACCCGACCCAAGATGCGGGAGTTGGGGAAAGGATGTGGGAGGTAGACGGGAAGAAAGGTAGGACTCCGTCGCCTCGGAAGGGAAGGGGAGTGAGGCGACGGATGCTCGGGCACCTCGGGTACGCACACCCGTGCACTCCTCGGACAGAGGAGCGCCCCTGAGGGGACCTAAATTGGACCTAACTCAACATATGCTGTTTTTATTAATACATAAAAACCAGCGCTGTTCTTCCGAAAGGCCCATTGAGTGATTTCACGGATAATCGACACTTGTAATTTACTATGTTGAAAAATAATTATCTAAAGAAAACTCATGGTTATAGTCTACATATGAGTACTACTATAGTTTGTGAGATGTAATAGGCCCGTTTGGACAGTTGTCATTTTGACGTATTTAATGATGCGGCGAAAAGAAATCGTTATCATGAGCATTCGATTATCACGGAAAATCAATTCTAAATTAAAATTTAATTTTAATCGTTCCTTTTTTAATTTATTTAATTAAATAAAGATTTGATTTTAAACGTTTCATTTAATATTTTAGTTTTTAACACCCGGCAAAAAGCAGTAGTGTTATTAATTTTATAAGTTTGATTTTGTGAGAGATAACTTTGTGTCGAAATAATTTTAAATGTCGGGGGTTTTTAATTTAAAACTTACAAGTTCTAAAAAGTGATAGAATGATACAATGGAACACAAGGAAACTTGAGTTCTGTTGAAAAAATGAAACAAATCGCATCATAATTTAATCCTCCGGTGCCCGGGGTCCGCTTTCCGACTCTTTCTACTCCACTTCGCACGGTCTTCAGCATCCCGGGTAGTGAGCCCGATGACATATAGGCGTTACGTAACCTAAATTCGCATAATTATTATTTTCAGAAAAATAGCATTTCTACTTTATTTTTAATTTATGCCGCTAAAATCAATTTTAAACAAACTTATACATTGATTTGTTAAATAAGCTAAACTGCACAAGAAACTGTTTAATTTTTTAGGGAAACTAAAACGCCAGAACACATTTTTCTTGAATTTGTTTCAAATTGACATATTTTATTCAACGTCTGCCAATAACAAAATCGTCCTATATTTTTTCCAAATTAGTCGAAATGGCGACAAGTCGCCAATCGCACTTTATGGTCGCCTCGACACATTTGATATAGACCTTGAGCAAAAATCGCCAACTAGGCATCTGCACTAAGCCATTTAACTCTGACATTTCCTATTATAGTTTTGGGTGTTATGCTCAATTCAAATAAAATGGATTGAACCATTAAAATTATTTCATTGAATCGATTATTTATTTCCGGTAAAAATCAGCGATCAAATTAGTTTACTAGCACTCTGGTTTAAAAAAAAAGGACTTAGAATGTAACTGTTTTTGAAACGTTTCGTAGACATACAAAATTACATATATCTTATTATTATTAAGTGAAAAAAATAAACTTGATATGAATTCTTACATAATAAATAACGTGTGATAAAAAGATATGGTGTTCGGATCGAAAAAGTTAATAATTTTTTTTTATTATTTTGTTGATTTGATTTTATGTTACATTCTAATGCCGCTACGACCTGTCAGGACGGGCCTATTAGATCTCACGAACTATAGAAAGATAAAATCCTTCTTCTTAATACTTGAGTATAAGGGTTACAGAATATTGAATCCTTAACATATTAATACAACAATAAAATCTTAACACTTATTTGGCACATAATGATAAAATGTGAATTAAAATATGTTTTAAAAGTAAGTACAAAAGGTCAACTTAAATCAAATTTGTAGATAAAATTTACAGATTTAATACAACAGAATAACATATAAAGATAAAAAATGATAAACAATAACGATGGGTGAAGTAGTAAATTTTAATATAATAATAAAGTTTATTAGTAAACTGTTGTGTAAATAGAATTGATACATCCAATATTATTATTATTATTAAAAAGAAATATAATAAATAAATAAATAATAAATAAATAATAATAAATAAATAATAATAAATATTTTGTAACAATTCACACAGCGTCATCTAGTCCCAAACTAAGTAGCACTTGTGTTATGGGCCCTAGACAACTGATATACT
Organism: Malacosoma neustria; assembly: GCA_963693495.1. NCBI lineage: Eukaryota > Metazoa > Arthropoda > Insecta > Lepidoptera > Lasiocampidae > Malacosoma > Malacosoma neustria. The sequence continues at coordinate 1,446,134 of OY856381.1, read as the reverse complement.
ACTTATATACTTTTTTTTTGTAAATAAATACATATTATACATAAACACCCAGACGCGAGACGGGAATCGAACCCGTGACCTCCGCGAGCGTACCGACGTGCGTTATCCGTTACGCCACCGAGGTCGTCAAATATATTGGGACAATCAACACAGCGCCATCTAATCCCATAGGTTATTAAATAAAGGGTACTAGATAACTAATATACTGCATATATACATTTCATGGATGTTTATATATGTCAATAAACAATTTATTTATTTATTATTTATTTATAGTTGTAAATAAATATATAATAATATATAATAAAATATATTACATATATTTTATATTACTATAAGACCATCATTAGGCCTGTCCTTTTATACGGCTGTGAAGCGTGGCCGGTGTTAAAGCGACACAAGCAAGAGCTGCGTGTCACGGAGATGAATATGTTGCGGTGGATGTGTGGAGTGACGCGGAAGGACCGCGTTAGGAACTCCCGCATTCGCGGCAGTCTTCATGTCCGTGACATTGCGGACAAATTACAAGAGTGTCGGCTCCGTTGGTACGGCCACGTTTTACGGCAACCGGATGCTTACGTGGGCAACAAATGTCTGGCCATGCCGCCTCCGCCGGGCCCCGGCAGGAGGGGTAGACCCAAAAAGTGCTGGCTTGACGTCGTAAAGGGTGATATGCGTGCCAATGGGCTCACTACCAGGGATGCTGAAGACCGTGCGAAGTGGAGAAGAAAAAGTCGGAAAGCGGACCCCGGGCGCCAAAGCGAGAGTTTGGGCTGCAACCGGGATAGAACGCAAAGATGATGATGATAATGAATAAAATATATTACATAAAAATTAAGACGCAAGATCAGAATCGAGTCCATGATCTCCGCAAGCTTACCAAAGGGTATTTATTACCCCCTCAGGGGCGCTCCTCTGTCCAAGGAGTGCACGGGTGTGCGTACCCGAGGTGCCCGAGCATCCACCGCCTCATTCCCCTTCCGTCCGAGGCGGCGGAGTCCTACCTTTTTTCCCGTCTACTACCCACATCCTTTCCAACTTCGCTCTATATGCGTGGCGCGGTCCCCGGTGGGATGGTTGCGAATGCTAGTTGGAGTCCCGGGTTTTGTCCCGGGACCTGATTTGGCAGTCGAAACCATGCCCATTTCGGCTGCGCTTGTATAGAGAGTGTTCCTGGGGCGGGAACCGCATCCTCGCTGTCGGTTGGTCTTGCTGGGCCGGCTACGACGTTAGGCGACTCCCTGGTTTTTTCTGGAGTGTCGTCTGGTAGTCGTACCCACGCCTGACTGGCACGCGGCGTGGATGCGAGTCCCGTCCGGAATCCCCCAGCTTTGTGGGCTGGGGCTGGGGGACCTATAACAGCCCACCCGAAGCCTAAGGTTCCGTGGTGCGCCGATGGGCTGCATGGCCAGGGGGAAAAACCTGGTCCCAAGCGCCACACCATAGACCAAAATGAAAATGCAGAATGAGAAAGTACTACCCCAGGGAGGTACCACTCAACAGGGTGGAGAATCCTCCCCTGCGCCTTCGGGTGCAGGCACGGGCCCAGCGTATTCTGGGGGGGCCCACATTCTGCTAGAGAGGTCACCTGTGGTGACCTCGAGAGATTTGTCATGCGATCCGGTTGACGCCCGGCGCTCGCAGGTACCCGGGCCTGCGAGTGATAAATTGGTTACCGATGGACGCACAGGGGTAGGCGACCAGGCCCCTGTTGCTGATAGTATTACTGGAATCTGTCATAAAATAAATAATGACGGAGGGCCGCGTGGTCCGTCTTCCGTTAGGAAACGTCCACGCGACCCTGCTCTGGTGGGAAGTGGGTCAGTGGACCTGTCCTCAGATGAGGAAGGCCTGCTGGCCCCGAAGTTGCCGACCGCGAGGAGAGGTCGGCAGGCTTCGAGAGGGCTGAGTGCTACACGGCCGCGGAGGGACGCACAGGGTAGGTTCGTGCGCTCCAACACTCCGGCGGCCAGAGAAGCAGAGAGTGACATGGGAGTCACCACTGAGGACCCTGGTGGCGAGAGTTGTGTCTCGCTAGGGAGCTCAAAGGCTGAGCTCAGCGCCACCAAAAGAGAGCAACGCAAAGCCGTCGCGGCCGACGAAGTGTCGCAAATGGCCCGACGCGCACGTGAGCGACGCGCTGCTCTAGCGGCGGAAGGGGGGGGAACCATCTGCGGTGGCCCTAAGCCAGCTTGCCCTGGACGGGGTGGACTTAGTCCTGAAGGTTGCCACCAAATCCGGCAGCCTAAAGGGGACGTTCACTCGCGGTCTAAAGGAAGCTGCCGCGGACATTAAGGAGGCGATTGGCATCCTCCTCAACAGGACGGCCTCAGACGAGGTCGCGAAGTTGCAGGAGGAAAACAGTCGTCTCCGAAATGATTTGGAGGACCTCCGGCGACAAGTCGCTGCGCTGAGCGAGCAGCAGCAGCGACGTACGTCCCCTAATGCCGCATCGGTAGTGGCCCCGGCTCCCGCACCGAGACCGGCAAGCACTAATACCGACGACGAGGTCGAGCGCATTGTCCGGCTCTGCATGCTCCAGTGCGGGAGCATGGTCAATGCTCGTATAGAGGCGATTTCTCGGCGCCTCCCTGCGGAAATCCTCCGTCCTCCCCTAGCGGCCGATACACGGCGGAGGGCTGAGGGCCCGCCGAGACCTACGCCTCAGAAGGGGAAGCCCGCGGAGGGTGTTAAAAAGCCCGTGGAGGGAGCCGCATCGAGTGATCAGCCCACGACTGCCGGGTCTAAGGGTGAGACCTGGGCGACAGTCGTGAGCCGCAAGAAGGCCCGCAAAGCCGCCAAGACGGCCTCAGCAACAGCGCGCGCCCCCGGCCGAGCCGCAAAGGCGGTTGCGCAGCCTGCGCGGCGGACTGCCAAAGGCGGTCGCAAAGGGCCGGCGGTACGTGCTCCACGTTCCGAGGCTGTGACGCTCACGCTACAGCCCGGAGCTGCGGAGCGTGGTGTAACGTACCAGTCGGTTATTGCCGAGGCCAAGGCCAAGATTAAATTATCAGATCTTGGTCTTCAGTCCGTCACCCTCAGGCAGGCTGCCACGGGCGCGCGGCTGTTCGAGGTGGCTGGTGCTGCGAGTGGCAGTGCCGAAAAGGCGGACGCCCTGGCCGCCAAGATGAGGGAGGTCCTCAACCCTGAGGACGTCCGGGTCTCCAGGCCAATGAAAACCGCAGAGATGCGGATTGCTGGTCTGGACGACTCCGTGACCTCTGAGGAGGTGGCGGCAGCCGTTGCCCGAAGCGGAGAGTGTCCGCCGGACAAAGTGCGGGCCGGTGATATACGCACCGACGCCACCGGACTCGGCGTGGTCTGGGTTCGGTGCCCTATAGCGTCGGCGAAGAAGATCGCCTTAAGCGGCAGATTGCTGGTTGGCTGGGTTGCGGCGAGGGTGAAACTCCTGCAGCCCCGGGCTTTGCGATGCTTCCGGTGCCTGGAGAAGGGGCACGTTCGGGCTAAGTGCACCGCTGAGGTTGACCGTAGTGACCTTTGTTATCGCTGCGGTCAGCCCGGCCACAAGGCGGCCCAGTGTTCCGCAGCGCTCAACTGCAGCTTATGTTCGGCTGCAGGGAAGCCAGCGGGACATAAAGTGGGCGGAGGGGCCTGTGGCGCGCCTGCCAGCAAGGCCAAGAAGAAGAAGAAGAGGAGCTCTAAACCTGCCGGGGAAACCTCGCGGCCCCGGCAGGCTAGTAGCTCCGCGGCCGACTCCCGGCCCAGGACCGTTGCCGAGGGAATGGAATGTCAATAATGGCACAACTCCATTTCCTCCAGGGCAACATCAACCACTGTGCCAGAGCTCAGGATCTTTTACTCCAGAGCATGGCAGAGTGGTCGATCCACGTGGCTGTGGTCGCCGAGCCGTACTTCATCCCCGCCCGTGACAACTGGCTGGGGTGCGCTGACGGTTTGGTGACCATTATTGGCGAGGCTCTGATCGACCCGTCTCGTGGCCGCGGCTGGGTTGCTGCGGTCTCGGGCGGCATCGTCATTGTGGGGGCGTATTTCTCCCCCAACAAGAGTCTCGCCGACTTTGAGAGTTTTCTTGTCGAGTTGGGCGCCGTAGTAGGCCGCTATCACCCTCGTCCCGTTCTGGTGCTCGGGGATCTCAACGCTAAGTCATCAGCGTGGGGATCTCCGGTCACTGACCCTCGGGGCGAGGTGCTGGAAGAGTGGGCGGTGACGACTGGTCTGGTCGTCCTGAATCGGGGTTCGGAATACACGTGCGTGCGGCAGCGGGGCGGGTCGATAGTGGACGTCTCGTTCGCTAGCCCCTCTGTCGCTAGCCGAGTCCGCGACTGGCGTGTCGCCGTGGAGGTGGAGACGCTGTCGGACCATCGGTATATCCGGTTCGACGTCTCTGCCCAGACCGCGAGCGGCCGCCATCCAACAGCCCCGATTAACGACGGCCCGCGTTGGGCGCTTAAGCGCATCGACAAGGAACTACTCGAGGAAGCTGCCTTAGTTCAGTCCTGGATTTGGGAGTCGACGACGGACGGCCCCGTCGACGTCGAAGCGGTGGCACTGTGGTTTCGCGGGGCGATGATGCAGATCTGCGACGCGTCCATGCCCCGTGTCCGCCAACAGTCCGCAAGGCGCCAGGTGTACTGGTGGACGGACGAGATCGCCCGGCTGCGCGTTGAGTGCGTTGCGGCTCGCCGCCAGTACACGCGATACCGGAGACGACGTCGACGGGATTCCGTCGAGGAAGACGCGCTGTATGAGGTGTACCGCGCGTCCAAGGAGACTCTGTGGCTGGCCATCGGCGACTCTAAGTCGCGTGCCAGGGAGGAGCTGCTGGGGTCCCTAGATCGGGATCCGTGGGGGCGCCCCTACCGTTGGGTACGGGGCAAGTTGCGTCCCTGGGCGCCTCCACTGGTACAAAGTATGCAACCCCAGTTGCTAGAGGCGGTGGTATCGGCCCTCTTCCCTGAGCGAGTGGGACACGTTCCCCCGGCGATGGCTTCGCCCTCAGCCACAGAATCTCCAGAAGAGGAGAGCACCGATGTCCCCGAGGTGACGCAAGCAGAGATGAGAGCGGCCGTGTCGCGACTCCGGGCTAAGAACACAGCGCCCGGACCCGACGGAGTTCCTGGTCGAGCTCTCGTCCTGGCTCTGAAGAAGCTAGAGCCCCAGCTGAGGGGGCTCTTCACGGCATGTCTCGAGCGGGGTCAGTTTCCCAGTGTGTGGAAGGAGGGGAGGCTGGTCCTGCTCAGGAAGGAGGGGCGCCCCGCGGACTCGCCGTCCGCGTATCGGCCCATAGTGCTGCTCGATGAGGCGGGCAAACTTTTTGAGCGCATTATCGCAGATCGCCTCGTCAGCCACTTGTGCAGAGAGGGGCCGGACCTGGACGACAACCAATTTGGTTTTCGTCGGGGGCGCGCCACCATAGACGCCATCATGCGCGTGAGGGCCCTGGCGGAGGAGACGGTATCCCGGGGTGGGGTGGTGCTGGCGGTGTCTTTAGACATCTCCAACGCATTCAACACCCTACCCTGGAGTTGTATTCGGGAGGCTCTGAAATACCATCGCGTGCCTCCCTACCTCCGCCGTACGGTAGGGGCTTATCTGGAGGGTAGATGCGTCACCTATCGGGGACGTGACGGTGCCGGTCGGCACTTCATGTCGTGCGGTGTTCCACAGGGATCGGTCTTGGGACCGCTCCTGTGGAACATCGGCTACGACTGGGTGCTGAGAGGCGAACTCCCGTCGGGCGCCGACTTGACGTGTTACGCGGACGACACGCTTGTCACTGCCCGGGGGAGCTCGCACAGGGAGGCGACGTTGATAGCCACGGCTGCGGTGTCACAGGTGGTGAACCGCATCCGGCGCCTGGGCCTGGAGGTGGCCCTAAACAAGTCGGAGGCCATGGTGTTTCATGGCCCCCGACGTGCGCCGGCGCCGGGATCACACATCGTGGTCAGCGGGGCCCGGATAGCTGTCGAGTCCACCATGAAGTATCTGGGACTGGTGCTCGACAGCCGATGGGAATTCGGGCCCCACTTCCGGCGGCTGGCGCCCAAGCTGATGGGTGCAGCGGGCGCGCTTTCGACGTTGCTTCCCAACTTGGGGGGCCCGAGCGCCGCCTGTAGGCGGTTGTACGTGGGAATCGTGCGGTCCATGGCCCTGTACGGGGCCCCTGTTTGGGCGTTGGACATGACGGCCAGCACTCTCGCCATTCTGCGTAAACCGCAGAGGGCGATGGCCGTCAGAGTCGTCCGCGGGTATCGCACGATTTCCTACGAGGCGGCTTGCGTCCTGGCCGGATCCCCGCCCTGGGACCTAGAGGCGAAAGTACTCGCGTCATTATATCGATGGCGCGAGGAAGAGCGGGCACGGGGCTCGAAGCCGGCGCAGCGGCAGATCGCGCTGCGCCGAGAGGAGCTCCGTCAGGTCTTGGTGGCGGAATGGCGGCAAAGGCTTCTGCGCCCTACCGCCGGCCTCGCTACCGTCGAGGCGATCCGGCCAGTACTCGACGACTGGCTCGGGAGAAGGCACGGCTCCCTGTCGTTTAGGGTGACGCAGGTGCTGTCGGGGCACGGCTGCTTCGGCAAGTACCTGTGCCGCATAGACAGGGAGCCGGACGCTCGGTGCCACCACTGCGTCCATTGCGGGGAGGATACGGCGCAACACACGCTCGCCGAGTGTGTAGCTTGGGAGGAGCAGCGCCGTGTCCTCATAAATGAAGTGGGAGACGATCTGTCGCTGCCGGCCGTAGTGCGGAGGATGGTCGGTAGCGCAGAGTCGTGGGACGCAGTGGTGTCCTTCTGTGAGGACGTGATGTCGCAGAAGGAAACTGCGGAACGGGAGAGGGTGATCTCGACTCCCTTCCCCGGCCGCAGAAGGCGCACCGGGCGCAGGAGAAGGGCGGACAACGCCCTTTTCCAGCCCCCATGAATAGGTCCAGGGGCGAGGGACTTGGGGAAGTTCCCGCCCCCTATTCGATGGACCCGAGGTGGAGGCGCGCGCGGGTGTCGGCGCGCGCCTCTGAGGCGATGCACGGGGTAGTTAAACACCTCACTACCCCGTGCAGGAGACGAGGCCCGGACACACCGGGTCAGCACTAGTGTGGGGCTGCGGAAGAATCTGGATTCCCGCGGCCCCGCGCGCACGTGTGAGGAGACACCGGGGTGGTGGTTTTAGCCGGTAAGAATCCGGCACGCCCCTCCGCCTTTCCCCAGGCGGAGGTAGTCCATGAGGATTTCCCCACCCCGTAAAAAAAAAAAAAGGGTATTTATTACTCGCTACGCCACGAAGGTTGTCAAATTATATTCTTATCTAAAATTATATTTTTTTATGTATATAATGAAAACCGTTTTGATCCGTGCAGGGGCGGAGAAAGAATACTGACCTCTGCGGCAGTTTGTCGTAAAAGGCAACAAAATTTAACCTAGCTACGTGTTGGGCCGCAAGCCCGTCTGGTTGGCGACCACCATTGGTCTTAAGTATGCCGCCATAATAACCTCGTGTTGTGTTCCGGCATTAGTGACCCAAGTCTCTGTACCCTTATGGGACAGCAGCGTGTTCGTGATGCCACTGGCGTTGCTAACACCCATAGGCGATTGTAACTGCTAAATTCCTAGTGGGCCGTCTGCCGGTCTACTCTCCTACAGCAATAAAAAAACAAGATTAATTTGAGATTGTTCAAACCAACTCAAGTCTAATTTGTTCGGTGTATAAGCGTATCACGTACAAACCAAAGAGTACTTACTGTACAACACTAAACAATGGAAAAATCGTACGGCGCCGCGTGCCAACATTAGTATATAATAATAAAAATGATACCACAATACGATTTTCAAATCACGTACTGAGGTACCGATGATCTTTTGTACCAAACGTATATGTACGTGTGTTTTTGTCTCTTGATACGCTGCTTATTATTTTACAGCATCTATTTATTCAATAACAATTAAGGACAGACGGACAGCGTTTGAACACGCTGCTCGAATGCAGTTCTATTTCAGATGTTTCTGCGGGAAAACAACAAATTAAGTCCACTCCTAAACTCTCATTTTGTAATTGGTTACCGAAATTTTTAATAGCGTCTTTTTTATGTGCTAGTTCAGCTTTTTTAATATTACTTATTATCAGAAGACTATCTTGTTTGCTCAAGTACTTCACCAACTACGCCGCTATTTCTCATAGTAGAAATTTGGTTTAAAAGATAACTCTTTGTCGTGGCTTTTAACCGATCTATACTTTCCGGCGAGAACTGATGTAACCTATAATATAAAAAAGTGAAAATAAACAACCCTAGCTAGGTAGTAGGACACAAAGCCCAACTGAATGGCAACCACCCCAGGTTTCTTAATATGCCGCTATATTATTTTCTGGCATTAGTGACCAGAGTTTCAGTACTGCTATGCGGACGGCAGCATATTTGCGGTGCCCCTAGCGTCACAGACATCCATAGGCGACGGTAGCCGCTTACTATAAAGTGGGCCGTCAACCAGTCTGTTTCTCATGAATAAAAGAAAGATATAGGAGGGTCCAATTTTTATTTGAAAGAAACTGCTAGGCCAGTCCCATTACAGGTTTAAAATATAAGCCACAAATATAATGACCTAATTTACTTAATAAGCTCTAAAATATTCTACCATCAAGTAACTTTATCTAAACGAGCTTCTATTCAAGATAAGGTTTATTCAAATAACAATATAAAACGTTTTTTATTGCGCTACTTATTTTTCATCAACGCCCACTGTATCTGTGATTGGTGACAATGTCTTAAAATGTGTTCTAAATATATTCAACAAAAATTTTCTTATAATTGGTGCAATATCCGGATCGCGCTTAGACCTTCTTGTCTCAAGGTAATCTTAAATATTAGTTATTATACCTTATGAATAAATAAAGTCTAGCCAGACTTCTTTTTTGAGTCAGAGCTTCAACAACAACTGTTTCCTAAACTATAATTCACATCATTTTTTATATTTATTTCTAATCTGTAAGTATACGTTGCGATGCTTGTTCAAAACGAATTAGCAGATCTTTATTTACTTTTCTTTTGGTTCCGGAGGAGGGAAAATGCCCTTATACTCGGTAGTGGGTACCAGTCTAGTCCGGTACGGTCGTGACAGGCTTGTGTGGGTCTCACAGTGAGAAATACACGTACTTCCAGGTTCCTGAAGTTTCTTGGCAGATACCCACTAAAAACCTCCTCCCGGCTCTGTTCTCCTAAGCCCAGGGAGTTGGAACAGCACTGGCCAGCACTGATCGCATGTTTCAGCAATCCGGAGGAGAATATCTCCCATCTGCCAGAAGCAATTGATACCCCCTTCCATTTCCCGCGTAGGGTGGCTGTGTGGAGATTCGACGTACCTCGTCACTGAATCCATAGGTTACTCACCCTACAGAACAGACAGATCATTGGCCATTCTCCGGTGAGTGTTCCTTCGTTAACAGGAGTGAAACAAACCGACTTGCTTCCGCTCCCGTTCCGTCGCCTCTTTTGCGTGCAAGTTCACTATTTACTGTGACAGTTCACATAACATCATCTAATCACAAAGCAAAGTATGCAGCAAAGGGCATGTATTATGGGTCTTAACCCAGTTGTCTAGACAACGGATAAACGTATCATATGAAAAACACCTGGACTTTAGCGTCATATATTCCTTTGTCAGTACGTAGCCTATGATACTTAATGTATGCACTGACCTGAAAAACTGCTTAAGATGTGCCCTATTAACATCACAAGCTGAACTGTTTATTAAACGCTTAAAATGACTACTTAAATCATTAAGATGTTAATGTATCGTTTACGTCCGTTTATCATTATCTCCCCTTGGTAAAGAATTAAACGCAAGCTTACACTAAGATATGAAATCATATCATCTAATAATTAATATAACCTAATTTGATAATTTATAAGCTATGTTTATATAAAGCGAGTTACCTGCAGTCAAACTGCGTAAGCAGTTTTGCAGGCCATGGTTTAAATTAAAGTATAACTTTTTATGAATAAATATATTACATTACCAAACTTACACAAATACAGATTAAGTCAAACGAATTAAAAAAAATTACATTGAGATTTCTCTACCAAATGAATTACAGTTGGAAAACCCAATAGTTTATTCACAATGTTTGAGAATATAGTTTCTGATCAGTAAAATATAAATTTGTCAAAAGACTTAATAGTGCATTGTATGCAGTTTGAGCTTGTTTTTCTGTTGCTTGTTCTTTAATGGAGAATCTGTCAGTCATATTTGAATGACTTTTTAAGGAGGATATTTTAAACAGAAGTATTTGTAAATGTTGTACACTTGTAGTCAGCAGAAAAAAATAATTAACTACATCGTTACGTATTTGTACGTTCTTTAGTCTAACAATTTTGCTTTATCTTTGAGTCATAAAAAAATAATTTACTCGTCGGAAATTGTGTCAAACTAAATAATAAAAATCACCTATCTCTTTACTTTGCCATTGTCAAAATCGATGCCTCAAGCATTGAAGCCACAAACAAGAAAGAAAAAGAAGTTAAATCTAAAAAAAGTTCTCTAGAAAAAAGAAGCCGAAGATAAAAAAAATTATTCGTTTTATGGATATATAACAGAGCAACGTACAAAACAACGCATCGTAGTAATTGACAACATTCAACCACAAACCCTTAGTTTATATACACCGAGGATTAACCTTTAGATGTTAATGAATTGCAGTAATTGCTTCTTCAAAAGGTTAATAAGTATATGAGGCTTTATCATGTTCTTAAAGGTTTGCAGGACCATCTAGCTGATTGCAAAGTAAATCACCATGGACTATGCAATAAAACTTTTAAACCCTTTTAGAAAGATACCATATCACAGCGCAGTGCAAAATTACACATGGAAGCTTATTCTACATTCGTAAAGTTTGCTACATAAACGTCTTAGAGTTAACTTGCGTGTATGACAGTAGAGGCTTTAAATAGAATAGATGAACACCCAGCCAAGTGTAATGGATGAAATAAAAAATACCATTCTAAATGTTTCCTCAAAAGACTTACTGTTATAAAAACTGCAGATCATAATGTAGCCCAAAACTTTTAAATCTCGACATTCAAACTGAACTAAAAGATATTTAGATAAAGGACATGACGAAATTATATATAGTATCTATAAAATAAGTAACAAACGAGTAACGTTTATAAGTAACGTATTCATTTTAAATCATAGATCATAAAATATCCATTTTATCTTAAACACGTCTAGTTAAGCTTTTACTTAGTCGTATTAAATCAGGCACTAATGATTTCTGAATAGTAAAACTCAGACATCAAGCGTTCATTAACCCGCCATAGTCTAATTACCAAAAGACGATTAACCTGGTTTCTCCAAAACCAAATATTATTATAATAAATAACTTAAATATGAATTGAGAAGGTACGTTTGTTTGTTCAGTGAAATAGAATGGTACATACCATAATGTAGCTGTGATGACAGAGCAAATATTGTTACAAGATCAGGGGCTCAAGGCTTAGGGATTTATTGGTATACTAATTAGTTAGCTCGGGCATACTTGTTTTCTTTGACAGCGTAGAATACGCTTGAACGGGTATACAAGAGCGCTGTACAGTGACAAAAACACTGAGGTAGAAGGTGATTAATAGTTTCGATAAACAAATCCGTTGCAAAATTACTTTTGACATGTAGCTCTAAATCTCACTCAGAGGTTTCGGCATCGAAATCGATGGAAAATCGATGGAAAATCGATTAATCAACCATAATGTTATTTGCAATTTTCTTGCCAATAAGATTTTGGTTGTTACTAGCCAGGCTTTTAACACTCGGTGTTGTTCAAGTCACGTAGGTATAACACTCGATAGACTATATTACCTTATTGATTATTTTTTTATCAAAAAATTAAACGAAATATATCAAAATAATGTTATGAAATATATTTTACTTAAGACCATAGTGTAAAGATGCGTTGCGCGGGCGCATGGCCCGGTGAAGTTAATCCGATTTAAATTCATATCGATATAAGCGCGCGCGTGCCTGGTGGGTGCCGCGGTTTGACAGTTAGAGCACGTCTCCGACGTACAACAACACGGTGTCCACCATTTGCGGTTTTGTGGGATGAATTGTAATTAATTATATAATATATAATTTAATCTGAAGCGGCAGTGGGCTGGGCACATAGCGCGAAGGACAGGTGGCCGTTGGGGCAGAAAAGTCCTCGAATGACGACCGCGTGCTGGAAGACGCAATGTTGGTAGGCCCGCCACAAGATGGACCGATGATCTGGTCAAGATCGCCGGAATAGGTTGGATGAGGGCAGCTCAGGACCGATCGTCGTGAAGATCTTTGGGGGAGGCCTTTGTCCAGCAGTGGGCGTCTTCCGGCTGAAATGATGATAATAATGATAATCTATTGATGAGAGGTTTTTGACATCCAATGAATTAAACAAGATAATATGTATATATTGCCGATTCCACCGTGCAGGGGTGGAGTAAGAACACTACTATCCCCTGCGGCTAGGGACGGCCTGTTGTAAAAAACGACAAAACAACCTACCCAATACCAATCCTACGTGGGAGAGCCCCAAGCCCGTCTGGATGGAAACCACCCTTGATCTATAAGTATGTCATCATAATAAACTTGTGTTCTGTTCCGGCATTAGTGATCCAGGTTTATGTACCCCTACGGCACAACAGCAAGTTCGCCGTGGTGTCGCAAACATCTATAGGCGACGGTCACTGATTACTATTAAGCGGGTCGTCAGTCTGTCTGCTGTTCTTAATCAATAATAAATACCTTATTTATATATATTTTATTTAGTTGCTGTAAAATTATTAGTATTTATGAATTTTTTATTTCTTCTTTTCATCATTTCTTTAATTAAGATTATTTTCACTTAAATTCTAATAATAACTTTATAATATATTTTTAAGATACGAATTTTTTTTATAATAAAAATGTATTTAGTTCAATTTTTTCAGAACCTATAATTTATAATTAATAAAACTTTTATTTATAAAAGCAATATAAAAATATAATATAAAAGGGAGCACAAAGAGCTTTTAATGTTTCAATGGCAGAAGAGACGTCAAACTATATGGGGTTGTGGGAAAACTCTGGTATTCAGAAACATCTTTATATAATGGTAATAGAGACAAAAATACAAGAGATATAAGTTACGTGGAACGTATAATCAATATAGTAGACGAACCGAAGCAGACATCAGAGGTATGAAAGACAAATGAAAAAAAAATCTGTAAATTGATGAATATAGAATTTAAAATTTTGAAAAATTTACTACTAACCCCAAGTAATGTATGCTAGTAAATTAACTACGTCCATTTGAAGTGTTCAATTAGAGATATTTGCAAGTTATTTTTAAAAAGTAAATCATTAAATAAGAATATCCCCTGATACCCAACGATGTGGAACCCAAATAACATTATAGCACATTCCTAATGTGCCAGCTTTACTTTATTCGAGATCACGTATAGTCCACGTCGTCCGAATTCGTTATATGAAGTGCTTATATATAACTAATATTTTTGGAAGTCTCGATTTTTTACGTGAAGTGTTTTAGTTAACTCACGTAAACTAATCGGGTGATTATTTTCTTATTTTGAAGTTATATTTGAAATTTATTTATTATATTGTAAGGCGATACAGTAAAAAGGGGGGTATATTAAATTTGTATATACAATAATTAAATAAAAAAAATAAAATTAAATACAATACATGTTTCTATCATTTAGAAAACACCAACTAACTTTTATATGACGCGCGTTCCTTTAAATTTGAATATTTTATTTTAGCTTTAACATAGTTTGGTCATGATACATATTATTATCTTGGTCAATCATAATATGAAGGAAGGAGTTTTTATACAACGAATACTAAACTTTTTCAGTCATCCACAATATAACCCAAAAGACTTTTCTATCTCTTTAATAGTTTTTCTAGTTTAGATTCTCTTCTCAATAAGTGTGTAATTCTGAGTAATTATTTAAAGCAATTCGTTACACAATTAGTTTGTGTAAATTAATCTGCTGTTTAGTAAATTAACATTTAGAATAAAATAAAAAAAAAATGGCTGATCATAATTGTAGGGTTATAATTCTAAAGAGTCTAAGTGCCAAAAAAATAAAATCGATATTATTACAAAAATACGATCTATGTACCAAGCCTAATAATATTCAAATGGATCCAAATGCCTGTCTCTTTTAATTTTTCACTCATACACAGATGAAGTTGTGGCGCGGTCTAAGTACCAACGCACTTTCGCACAACCTTTTTTTGTTATATCTCTAAAACATAAAATTGGCACTTAGACCCTTTAGAATTACAATCCTTCAATTTATGAAATGCTCTTGCCTGTCGCCTGTCTCTGGCCTGTCGTAAAAGGCAACGAAACAACTCACCTACGTGGTAGGGTCCCAAGCCCGTCTGGACAGCCACCACTTTTGGTTTTAAGTATGCCGCCATAATAATTTTGTGTTGTGTTCCGGCATTAGTGATCCTAGTTCCTGTACCCTTATGAGACTGCGGCGTATCCGCGATGACACTGGCGTTGCAAACACCTATAGGCGACGGTAACTGCTAAATTCTAAGAGGGCATGTCTGATGTGCTACAGCAATAAAAAAACATTCAGATTCTTAGGTTGGGATTGTGTTGGATTAATTGGCCTGGCCCATGCTATAGACATGTTTATCCGTGGGCCCAGGGTTTTGTGGGTATTCGGTGTGGGCCATCTTTCCCGGTATCCTACACACTTTCTGATCTGATCTGACCCGGGGGATCAGAAAGTGTATAGAATACCGAAGTAAAAATGCGAATGGGCGGGTGCCCATTCGCATTTTCACTTATTTTCAATATAATGCAAGAATTCTTGTGTATTTTTTGTTCCCACATCCCTTTTACCATTTTAATTATAATCTATCAGCCAGTCTTTTTGTACTCAGTCCTATTATACTTGTATAATGCTAGATAATTGTTTTTCAAATTTCTTAGTTATCCTTTCTGTGATTATTTGTTTTTCCTTTCTATTTTCGCTGCCTACTATTACTAGATTACATTTATACTACCCATTTGTAAATTATTCATCTTTACTATGCAAGTTATTATAATTATCATTTTTATTTCAATAACCTTTCAGGTGTGCCCTAGTCTGCTAATCTGCTATCGTGAAGGGTGAAAAATAAAAAGGTTTAAATCTAGTTAGGCACAAGTACGTTAAAGAACAAGCGTAAATTTATTATTTTCTACTTATGATATAATCACATTGTATCATTAAAACGACATTGTTACAAAATTCCAATCAGCATTTATTTCTAAAACAATAAACCAGTATGCGAACTTAACCTTTAAGAAGTGATGGTACGCCACCACATTTGGCCTATCCTTGAAGACTCGTGATAACAATGTAGCACTGCTCCTCCCTTTATGATTGGATTGGATTCAAATGAGCTAAACGAGGTTACTTCTGATGCTATTCAGACTGACATTTCGATACTAATTACCTAAGTGCATTTGATTTTGTCGTTTAATGTATATTTTAGCCCTCGCTGAATTACCTGCCTTTTTTAATGTAACAAAAAGTGTATCGTAATACTACACCTACTTTATGGCTGTTACTACTACGAACAATGTAAGCTTAAGCTGAGTCTAGCATAATCTTATTCAAAGTCCCCGAAACCTAAGAACACTTCGTTGCAGCTGCCATGAAAAGGATAATCTTATAATCCTATATCTTTAAACGAGCAATTCTTGTATATATATATATATATATATATATATATATATATATATATATATATATATATATATATATATATATATATATATATATATATATATATATATATATATATATATATATATATATATATATATATATATATATATATATATATATATATATAATTGGAATTTCGGAATCGGCTCCAACAATTTTCATGAAATTTAGTATACGGGGCGTTTCGGGGGCGATAAATCAATCTAGATAGGAATCATTTTTTTATCAACTTAAACAAAAAGGTGGCGTTTGAGTAGTCCCAATTTAAACTGAAAAATGACTCTTCCTGACATCTATCGGCAAATAATAATACTATTTTTTTTAAATTGCTTTAACGACACAATAACAAGAAGTCAATGAGTGTTTGCTTTGAGGTTAGACTAAAAAAATCAATTGTTAATTTCCAAAACACACAATTTATAAAAAAAATACCAACAAAGCTCGGTCATCCGGATACTAATTAATTTATTGAAGAAGAGCTTCTTCTTGATAAGTAGGTTCCTCATAGACAGCGAACAACTTGTGTGTGTGTTGTGTATGATACTGTGACCACATTAGAAGGAACTTCGCTAAAGTTATTAGTGCTCTTTTTATTCCAGAAATTGCCTTCGCATATAGGTGTTTGCAAAACCAGTGGCATCGCGAGCACGCTGCTGTCCCTTAAGAGTATAGGAACTTGGGTAAATAATGCCGGCACACAACACAAGGTTATACTTAAGACCAAAGGTGGTCGCCATCCAGACGGGCTTGAAGCTCTACCACGTAAAAAAAATTTTTGACTGTTGTATCTCAATAAATTTTGAATATGTTAAGAAATATATCACAGATTTTCTTAAATTCAATGATGTTCATAGCAAAGATACAAGGAACAAAGACAAATTGAATACACCTTCTTGTAGAGTCCGGAAAGTATACAATAGTTTTACCGGGTAAAATATACTTTTTTACAATAAATCCCAGAGAACAAACACTTTCAAGAAATAAGTTTAAAAGAGCTATTAAGCAACGTCTGTGTAGGATAGGATATTACACCACTAAAGATTATATTGACGACCACACAGACTAGGAATATAAATAATTCTATTGCCATTATGTTAACTTATATTTATTTTTCCCTCCGATTTCATTTTGTATTTAAAGTTGTGCACAATAAAATAAAAAACACGACTAAAAAAAAACCAGTTGCTGGGGAGTTTGTTTCGTCGTTTCGTCTCTAGACAGCGTTTTGTATTGGAAACGGTAATAAGTTACATTATTGACATTGAATAAGTGATCTGTAAGATATTACATTGAAATATATGATTTTGATTTAATTTTGATTTGTCATATCAACCTAATTGACGATTGTATCCAAAAACAGATGTATAAGGATTTTTAAATAGGCAGATCAGACGATAGTCAACCCTGTATAATTAAAAGTCAAAGCTACCCTTTTGTTTTCTTATGTAATTGGATATACGAAAAGCACTATTTCAGGATGTAATATTAATCAATAGTAGACCCTGGATTATAAAGTAAAGCCTTAAATACATTAATGATAATTAGTCTGGAAAGAGCTTCAAAATAATCCTCAGAGCGCTAGTAATAGATACTTTTCTTTTGCATATAAATGCATACTTTATAAAAACACTCAGAGCCGAATTCAAAAGAGAAATAATGACTCCCATACGTTCTGAGTTATAAAAGCCGGTGTGCCACGAAGATCTTCGTTGTGTCATTAAATACTCGCCAGTACGATACATTGTAAACATAATAAAATGGCGGACAAATTCATTTGATAGCTAGCAATAAAGATATGAATAAAATTAAAGTGAAGGTGCTAACTGAGCCTTCGACCTACTACATTAACTCATCATCTGACTCGCACAATCCAGATTTAATTTTCACGCGAAGGTCACATTTGGTTCGAATCGTAACAATAGTCCACGCGTGGGCGCGAGAACCTCGCTTGAGAAACAAACTGTGTTGCCATACATTCTCTGTTCCTTAATGAAAATAATAGTTTACTTTAGATAAGTTGACTGGTGTTATTTAAATAAATAGAATACAAACATAAGAGCAGGAGGAAGAAGACAAACACATCCCCAAACTGAGGACAACTTCTGTGACCATTCCCAGAAATTACCTGAGTAAGACGTTAATCAAACTACTTACGTTGGAAACAAATATCTAGCCATACCGCCTCCGCCAGATCCCGGCTGGAGAGGTTGAACCAAAAAGTGCTGGCTTGCCATTGTAAAGGGTGATATGCGTGCTAATGAATTGACCACCAGAGATACCGTAAACCGTGTGAAGTGGAGAAGAAAGTGGAATCCGGGCACCGACGCGAAAGTTTGAACTGCAGCCGGGATTTAAGGCTAAGATGATGATGATATAATCCTATCTTTAAAATTTAGTTCATAATACAAAAACTAGAATACACTTTCCAGCAGCCGCAGGTCATTTGAGACAGTTCTACCCCGCCCACACTGCGAGGGAGCACGTGTGTTGTTGACAGCCAAACTAGCTATCAAGTTGGACATTTACTAGCTGTAGGTGCTTTATTTTTTATTACTGAGAAACGGCAAAAAGGCTGGCGGCCCACTTAATAATAATCAATTACCGTCGCTCATGAATTTTTACGACGCAAAGGGCAAACACACTGCTGTCCCATAGGGTCCCTAATACCCCTAGGAGTACCTAGGTAGTAACCTGGGTCACTAATACCGGAACACAACACAAAGTTATTATGGCGATATTCTCATAGACCAAGAGTTATTGCCATCCAGGTGGGCTTCGGGCCCTACCAAGTAACTAGGGTTGTTTTGCCACCTTATATAACAAAGTGACCTCGGCCGCAAATGTTAGTACTCTTACTTCGCCCCTACACGGAGAAAAAAATCTATAAATAAACGTCAAATAACGACCTCAGTGATCGGCTTTCGTGCGTTGGAACGCCTGTAAGAACATGGCTTCCAATTCTATCCTGAGTCTTTATATATAATGTATTTATTCACAAAAGAAAAAGTATTATATCAATTACCTACCTTTTTTTATTGCTGTAGGACAGCAGACAGGCTAACGGCCTGCTTAGGATTTAGTAGTTACCGTCGCCTATAGGTGCTAGCAACGCCAGTGGCATCGCGAACACGCTGCTGTCCCATAAGGGTACAGGAACTTGGGTCACTAATGCCGGAACACAACACAAGGTTGTTATGGCGGCATATTTAAGAGCAAAGGTGGTCGCCATCCAGACGGGCTTGGGGCCCTACCACGTAGTATTACCTACCCATAACGTAAGTGCGTAAGAATTGTCCCGGAATATTTATTTAATGATTCGAAAACCAAAAATTGGCAAATATGGCGCAAAATGATGGTGAGAATATTAATAAAAACAAAAATTATCAGAAACTGACAATACTAATAATCTACAATGATGATTCACAATGTTTTAATTATTCGAAAGGTAATGTGGGATGGTATTAAATCGATTAAAATTAGTTTTTGTACGCACGTGTAGGATTGTTTGAAGTGAAATCATACACTTGCGATATTGGGTCAGGGTTATTGGTTTTTATATTATTTGGCTTTTGTTGCTAGGAGCGTAGGTTTTTGGTACTCTGATTGTTTATTAACACTTACCAATGATAATTTAAAATTCATATTATGAAATAATGTGTATTTAAATATACTAAAAATTCTGTGACAAATCACACATCATCTAGTCCCTTAGTTCCCAAAGTGGTCCACGGACCCCCAGGGGTCGACAGGAGACTCGACGGGGATCTACGTAGGCGTGACAAAAAAATGAGGTTTCACAATTCGTAAACGGGGAAAATTTATTTGCTTTCGATAGTGAAGAACTAAAATGTTGGCTTGACTTCACCTATGAATGCAGGCAGATAATATTTTAAGAAGCTCAGCGATTGTAACTTGTAAAGTCTTGTCAAGACTTGAAAATCGCCGCTGCTGCCACGGCCGCCGTTCGCAACGCTTCTTCAAACGTGCAAAGGGACGAAATACGACTTGTGGTGTGTGTGCTCACAATTTTGAATGAACTTGTTAGATTCTTCATCAATATAAATACAAATGCCAAGTATAAATGTTACTCATTTGTTACGATTAATTAACCAATCAATTCTCTTTTTTTTTCTAAAACTATTAATTCGTGGTTGGAACTCAGCCGCAACGCAAATTTCCACAGTAAGATCTAGTCTTCACATTTTTTGTCGAGTCTTGGGAATATGGTAGAAATGTAGCTGCGGGGGGTCCACCGGAACCAGCTAAATTTTGAAAGGGATATGTGAGAAAAAATCTGGGAACCTCTGATCTAATCCCTAAGTATACCACGTATAGAATTTTCTTTTGTAAATAAATTTATACAAAATCACCAAAAATCAACCCTACGACTTACATACAATGCGTACTGACGTGCGAATGTCGTTTCGTCTCCCGTTAAATGAGGTTGTTTAAGTCATATAAAACCAGGTAAAGTAGTTTGGAAATGGATGAGTTGGTATTGGGAAGATAGAAGGGACACGATAAATTCTAAGAATGTTAGATAACACTTTATTGTAGAGTTTATCTACAGATATAAAAATTCTTACTACGACAAACATACACAATAGGCGTAAATGAATGATTAGATATAATAAGTAACACTTTGTGTATTCTTGATCAGAAATAAGATATTATTTTTCCCATGTGATTAGACCACAGGATTACAATAAAATCTAAGTAAGGAACAAAGTTCCGAATTGTCGATATTATTGAAACTCACCAATCCACCTTAGATAGGGAAGCCTGATTGCTCTGAAGCAGTGGGTTGCTATAATATGCAGTTACTATTTTATTATTATTGTGTTTAAAATATCAGTGACTTAAGTACTAAAAGGTAACCGACTAGCGTGGTAGAGCCATATAATACGAAGGAAAGGATTCCATGTGACAAGAAAAATCCTAAGAGAGTGGATTACAGAAGGAGATGTAAACCAAAATAAAGAACATGTAGTGCTGATTACAAATAACGGGTCTTTCAATAAACGCTTCCTATCTTTAAATTTAAATAAAACAAAGTGTGTGAGATATGTAAGCACAGGTCAGACCGCATATGGAGTACTGCTCACATTTATGGGCTGGAGCACCCGCCTGTCAGCTCAATCCCCTAGATTCGATCCAACGGCGCGCAGTTCGTGTTGTCGACGATCCCATACTCACAGACGGTCTAGACACGCTTGGACTTCGGAGAGACTTTGCGTCTCTTTGCGTATTCTACCGTCTGTACAACGGGGAGTGTTCTGAGGAGCTATTTAGAATGGTGCCCTCGTCGTCTTTCTACCACCGCACTGCCCGCCATCGGCTGGGTGTTCATCCCCATTTCCTGGAGCCTCTTCTTTCCTGTACGAAACGGTTCTCCAGAACGTTCATGTTGCGTACTCTCAGGATCTGGAATGAGCTTCCGGCTGAGGTTTTCTCAGCGCGGTACGATATGGGGTTCTTCAAAAAAGGCGTTATAAAATTTCTTCGAGGCCGGCAGCGCGTTGGTAATGCCTCTAGTGTTGCAGATGTCCATAGGCGATGGTGACCACCTGCCAGGGTGAGCCGTTTGCCGTTAACTCTCGCTATAAAAAAAAAAAAAGATATCATTGAAATTTTTTATTCGTTTGAAAGACTTAATGATGCCATTATGTGTGGAATATAACATCGTTCAAATGTCCGCCACAGCTTCTCTATGTGGAGAGTATCCGAAATATCCAATTTTCAATGACTCTGGTACATAAATCAGGCTGAATTTAACCGATGGCATGGATTACATTGGCTTTGAGTTGTGGTTTGCGGCTTATTCGCATTATACCTGCGACATAAAAAAATCCCACAAGAAAAGTCTAACGGGGTCAAATCGCACGATCTTGGTGGCCAGTTCACATCACCTCCACGTGAGAAGACCATGCCCTCAAATCGCTCGTGCAGAATATCAAATGTGGCATGAGCTGTGTGGCACGTAGTGCCGTCCTGTTGTAACCATATGTTGTTGGTGTCCAAATCATTCAATTCAGGCCAAAAGAAGTTGGTAATCATCGACCTATAGCGCTCACCGTTAGCCACATAATAAGAAGGAAAGAATGCCATGTAACAAGGAAACTGCTAGAAGAGTGGATTACAAAAAAAAGGAAAAGAGAGTGGAATAAAAGAACATGCTGTGCTGACAACATTTAACTTGTGATAAGACCAAAAAGAACTTTTGTTGTTATTAAGGAACAAAACCATATAACACGACTAAGCTCTTCAACATACCCGGAAAATAGTTTGAAGACAATATAGGCACTAAAACATGGAAAACAATTTAAATGACGACCGTTCAAGTTATGGCCACATTAGGATGGCTTTCCACGCTATTAAATTCTGTAAGACGAGTTTGTCTCGATAGTATATGTAGAAGTGAGGTTACTTGAGGTCAGATACTTTGTTAGGCAGAAAAAACTTAGAAATGCGTTAATTTTTTTTAAGAATTTAGTAGTTACCGTCGCCTATAGGTGATTGCAATGCTAGTGGCATCGCGAACACGCTGCTGTCCCATAAGGATACAGGAACTTGGGTCACAAATGCCGGAACACAACACAAGGTTATTCTGGCGGCATACTTAAGACCAAAGGTTATAGCCATCCGGACGGGCTTGAGGCCCTACCACGTAGCTAGGGTGGGTTGTTTTATAGCCTTTTACGACAGGCCGACCCCAGCCACAGAGATTAGTATTCTTTCTCCGCCCCTGCACGGATAAAAATAAATTAAAGTGCAACAAGACAACCAAATAATTATGAACTACGCTAATGATAGAGATTTTTAATACTGTACTGTCACTAACTATTCTAGTCGTCATGGACATTAAAGCTAAGTTAAAAACTCAGCATACTTTAAATTCATCAACAAGAGCTACAATCATATCATCATATATCTGCACGAGCGCCATTCTAGAGGGTTTTTGATCTGTAATTTACAGGGTGCTGTTGGACACTTTTTCAACACCTCCCCCATAAGTCCAAGTCCTCTTTAAGAAGAAGAAAAAAATTTACTAAATTAAATTCCTATTAAAAATTTAAAAATTTTTGAATCTGGATAATCTTAATTTTTTAACATTACTTTTTGTACCTTTATTACATGTGTACAACAACTGTAGCAAAATGTCGCCTCTAAAGCTGCAAGGAATGATACGGCTAGATTTGTGTTTTGTTTTTTAGATGGACAAACATGCAGCCGTCCACGTAGGGGACCACAACACAAGATTATTATGACGGCATACTTAGAGACCTGGAGTGGTTCCCATCCAGAGGGCTTTGGAGCCCTAGTATAATATATAAAATAAAAACTAAATTTAAAAAAATATATATATAAAATTATGTAATGTATTTCACATATAAATCTGTTCCTTGTTCAGATTATATACCCAGGCCCCACGATATCTCAACGATGTCAAAGGTTACGGTTATTTGCGGCCATAAAAATGATTGTTCGATAGCCACACTGTCACCTGCGCCCGCGCATCGTTCAGCGCAATGCGTGGGGTCGAGTACGCGCTATGCAGTAAGGCAATATTTTTTTGCACTAAATTCGATATATTGGCAATCGTAACTCTAACAAGACTAGAATTGATACTTGACGCTAGAATTACAGCCATTTTAGTATTTAGTATCAGCGTATTCAGTTCTATTTATATTCTATTTATATTTATATTCTATTTATATTATATTGAAGGAAATATCATTTTGTCCTCCTGATTACGAGCGAGTTGACGGGGTATGTGGGACTGTTCTGGCCAAACCCCTTTTGTTCTACTATCGTTGGGTGCAATACCGTTGTATCTAGATCTACTACGTGTTCTAGCCTTACTTACAGTAGACTTTATGTTTTAAAGATATATTTTGTCTTTCGGCTATTGAAGTTGAAAACGCGGACCTCAAGTATTGACTTGAGGTCCGCGTTTTCAACTTTTTTTCTACACTTCGCGTGGTCTTCGGCATCCCTAGTATTGAACCCATTTTTATTATATGGTAAACACTCATATCAAATTGAATATTTACAAGTATTTATTTGTAAATAAACAAGACTTTACACACGATATTTAAGTTAAGTAATGATTGAAAAAAAATCGATTATCATGATGAGTGCAACTTTCATTAACTTTTTTTTAATTTAACCTTTACATAAACTCCTTGTAAAGATTCACAAACAAGTATAAAATATTTAAAATAGTAGACGCTGGTTCTCTCTCGCATAATTCAATATATGCATCCGTGGACTAATGTCGCATACGCATGCTCAATGCCCCTCCATGCATCAACACCCGATGACAAATGCAATGCTCGGCGCTAACATGTTTTCGCACACCGTCCGCATGAACTTGTATCTTGGCTCATTTTATATATACAAATTTCATTATTCGTAAGTTATTGAATATACTTACATTGGAATTTAATTCCGGTGAAGTTTAATCATCAGGAAATACACCAAATATTTATATGTAATTGTGTCATGGACTTACCAGTAATACCAATATTTGATTATGTGTAAATTTTCTTCAAATAATAACGCATACTTTTTTTTTTTTTTTTTTTTATTGCTGCAGGACAGCAGACAGGCTGACGGCCCGCTTAGAATTTAGCAGTTACCATCGCCTATGGATGTTTGCAACACCAGTGGCATCGCGAACACGCTGCTGTCCCATAAAGGTACTGGAACTTAGGTCACCAATGCCGGAACACAACACAAGGTTATTATGGCGGCATACTTAAGACTAAAGGTGGTCGCCATCCAGACGGGCTTGAAGCCCTACCACGTAGCTAGGGTGGGTTGTTTAGTCGCCTTTTACGACAGGCCGACTCCGGCCGCAGAGGTTAGTATTCTTTCTCCGCCCCTGCACGGATAAAATACTGTCGTCGAAAGCCAAATGGCTGAGAACAATCTTTTTCCATTGCTGGACGTAGGCATCTCCTAGTCTGCGCCAAAAATCCTAGATCCTTACTTTGCCACCCATCACCGACCGGCAACCGTGCGCTGGTCATCGCTCCATTTGGGCTAGGGGACATCCTAAACTACGTTTCCAGAGACGCAGCCGGCCAATTGCCACTTCAGCTTGCGTTTTTTGCAATTGTATATCGGTTACTTTCCCCGATTGTCGACCATATGCCAACAACGCATCCTTACGTATTTCGGACACACAATGCGCAGAGGCGATGAGAGTCTTGAAAAGCTGATAGTCGTTGGGAACACCGAAGGCAAAAGATCGCGTGGTCGTTCACCAACGAGATGGACCGATCAAGTGAAAGACTCATCGTCCTCTAAATTGTATGCGGTCGTGAAAGACGCGCTGGATAGGAACCGGTGGAGGCAGATCATCCGCTCCAGATGTCAACCCGATGCTGACCACGATCCTCAGACATGAGGGACCGACTAGAGAGAGAGATCGGTTACTTTGGCCTTTTTTTATTGCTATATAGTAGAACAGTAGATATGCCGACGGCCCACGCAGTAGCTTCACGAAAACGTTGCTGTCCCTTAAGGGTACAGGAACTTGGGTCACTAATGCCGGAACACAAAGCAAAGTTATTATGGCGGCATACTTAAGATCAAAGGCAGTCGCCATCCAGACGGGCTTGGAGCCCTACCTAGCTTGCCAACATCCAACATAGCTCACTCCATAGCCCGCTGAGTGACTTGAAATTTTTGAACCAGTCCCACCGTCAGCGTCCACTGCTCGGCTCCGTACATCAATACTGGTAGGACACACTGCTTGAATATTGTATAATTGCCAGTACTGACGGTAAAAGAAATAATTGTTGAGAAACCTGCATATGGAGATCACAGGACCAAACTTATACTTCTTGAACAAATATGGAAGTTATGCAGTCCGTTCTCTTTAAAGACCAAGCTTGGCATTGAAACGTTACCTGTTATTATAAGTGTGTGTTACTTAATCCAGATTTTAGATACTATTGCAACGATAATATTCTATGACCGAAACAATTATAACGCCAATTAGTGGATTTGAATTCACAACTGGACTTCTTCAAGTTCTGGCCTAGACCATGCGATCGGTGAGCCAATTTGTACGGAAGTCCAGACGGTAGGCGATAATAGGACAGTGGATTTTTAAAGGGTAGTCAGATGTCATATTTCCTGATTCCACAAGGCCTTGGGTACTTGTCAAACGAAATTTCCCTCAATAAACAAACAATAAACAATAAACAGTATTTCTCAACTTACAACCTGATATCATCAGCGTGATGGTAAACTCATAACACCTACACTTTACGCCCAAAACCACAAAACCTTATACGCACTACTGAGTAATATATTAACATAACCGGGTGAAGGGCGAATGTCTGTCTGTCCGTCTACTTTATGAATCATTGGATTAATTTTTAATTGTTTTAATATCTTTGTTTTGAACTCTATATGGAAAATCAAATTTAAATTCAGTCGACGTTTACAAACTTGTAATATATTAATTACAAAGAGTATTTAAATAAAACATGAATAGGTGTCAACAATAACTTCGGAGAGCAGATTATCTTCATGCGAGAGATGGTTAACGTACACTCTGTTTAAATATCTCTAAAGGTACCTCAAAAGATGACAATCTCTACCGTTACCTCTTTAAAATGCTAAGCTAGATTTTTCCTTTAAGTTATTAAATCAAAATAAAAGGAATAATCGAATTCAAAAACGCCGTAGAAAAAATTCCATTCAAGTAGTAAAATTCTAGTTCAAAAATCTATTTAAGTTGCTGCCTTCATTTGACCCCAGCAATAAGAACTGACGCACTAAGACTGACTGCTGGCTCGATATTGTTAAGAGATTAATGGAATATAATGATTTTTAATAACTCAGTACCAGAGTTGGCGAAGATTGTGTCAAATTGTGAACAAAAGTTAAATTGTAAGAAGTGGTTAAAGTTGAATTCGTAAGTAATTGACGACAACCAAATTTATTTTTTGTTTCTTACATAACTGGAAATATACATGTATTAACAGTAATAAAATACAAAAATAAACAATTCTTGAGCAAATACTAATAATTGACGAGCTCCGTGGAATAGTTACTAATGCACTTCTCTGTGTTCCGCGGGTGTTTATGTATAATATGTGTTTATTTACAAAATAAAAGTATATATGATAGTAGTTAGTATATATGAATTGTTTATCAGTTGTCTAGTACACATAACACAAGTGCTATGCTACTTACTTAGGCACTAGATGGCGCTTTGTGAATTGTCCTAATTTATTTTAATAAAAGCAAATTGTAGATAAAATACAACATTATAGAGCACTGGCTATACTTTTATGAAAATTACATATATTTATTACAATTTACGTTTTAGTTTACAATATGTCATGAAAACAAAGTAAAAATTATTAATAATTAAAAATTAACACAGCCTATAGGTTTGTAAAACAGTTTTAGTTGCAAAAGTACGATTCTCGGGCGGCATTTGCATGTGCCACATTGTGTTGTCAATCACTCAGTGCGCACGCGCTTGATCGCCGATAAATCTACATATAGATGGGCAAACCGAACGAACGGGAAAACCTAATGTCTCAGGGCAGTAAACTTGTAACGACAACATTTTATACCTTGGTGAATGTAAGTGTTGGGATAGATGCCTTTTGAGTCTAGATAGCCTTTTGTTTAAAATATTTTTTTTTAAAACAAAAGTTTCTTCTCCGTTTTATTGCGAATAAAATAGAAATTCATTTAGTATATTGTTCCTTTTTTTAATTGCTCGCACGTTTATTAAGAACGAGTTATTATTTCAAATCCGATAAAAAACAATTTGTTGGGGACTAGCAAATAAATTAATAATAAAACTTATGCATTACTGCAAATAAACTTTCATAGTTTTTTTCAACAATAATTATCACCTTTGTCTGTTGATCAAACTGAAGACTGACCATAACGTTATAAATAGAAAAAAATGGTTTTAATGATGTTCCTGACTGAGGTTTTCCCAGTGCAATATGATATGAGTTTTTTTTCAAAAAGGCGTTATAAAATTATTTCGAAGCATGCAGTGCTCTACCTTTGGTGTTGCAAACGTCTTTTGGTGACCATAACCATCTGCTACCGGATGGACCGTTTGCTTATCTGCTGAAATCCAGCTATAAAAAAGAGTATTCTCATGGCGTTTAATACCTTGTTTCCGTCGTTGTAACTTAAAAAATTATGTAACAATGATTGCTATGTTCTTTTATTTTCTTTTCATGATTAGTATAATATGCCAGTATAAGGGTGGCCTCATTCTGGTCTTCTAAATTTATTTAAGAGTGCAAAGACCTTATTGTCCGTTGACCTTAAAAGTACAGGTAAGAGTCTCAGTTTGCACTGATACCAAATCCGAATGTATGTACAGAAAGAGTGATCTCGGGTGTCTGTTTGCTTGTGTTGTTGAACCCGCGCAGGAGTTGCGCTCCATTCAACGTGCAAACAGTGCGTTCGCGCACTTTACGCGTCGTCAAGTATAACATGTTTTGATACTTGTAAATTTAAACCACAGTTTAATCGAGTACCTATATGCGATCAGCGTGTAGCGTCGCATACATCCATAGGTGACGGTAACTGCTTATTAAGTGGGCCGTCAGCCTGTCTGTTGTTGCTCAGCGATAACAAAAAAAAATTGATACGTATATGCACAAGATGGGCATAGTTGTAAAGTTGAATTTAGTCAATATTTACAAGTAAGACTTTCGCATTGCAACGGTTTTCGATACCCATCTCGAGTCTAGGTATTTATTTATATATATATATATATATCTGAATTCACCAGAGAATAAGAAAAAAAGAGGCCGCCCCCTATAGACCTGATGGTCAACTATACAAAGAAACCTCAAGGAGTTCCATTGGTCTGACTTGACAACCTAAGATCGTACAACTTGGCGCAAAAACGTGAATAGACCATACACAAATATTGAAATAAGGTGAGGTTACAGAATATTTATTCATTAAAAAGCATATTCGTAGTATGTTATAGTAGATAAGTTGTTTATAACACGTAACATATGCACTCTCCTGCTGACGTCGGTGCTAGATAGCTCTAATTGAGTTAACACAGTATATTTATTTCTGCTGCACATTAAGGTCACTTAATGTGCAACAGTAATGGATGAGTGAATAACGTTATCTCAGGATCCTTCAAGCTAGGAAAGGGAGTGAGATGGGGATACATTATATCTCCCATTCTTTTTAACGTATATGGTGAATATATAATGAATAAGCCTTGGGAGATTGGGAGCGGGCATCTCGGTCGGTGGCATGAAAATTAATAACCTAAGATATGCAGACGACACGACACTTTTCGCATCATCGGAGAGGGAACTTGCTGACTTGTTTCGCAGAGTGGAGTATGAGAGTTGATTATGAGAGTGGATTATGAGAGTGGATTGGTGGGACTCTCTATTAATAAATCAAAAATGTGAGTTATGGTTGTAGACAGATCCGGCCAACTCTCTAGAACTGGAGAACTCTCGGACTTGTCACCGGGTTTGTTTACCTCGGATCCCTATTAACTGACTAAAGAGGAAGTATATTAGACATTAAGAGAAGAGCACAAATGGCCAAAGCTGCAATGACCACGCTGACACGCATATGGCAAAATCGAAAGGTTTCCAACGTGACTAAAATGAGACTAGTCTGAACACTGGTCTTTTCAATTTTTCTCTATGGGGCAGAATAATGGACAATTAAGGCATCAGAGCGCGAACAAATAGATGAACTTGAAATGTGGTGTTGGAGATGAATGCTCCGCATATCTTGGACGGCTAAAAGAACAAATAAATCTATACAGCTTTATATTAAAGTCAGGCTCTCAACAATCTGTTATCGGAAGATTCTTAGGTACTTTGGTCACAATGCCCGACGACAGCCGGATAACTTGGATAAACTGATCGTGACGGGCAAGGTGGAAGGAAATCGACCCCTACGATTACCTAGTCGCTGGTACCAAGTAACTGCCCTCACTAGACTCCCAATAGCAACCGCTATTCGAGAAGCTGAGGACCGGACGAAGTGGAAACAGCTTAAAAGACCGGCCACAGTTGATTTTCAAGGAAACGATCTTCAGCAATGAAGAATTCAACCAAGAAGAAGAAGAATTCTACAGTTTTTATAATTATCCAGCAAAAACAATAAGCACTTTCCTAGGAAGTCGAAAATAGTGAATAATACATTCACCTCTCGCTAAATTCAGACAATATGGGTTTTTTTTTTCATTCTGGGCTCAAACTGCATAGTCTCCTTTAAATTATATAAACTGCATAGTACCTTTTAAATTATTTTTCTTATATGATAATATAAGAAAAAGCAAATATGTATAATATTTGCTTTTCTTATATTTTCATGGTTAGGAAAAGGAAAAGTCGCCTAAAGGGATCACCGCTGCAATCTCCGCCAAGTATTTACTCTGTGTATCCGAAAATTATCCCTTGGATGATGTCAAAAGCGTTAAAATATCTAACTACTCGTATAGACAAATATCAAAACTACTAAGCGCACTATAATTCTGTTAGACAGTATTTTAAGACTGAATCCAAGCGCACAAACTCACGAGCAAATGGAAGTGGCTGGCCGAATAAGAACACTCAACTTCTGTATATTTGTGATATACTCATTTATGGTTGAAAACAAGCTTTCAAATATGTTTTACAAGCATTATCTGATTTCATATGACGATTGACATATACTTCCCTACGTGTTATTGTACTCCATCTGTATTAATAATACAAATAAATATACTGGAACAAAACACACTTATGTTATGGGTACTAGATAATTAATAAACTACCTAAATACTTTTCTTTTATAAATAAATAATTATTAAACATAAACACACGCGAGGAAGGAAGCGAACACATGACTTCCGCAAGCGTACTGAAGCATTTAAGTCGTTACGACACAGAGTTCGTCAAAAATTCAGGAATGTGAAAAATTGTATGAATATGCATTCATAATGACGGATGATTGTTACTCAATCGTGCTATAACTGTCTCTCGTCTGAACTGAATTGGATGAAATTTGGCTCAGAAACCTATCCGAACTTCATTTTCAGACCTATACGTCGACATCATAGGAGATACTTAGAGGAAGTAGAAAAATAGAATTCAAGTTCACTTTTGAAACAAAATTAAATCTTCGTCACTACTTTAATTGTAGATAACGACGTATTTTTAAATTTAAAAACAACAATATAAACTATCCACTTATTTATGCTAATACTGGAGGGGAGGCTGCATCTAAGCAATCAAGAGTAAAGAGTCCTTTAACTGAAGTTGGTAGTCGGGGCTGTGTGGGATAAGATGGTTATTGAAAGAAAACTTGGGAAGGTCCTATCCTATGTCCAGTTGTAAATTACGATCGACATCATAACATAACGACAAGATAATAAAATCTCAGTCCTAAAAATACCTCAAATATTATGCTAATTCTCCAAAACAAAGTCAATTTTAAATTTAGAAACAATAAGAAAAAACCATTCAAAGAATAATACACATACGCCCCGTCATCCCAAGATCGGTCAGGAGATATCGATATAAATCGATTATTTAAGATCGTGTTAACAAGAATATCGATAATGACGACACAAGAACAAATGGGAGACGATTATCGATATCACGGCGTGGATGAGTTGTGGTCAAATTGGAACCGATAATCGTGTGTGGGATTGATGACGGTCAAATTTAAAGATTTAGTTTTTGTGATCTTTACTACATAGCTATTTTAGAGGAATAAAATATTATAAGAAAACAACAACAATCCATAAACTTTGAATGTTGAGATGATGATTTATAGAAGAGAGTAAAAGAAAAAAGAATATGTAAGTTGGCAGCTAAATTAAACGCTTAAGTAGTTCGTACATTTTATAGTTATAATAAATATAGAAATATACATAGTTAAATAATTAAAGCAATAAAATAATTTTGACTTGCAGATGACAATGTACGTCAAATCGGACGAGTAATATTTATTTTTTGTCATAATATCGAAAGGTATTAGATAAAACTTTTTTCTAAAATATTAGATATAATTAACATACATTAATGTTACACTACAAATATATTGTACCGATCCCACATAATATGAGATAAGGGCAGGGAGAAGAACAGTAGTCCATAAACGTCCCACTGATGGGCTCAGGTCTGAGGTAACGGACAGTGTACCATCCAGACTTGTCCAAGGGGTTAGGCGGGTTAGACATACGGATAATCTTGGTATGCAGGTTATTGACGATGTTTTCCTTTACCGTCGATACCTGACAATTATACCATACATGCACATTAGGAGAGTTTTTATATATTTATGTCTAAGCGGTCCATGTCATTATGGGATTCGAACTCGCCAAATATATATTAATATTCTAAGCCTATCTTTTAAAAACTTTTATTGTCTACTGACAATATTTTGTGAACAAATTGATTATAGAATAGATTAATTGCGATAATAACTACTTATTAAAATATAATACATATATTTAGTTAAATCTTTTTTTTTACACATAACTAAATTAAGAGTCAAAAATAATCCCAAACTCAAGAAGCCCTTGCGAAAAATACAACGTAATTTATATAAGTTTATTTAAAACATAAATACTATGACACACGTCATATCACATTATTTAATGAATACTGAAACGTAAAACAATCTGCCGTAAATAATTAATATTATGTTGTAGTCTTCTAAAGGGCTTGGTACCGTTTTTAAGGACTGCCACAGGGAAACACTCTTGCGCCATTTTGGTACCATTTTGTCTTCTTTATTTTTATTTTTTTGTTAAATTAACAAAATAAAAATATCTGGAATGTATCCCTAAAAGCCAGCCTAAAACCAGCATCCCTAAAAGTAAAAACGAATATTACATATATTAAGATACCATTCGTTTTTCCTGAAGTACATACCTGCAAAATGATCGCTGTTTAGTTTGTCTTTTTACTGCTGACGATCATCAGACAAGCTGACGGCCTATTTAACAGTTACCATTGCCTATAGATGTTTGTGATGCTGCTGTCTGCATTGGAGTAATGGAACCTGGGTCACTAATACTGAACCTGTGTCACACAACATAAGGTTATTATGGTGGTCATCCTGAATAGCTAAGGTTGTTTTGTCGCCTTTCATGACAGACTGAGGACCCGGCTGCAGCTGTCTTACTACGGCACAGAAAACAATATGTGATATAATTACAATATGTGGTTGTTTTAGTTTTCGCTTAGACCGACCGAACCAACACAGCATAATTTCTGCAGTTTGTTAAACTTGGGTTAGCATCTTCAGTTTGATTTTCAATTGTATACCAAACTTCCGATTCAGATTACGTGATCTGTTTTTATACTGTATCTAGTAAACTTTTATTACAAATAAGTATTTTGATAACTTGTGTGTTTCTTATTGCGGTGTTAATGTGAAAAAATATGGAAACGTCTTCCAGAGAACGGTACCGGACCTCTTGCGATAAATTAATATATTTAATTATTGATTTCTTTAAATATGAATGTAAGATATATTTGAACAACCTGACTGTGTCTGCCCAACTCGTGTGTAAAGCTATCGATTTTATTTCTTTTATGAATCGCACAGAATAAGAGTGTTAACAGAGAATTCATCTTAAGTGAGTTTTTTAAATTATAATTGTACCGAACAAAATGATATTTTCCTTAGTTTGATCGAGGCCCGGCTGGTTCAGAAGTCACGTCATTGGTTTTGTACGGTCGTGTTTACAGGTTCAATACATAAAACATTTGTATAATTGACCATCTAATATGGTCAGCGTACCATATATTTCTCCGCTATATGTATATGTCTGGAACATTCCTAAACCCGTTTAGTGCGGGTTTTTTTATAAAAATCATGAATCCGTTTATTACCAACCCAAAGTTACCCAAAGTTTATGATTAAAAATTGGAGACATTTATTTGGGAAACAAACAATCAATATTATACGTAAAATAATTGAAATATGTAAATAAAGTTTCCACTAATAAGTATTATATTTATAAAGAAAGAAAATACAATTCTATAAGTCTATGAAAAACTATTTATAAATATTTGCAAATAATATATACAATTTCATATGTAATTTTTGAATTTTATATGTTTTAAAAATCTACATAGTATTCTATTAAATCGTAAAATTTTCAATTAGATAATAATATCGTCACTACACCTATTACTAAATATCACTAATTTCTGTTTCACATCTTTGTGTATTATGTTTATTCACGAATTCACACTTCAAGCACTTATATAAAATCTATTTATAAAGAACTAGTACATAAACAAATAAGTAAAAGTCTATAAGTAAAAAAATATAAATTTTAGGGAAGACATTGCATTTGTTTGGGTTTACAGAAAATGACTTTGATTATATTATGTTAACTTGTTCTTTCGGAACCAAATCTATTATTCTTTAATTTAGTAACAAAGTTTCCATTATAACATTTCTCATCTTCTTACTACCAGTGACACTAAAAAACTGATAAAATTGATAGTAAAGAATGTTCAAAATTGTATTCTGAAGAATTAGTATCTTGCATCCAAAATTATCTATTTCACAGACATAGTCTGTGCCTCGCATCAAATGTTCAGTGGGAGGCGAGAGTCGTCGAGCCGATCGTTCTGTGCGATAACCCACGTATAAACATTTATAAATTATATTTATTATACTTTATTTCGGCATCGTGCGTATTTGTTTAATTCTATCGAATACGCGCCCCGCCCTACTAACGTATTGAAAGCGAAAGGTTTCACAATCAATTTCTAAAGGAAATAATGATTTTATTCCTGTAACACTCATAAGTTTCAATTTAACACAAGATCCTAAATAGGTCTGATGTCAAATTAGTCTAAGATAATCTTGTACAACTGTCAAAAATAGTCAATAAACAGTTTGACTGTGTAGTTCCAATCAGCGAGAAAAATATAACTATCCCTTTTCATGGGAGTTGTAAAGAGTGTGAATGTTAAAATGACGGCTGACAGACGAGATTGGAAGGAGAGAACATGTTGTGCCGATCCTATAATATATATAAATATATATAATGTGACCCTATATAATGTTGGATAGGTAGAAGAAAAATTGGTTGCTCCTTCTGTTAGGTCACAAAAAACAAATAAAAACAAGTAATGGTATCTTTGGTACATGACATTCACCACTGAAAAACAAAATTATCCTCATTGATTCCATCTATTTTTGTCGTTATTTTTGATTAAGTAAAGGAAGTAATCACGGAAAGGTATTGGCGCAGAAAAAATGGCATTTTGATAATACCAAACTTACTTCTTACCTCAAGTTTTGATGTAAAAGCTTCTGGAAACGCGTAAAAGAAAAAACTACAGATAATTTAACAAAAGATAATTTTTAACTTCATTCTTTAGAAATTTTCTAAAGCATGCATCAAATGAAAAAACATGAGGAGAGATGATATGAATCAAAAATAAATGAAATGACATAAATAGCGCAAACCACATTTGGATATAGGCATGATCCTCAACTTAAATCTGAAGACCCCGTTGCAGCTATGAACACTTTCGAAATAATAATAAAACTAAAGCTATTACTGGTTCACAAATATTTAAAAAGTAGCATATCGTACGTCCTGCGTACAAAACGTTTACGACTAGAGTTTTATGACAACCCACGACATGCGTATACGAATCACAAAAATTAAGGGTTTTAGACAAGTTATATGCAAGTTATGCATAGAACTCATGGAGGACAACTTCGGCTTGACTGCTGCATGGGAAGATTTTTCTTAAAATAAGTTTAAAAACATTTTAAATTTACTCTTAACACAGACTTCTAATTTTTTCAGAATCATAGACATTTCTATTGCATGTATTGTATGTCTATTATTATTCTAATGATTTGTTATCTTAATCGTCATAGCCAACTAGTTCTCCATTGGAGGCATTGACACAGAGGAATAAATCTATTAAATACTACCGTAGTTTTTTTTTTAAGTTACATAACAATTATACTAACTGTTATGAACTCAACATCTGAAATAAGGAAATAAATAAATAATTATGCAGACAGGTAAGAGATGTTGATAATGCAGGTGCAGCACCTGCATTATTATTACTGTTCTCTACTTCAAAAATATAACAACATCTGAGAAGGACGTGCTCGAACCAGATGAGGCTTGCGCTTGTCTTGGCAGTCTTATTTAACAATGAGCTCCAATCATCGATTACCATAATACTGCACAATGATGCAAAGAAAAACTAACTGTCGTGTGAGTGGCTTAACAAGCACATTGAAACGCCTGCGAGGTTACGGGATCAATTCTCGTCTCGAATTCGGTAGTTTTGTATCTACCATAATATTTTTTTTATTTATAAAGGAAAGGTATGTAGTTTGTAGTATATCAGTTGTTGGTGCAGTTTGTAACTTCATTTCTTTCTATCATAGCCCCATCACTAAATAACAACAAGGTCGTAACCATGTCTCCTCTCCTTGCAGGGGCGGAATAAGAATACAAAACTCTGCGGCTGAGGTCGTCCTATTGTAAAAGAGCGACAAAAACATTTGCTGCGTGGTAGAGATTCAAACCTGTCTCAATAGCAATCATTCTTGGTCTTATTTAAAATAATAATTAATAAATAATTATATTGGGACAATTCACACAACGCCATCTAGTCCCAAATTAAGTAATATGCCCTTGTGTTATGGGTACTAGAAAACGCGAGACGGGAATCCAACCCGTGCCCTGCGCAAGCGTACGAAATGCATTAACCGTTACGCCACGAAGTCATCATCATCATCCTAGCGTTAGACCCGGTTGCCACCCAAACTTTCGTTTCGGTGCCCGGGGTCCGCTTTCCGACTTTTTCTACTCCACTTCGCGCGATCTTCAGCATCCCTGGTAGTGAGCTCATTGGCACGCATATCACCCTTTACGACGTCAAGCCAGCACTTTTTGGATCTACTCCTCCTGCCGGGGCCCGGCGGAGGCGGCATGGACAGACATTTGTTTCCCACGTAAGCATCCGGTTGCCGTAAAACATGGCCATACCAACGGAGCCGACACTCCTGCAATTTATCTGCAATGTCACGGACATGAAGACTACCGCGAATGCGGGAGTTCCTAACGCGGTCCTTCCGCGTCACTGCTTGTGTCGCTCCAACACCGGCCACGCTTCACAGCCGTATAAAAGGACAGGCCTACGCCACGAAGTATACCGCCATAATAAATGCTTAAAATTCACATAGCTTTCTGTTCGGACTGATGCACTCCTTTACGAGTAGTATAATAGTGCACGCTTGAGGCAAAAACTATACGCAGATACAAAAGACGACGTTCCATTTCAATAACGTATCCATTGTTCAATTGAAGACTTCACGTTATATGTAGTTTTATTTTTGTATGAGCAGTAAAAAGACATGCTTTCTACAAACAAGTGATGTCACTACTAAGTAAAACGAGTCAATTGTTATTTTGCCAAGAACTAATCCGTGTTGATGTAATTTTTCTTATAAAAACTCGCTAAAATATATACAGAAAGAAAAAGAAAGAAAAATAATTTATTTATGACATATATTAATAAAAAAAAAACAATATAAATCTATAAAAGTACATTGGAGTCCTAAATTGGACCTATCTCATCCCTGTTCTTCCGATAGACCCAAAGAGCGAGGCCAAGGACCTCGACACAATAAATATAAAATATTGCAGGCACAAATTATATAATGTACATAACATTGATAGACCCCGGGAAAACTAATAACAATAGAACAAATAAAAATAACATTGTTTATTAATATAGAAAAATCAAAATATTAGTTCAATATGGCGTACTGATAAGCATGATTAAAATTATCGCAAATAATCACCCCTATCACCTTCTAACGGAAATACATCAAATCACCAATAATCCTGTATAAATTTCTTTTGTAAATAAATACCTTAAATATTATACGATGTCCTTCTTGTCGCCAATCCCATACTTATATACGGTTTAGACACGCTTGGTTTTTGGAGAGATTTTGTGTCTCTTTGCGTATTACCCGTCTGTACAACGGGGAGTGTTGTGAGGAACTGTTTAGAATGATATCTTTTTCGTCTTTCTATCACTGCCAACTATCTCCAAAACTTCCGACTGAGATTTTCCAATCGCAGTACGATATTGGGTTTTTCAAAAAAGACGTTATAAAATATTTTAGAGGCCGGCAGCGCGTTGGTAGTGCCTCTGGTGTTGTAATCGGCCATAGGTGGCCTTAGGGTGGGCCGATTGTATGTCTGCTGAACTCCAACTATATAAAAAATACACAAACGTGAGACAGAAATCGAACACATGACCTCCGTAAGCATACCGTTAGCCGTTACGCCCTAAAAATCGTCACTTATCTTTATCTAAATTTGTTGGGTCTAAATCAGAATTAATTTATTGACATTCATGAATTATAACTAAAACGTATATCTAACGTTATAAATATTTAAATTATAAATGACTTAAAAAAGTAAAAAGGGTTTACGTTTTACGCATCGTATAAAGCACCGGACACAATACACGATCAATTTGTCCGCGCATTCCTACGCAACAACCGCCTCTGCCTATCCAAACAGCTACCCTACTTAATGCATCTCAAACATTGTTGTTTGTTTAACACGCTACCGATTATATTGTGTGCTCGCTACCTTATTTTAATAAGCTTCCTCACGATTCATAATTTAGACGTGTTATGAGATAATGTATACTTCCATCAACTAGTTGTCTGATTTCTTTTTAAATATTTTACAACTTTGTATTTGTTAAGCTGGATTCGAAGCTCAAGTAATGTTTCAAGCTATTACGTTCTGCTACACAATAGTACGCTATTGCAATCGAAACGCCAGCGAAAAAGATTTTGCCGGTGCTTTGGACAAACAGCTTTGACAAAGATATCAAAGCTGTATAATATCCGATTGCATTCTTATTTTCTTTTCTTCGTGTGGGGGCGGCGGAACCTCTGCGGCCGGGGCCAGTCTGTATTATAAGGCAATAAAACAACCCTAACTACGTGGTAGGGCCCCAAGCCTGTCTGAATAGCAATCATCCTTGGTCTATAAGTATGCTGCCATAATAACCGTATGTTATGTTCCGACTTAAGTGACTCAGGTTCCTGTACCCCTATAGAATAGGAGCGCGTTCGCAGTGCTCTTACCGTCGCAAACATCCATAGGTGACGGTTACTGCTTATAATTAAGTGGGCCGCCAGTCTATCTGCTGTTCATCAGCAATAAAAATGTTAGTTTTTATTTACAAGAATTAATAAAGTACTCTAAGAATTAATAAACAACAAATAAATGGTTGGATCAATTATATTTAATGTAACTTGTTGCTTCCTGCAACATCCTTAATTATTGCAATATACCGATGTAGAACATTCCATAGCATATATTCATTTATTGGATAATTGTAAAATACAACCACACCGCAAACATGCTGCTGTCCGCATAGGGATACTGGAACCTGGGTCACTAATACCGGAACACAGCACAAGGTTATTATGGCGACATACTGATAGACACTGATACCACGAAGCTTTGGGTTGTTTTGTTTCGCGACCTCGGCCGCAGAGATTAGTATTTTTATATATATAAAAAGCTATAAATAAAAAAGCCCCAAATGTCGATTTGGGTACTACTTAATATTCAAAGCATACATATATACATCCAGACAGAAACAAATATTTACAGATCATACATATATTTTGACTTTCTCGGGAGTCGAACCCACAGAATAACCACACAAACCAACCTAGTCACTGAATGAAAACAACATAGTCACTGAATCAAATGTCACCGCTTTACGATGTAGTCTTCTTAGTTATATTTCCTAAAAATCTTAAAGTTTAAGTATCATACATATTACTTGATATAAATATACATACATCAATGGTATATATATTGAAACTTTTAAATCGCGAGGAACTAATAAAGATAATACAGAAAGAAAATATATTTATTTAGAACAAATATAAGCACTTACAATAATAACATAAAATAGACAAATACAAAAAAATCCCTATAAAGGCCCCAAACTCAGCATACGCTTGTAGAAGCTATCAACGCTGTTCTTCCGTTTGGGCTATTATAAAACTTATCTTGAAATATTGGACCGATTGTTATGAGAATATAAGTGATCATATAGATTGGTTGATTTCTAATTAAGAGCTTTGCAAAGCATAAAAAATTCAAGGTCTTACTTATATGATAAACGGAGAAGAAGTAGCCTTATTAACGCAGAACTAGTTCCTTCGAATATTTTCCTCTTTGATGCTGGTTGGAGATTGAGGCCTCGAGGTTTGGTTTGATCCCAGTTGTAACTTGTAATCCAGTTCGCCTATGCAGACGGTAGCGTGTTCCGAGATCAGGAAATTTCCCTGTAAAAACCAAAGTTATTGTGTGTTTATGGTCAATAGAAGATAAAGCAGCAAAGGACATCGGTAAGAATATGCATAGAAATTTTGATCAATAGTGAACCCAAGACTACATAATTCGTTCTGAGCAAGCAGCCGAGTTACGGACGTGATAAAAAATTTCAGACTGCTTCTATTTTCGGTATTAATTACTATTACTATTTTATATAATATAATCCTAGAGATGATTAAAGCACTTTCAATAAATAAATTTTAAAAGCTATTAAGCAATGTACGTGTGGCAAAGGGCTACTACATCATTCAATATTACGTTTATGACCGCACAGACTGGGAATAATTTTATTTCCGTTAACTTAAATCATACTTATCTTCTTGCATGCAAATGTAGATTAATGTATTATAAATATCAAATAAGGCTACCAAAAAGAAATAGGTAGGGAGTTTGTTTCGCTGTTTCTTCTCTAGCCAACGTTTCGTGTTGGAAACGGTGGTAGCTTTTGGACATTCAATGTAGGTGTGATTCTTTATTGAAATAAATGATTCTGGTGAGATTATTATTATATATACGATAACACTCTATTGTTCCCACGGCAAATACAGAGTGAGAGCGGGTCACCCGAGGCGACACATCCGACACAAATTTGTCGCGTCGACTCGCCAACTTAACAAATATTTATCGTACCATGTTGACGGTGACGTGTTTGGGGAGAAGTAAAAGCCGTGACCGCCCGCTCCGCTATACGCTCCGCTTCATCTCGTAATCGCAGTGTTAAAATAAAAATTATTATAAAAATAATAAAAATGGTTAAACATACCAGTAATCTGGGCATGCGTGTTTTTTTTATTGCTGAAGAACAGCAAATAGGCTGACGGCCCACTTAACATTAAACAGTTACCGTCACCTATATTTGCGACTCTAGTGGCACCGCGAACATGGTGCTGTCTCATGGGGTACAGGAACCAGGTTCACTAAGCCGGAACACAGGGTTAATAAGGCGGCATACTTAAGACCAAGGTTGGTTGCCATCCAGTCTGTCGCCTTTTACGACAAGCCGACTCCGGCCGCAGGGGTTAGTATTCATACTCCGCCTATGCACGGAAAAAATATGCCGTAATATACACTGTCATTGTCTGATGCATGCCACCGTGAGATTCGAAACCGTATCGAACTGGTCTCCGAGTATAATACAGTACCTTACGTGTCTGACAAAATAAGCATAATCGAACGAAAATTGTACTTTCCATACTAACTCATACACACATAGACCCTATTAGAGTATCTACAATATAATCACACCGGAAACTTTGCTATTATCATATAAGTGTCATCGAATCGACGTGGGTCGACGCCATAAAGGAGATATGCGTGTAGGCGACATTTGTGTCCCTAGGATATGAACACATCAATTTCATATTTTCTATACAGGCACCGTATAGTATATACTATATAGTACTATACAGAAAATATAAAGGAAAATATACTACTTAGGAACAATTGATTCCATTGGTATAATTGTAACTGTGGGTAATGGTGTGCAATCCTTTCGCCATTACAAGAGTATGCAACCAGATTTGTTTTATTTAAATAGAGGACTCTAGTAGCAAGTCTTATATCTTTCAGGCACAATATCCTATAAGATTTAAAAACAGTACGCAGCAGCTTAGTATCGCACTTGAAGTCTAGCACAGAAGTCACATGTTTTATCTGTGCAGGGGCGGAGAAAGAATACTAACCTCTGTGGCCGGGGTCGGCCTGTCGTAAAAGGCGACAAAACAACCCACCCTAGCTACGTGGTAGGGCCTCAAGCCCGTCTGGATGGCGACCACCTTTGGTCTTAAGTATGCCGCCATAATAACCTTGTGTTGTGTTCCGGCATTAGTGACCCAAGTTCCTGTACCCTTATGGGACAGCAGCGTGTTCGCGATGCCACTGGCGTTGCATACACCTATAGGCGACGGTAACTGCTAAATCCTAAGCGGGCCGTCAGCCTGTCTGCTGTTCTACAGCAATAAAAAAAGGTTTGATTTAAACGATACAATTCATAGGCAGCTGTTCTCGCTTAATGTATTGTATAATTACCTCCTACTATCATTGAAGGAAAACGTCGTATCAAAACTTGCACATGAAGATGAATATGATGATGGTGATGAAAGATGTGTGTAACCTCTTGTTCCTTTTCTAACCAATTGCTTTATAAACAAACACATCTAATTCCGAACCAATCGGTCAGCGTATTTATTTATAATAAATCATTTTAGAGATACTGGTGCCAATATTAATAATTATTTTACTCAAAGAAAGCTGTTTTGTCTCCATCTCTTTACATCTAGCTGTTGCATCTATAATAACAACGATCTTATTTTTAGGAACTGTAAAATATATTATAATAATAATAATAATAATATTTTGTGACAATTCACACAGCGTCATCTAGTCCCAAGCTAAGTAGCACTTGTATTATGGGCCCTAGACAACTGATATACTACTTATATACTTTTTTTTTGTAAATAAATACATATTATACATAAACACCCAGACGCGAGACGGGAATCGAACCCGTGACCTCCGCAAGCGTACCGAAGTATCTTATCCGTTACGCCACCGAGGTATAATTAAATAGATCACTCATCCTTTCTCAATGCCGGCAAAGAACTGTTCCTTATAACTTTCAGAAAATATTTAATAATGCTCTAACTATATCTTTTCAGGGTCGTAGTTTCAGGTAAAATTTAGCATTTATTATCGTATGTATCTTCGCACAAGAAAATGTATCACAAAAAGTATCAGCGTTAAAGTTTTAGATACAAGCTGAGGAAATACTTCAAAGATCGATGGAATACTAGAATAATAATAAAACAAAATTATTCCTAATCATGAAATGTAGTATTTGTCAACTAAAATTAAGGCAGATTGAGACAGGAATCTACACCGAGAAAACCTCATCCTATGGAGCTTTTGGCCTGTGGTATTATTATTATTATTGTTGCATATATAATACAACTTGCATATATACTTGCATATCTGATGATGACCTTGTGGCGTAACGGATAACGCACTTTAGTACGCTTGCGGAGGTCACGGGTTCGATTCCCGTCTCGCGTCTGGGTATTTATGTATAATATGTATTTATTTACAAAAAAGTATATAATTAGTATATCAGTAGCGTAGTACCCATAGCGCAAGTGCTACGCTACTTTTTTAGGGTCTAGATAGCGTTGTGTGAACTGTCACAAAATATTTATTTATTTATCTTAAGAACAGTATGTATATTTTTTTTCAGAAATGTCATACCACTAAGCTGTATTTTTTTTATTGCTGTAGAACAGCAGACAGGCTGACGGCCCACTTAGAATTTAGCAGCTACCGTCGCCTATGGGTATTTGCAACGCCAGTGGCATCACGTACACGCTGCTGTTCCATAACAGTACAGGAACTTGGGTCACTAATGCCGGAACACAAGGTTATTATGGCGGCATACTTAAGACCAAAAGTGGGCTTGACGCCCTACCACGTAGCCAGGGTGGGTTATTTTGTCACCGTTTACGACACGCCGACCCCAACCGCAGAGATTAGTATTGTATTTAATAAAACTATTTTATGGTATCAAGTAAAAAAAATTAAAACACTCGACGCGTGACTTGTCACTTATATATTTTAAATGAAAAAATCTTCGGGTTCAAAAGATAAAAAACGCACGATTCTACTTGCGGTAGTGGGTTGTGTTTTTTTGGTTCAAATATACACGTCCCGTATTTGCATACAATGCCCTCGGGTGCAATATGCGCCCGCCAATGTTTCAGTAGTGAGAAATATATTTGCCTTATAAATACATTTAGCTTTATGGATGTTTGGAAGAATCTAATGGCCTCTCATAGCTAAGATACCATAATGGTTTTTGAATTCTATCACTGTAACATCTTATATACAATTTATCAATGGCGATTAGCACAATCATCGGCATCCCTGTTAGTGAGACCAACACACGGTACATCCTCTTTTCTGAAAAAATATTTGGGGTTCAATACTCTGTAGAAAAGAAATAGTTCTTCTCCAGCGTTTTGTATTGGAGACGATGGGGGCTCCTTGGCATTCAATTGTCAGCATCATCCTAGCATTCTTAGCCCCGATCGTAACCTAAACTTATGCTTCTGTGCCCAGTCTTTTTTTCATTGCTGTAGGACAGCAGACGGGCTAACGGCCCACTTAAAATTTAGCAGTTACCGTCGCCTGTGGGTGTTTACACCGCCAGTGGCATCGTGAACACGCTGCTGTCCCATAAGGGTACAGGAACTTGGGTCACTAATGCTGGAACACAACACAAGGTTATTATGGCGGCATACTTAAGACCAAAGGTGGTTGTCGTCCAGAGGCTTGAGGCCCTACCGCGTAGCTGGGGTAGGTTGTTTTGTCGCCTTTTACGACAGGCCGGCCCCGGCCGCAGAGATTAGTATTCTTTCTCCGCCCCTGCACGGATAAAAGTCTGTCTAATTTGTTCTAATTAGCTTCTTGATATTCGATAAATGATCTATAAAATTTTATATTGATGTAAATGAT
Source organism: Malacosoma neustria (assembly GCA_963693495.1). Classification (NCBI taxonomy): domain Eukaryota; kingdom Metazoa; phylum Arthropoda; class Insecta; order Lepidoptera; family Lasiocampidae; genus Malacosoma; species Malacosoma neustria. The sequence continues at coordinate 1,401,462 of OY856381.1, read as the reverse complement.
TTTAATTCGATTTTATCTAATCTGAATTCAGAGGTTGTAGAACTATGAATAATCCCCAAAAAGGGGTTGACGTCAGGCAGGTGGCCGATCATAAAAAGCAAGCCACGACTATTACTACAACATGTAATAAGACCTGTCATATTGTATGGATCAGAGTGTTGGGCCACAAAGAGGAAAGGTGAAAGGTTAGTGTGCAACAGAGATGCGAATGTTGAGATGGATGAGCGGAGTTATAAAAATGGATGAAATTAGTATTGTTGTACCTTGAACAGCATTGCCCTACAATGGATGTGGGTCTCTAATCCAGCTGTTGACCCCTGGTTTCTCCATTCCACGTAGGATGAATGAGCTCGCAGAGTCCAGCGGCAGTCAGTTTACTCATAATAGTATTATTATTTACCATCTTACACTAATACTGACAAAGTGTTATAGTATTAGTGAACCATTACAAACCTAACATTACAAAGTTCGTTATAAAGTATTAATATACTATAGTATATTAATACTATAGTATATACTACTATAGTATATATTAATATACTTTTAATAAAGTTAGTTCATAACGTAAACAAATTAAAAATGTTAATTATTGACATGACATCATAAAATGGAGTAAAAACAATAACAATCTTGCATTCGTGTTGATCTTTGACATTTTCACAATGCTAAGTATGTAAATCGGTTTATTCAATGCTACAGAGTGAAACCTCTTTTAAAGTATTTTGAAAACTTTGGGTTCAAAGGTCACGGGTTTCGGGTGACTTTTATGTCTGACATTGGTTTGAGTTGTTTTTGTGAGTACAAAATCTGTATTCTGAATGTGTATGAATATATAGTATATTAATTAGCATTGTAGTTTCAGTCATAGAGGAGAACATTATTTATTATTTTATTTCTAACTAGCTGTGCCCGCGACTCCGTCCGCGTGGAATAGTGACTTTGGGCAGATTTTTTTGGAAATATCTTATGGTTTATTTTGGATTACAAACCCTATAAACCCTAAAATATAAATGAAATATGCAAACAGTCAGTAATATCGAATGCAACTGTTACGCCATACGCCTCCGGAATACGTACGTTCGAACCTACAAAGTACAGCCTAAGCTAAACCCTATTTCATATGATTGATAACATAAATCTGAGGATAACTTAAATTGGAAATTCAACCTACAATGTCCAGCCTGGTACCCGGAACAAACAGACAGACAAAATTGTAAAAAATGTTATTTTGGTATATGTACCGTGTATACGTCCGAATGCACTTAGTAAAAAGCGGTTATTTTAATATTACAAACAGACCCTCCAATTTTATTTATTTGTATCTTAATCTCTTAATAAGCGACAAATAGTCCCTTCGTTTTGCTTGTTTTCAAATATCAAAGGAAAAGCACGGCATTACATTCCAAGAAAATAATGTAGATAATATAACATAAAAAGTGTAGACACAAATTAAAAGACTGACGATATGAAGAAAAAAGTGTGAACCTTGACATGAAAACTAACAGAAAAAACATATTACACGAAATCTAGTAAGAAAAACACATTAATATAATAAATACAAAAACAAAACGCAACAAATGTTATGAATAAAACCTTCAAGTACAATTTGGAAATATTAAAAAAATCGAAATATATTCAATCTGAATATCGAAATTGAACTATCGCAAAAATTTACTCTTTCAGAATCCATTTATTTATTTATTTATTTATTTATAGCCTTTATTGCTGATACCGAACATTGATTTTAGACATTGTAGCAAATTGTTTTAACTAAGGTCTAATACATCAGGTTTCCCGGTTCAGTGGTCAGCGTGTTCAGTGACACATAAGCCTCTTCCAGCTGCTTCCATTCTTCTCTATTAGTAGTTTTTCTAGACCAGATTGTCCCTCCAATAATCTTGATATAATTTGTCCATCTTTTAGCTTGTCTGCTTTTTTTCTTTTGCCATCACGTGGTTGCCATTCTGTTATAATTTTAGTCCATTTCATTCTGCTTTCCCTTGTCATATGTCCTGTCTATCGCCATTTTAACCGTCTTATTTTCTTTAGTTCGTCTTCTACCTTTGTTGTAGATCTAATGTCTGCTGCTCTTTTGCGGTCTTTTAGCGTTAGCGTTGGGGCGTGCCCAACATACTCCTTTCAATTCCCCTTTAACACGATCTTAGTTTTAAGAGATGTTTTTGCGTCAATGCCCATGTTTGGTACCCATACGTAAGACATGGCATTCAGAATCCATTAGGTACTCTTCCATAAATCTTTCTAATATAAAAACGATCTAAGAAAGTCACATTATGTTCATAAATAGGTATCAAAATATAACTAAAAAAAACAAATGGCGCCCGCGCACCTCGCGTCTTTGACGTCATGTTGAGTAAATTAGTAGTAAAGTTTAAAGAAAATGATTCTGTATGGAGACTTTGACATATTAACTGTATTATTATACATACAAGGATAGATTAATAAATGAATATATTGACTGTAGTGTTCCGGCTAGCAAAAAGTGCAATTTATAGTAATATAAATATTTATAGTAATATAGTTTTACTTCTGCCGTAAGGCAGAAGTAAAACTTCAGAAAAATAGCCTATGAGAGAATGAGATAAATGTAGAGTATTAGATATATAGATAACTCTATACTGTTTATATTTAGAAAATAAAACTTATAACTAAGACAACACATTACTAAAAACTAAACATTAGTAACACAAAAATGAAATAGTATACAAAAGGCCATCTTATCGATTAAAGCGATCTTCTTCCAGATAACCTCACTGGAATGAACTGTAATAAAGAATATGGCGGATATTCTGACAGAGCGTTGTTTGTCGGAAGCAAGGCATGGACTTTACTTTTTGAAGTAGGAATTACTAGGCACACTACGTTTACGACGAATCGTCGAAATCCGGCGCAATCATTTATTGCAGTGATTTAGTTTTAGTGGAATTAATTATGAATAGGTAATTTAAATGAAATGTATAAATATTTTCTTATTTTAACTCTTTCCTTTGTTTAAAATTAACGTGATCGATGGACGACACTGACGCTGATCATTCTGAGCTTATATATTTATCTATCGAACTGTATATGGTATATTTTATAAAGACATAAATGTTTTGGCTTTAAATTCATACAAGCAAAACCACAAAAACACAATATGTATGAATACACAAAAAATAACTCTTTCCGTTTGTTTGTGTGAAATTTTATGTCAATTTGTCGAATACCTTCGCGTTCGACGGTTTATGAATATTCAAAGAGTTTTCGTTTGTTTTACAAGGTTTTGTTTAACAATAGAGCGGGTTAGGTGTTATGGTTAGAAGGTTGTACGCCCAGTTTTACACGTAAAGTCATCATCATCATCTCAGTGTTAAATCCCGCCCGCATCCCAAACTTCTGCTTCCGTATCTGGGGTTTTTTTCCGCCATTTTCTTCTTCATTCCGCATAATCTCCGGTATCCGTGGTAAGGAATCAAGTCAACGAACGCGCCATGGATAGACATTTGACTTTTAACGTCTACAAATTTGATTGTTCATCATTACAATATTTGAGCAAAATCGTTTGTTGCCCAAGTATTAGAATTAAAAAAATACTTATAAATTACTTATTAATAAGGTGCCTGGTCAAATTCCATGGCACCATGCACTACTTAGGCAGTTCATCTCACCTAATTAGCATATTATGTGGAATATTTGCCTCCTACTGAGGGTGATCGAAAACGTCGTGAAGAAATCTTCATACCGAGTTTATCGAATATACCGTGTGTGTAACCCACCAATGCTGTTCGCTCCTTCTAGGAAGAGCCTTAAGCCCGTCATTGTTATAAATTGTTATTATATTACACATTAAGATGATTCTTAAATATTAAAATAGGTAGAATAATTTTATAGCTTGTTCACTTTGATCATGAAACTACAGCTATAAAATGAAAAGGATGATTCCAGTACGATTTTATCTCGTGTAAACTAGAAGCAAAGTCCACTGTAAATTATTTTTAGTGCTTCTAAATAATTTCAATTTACTATTGCTTATTGACTATAAAGCGTTACTTTTTATTTAACGATATTAAAGTCAATTGATTCAAGAGGATTTACACTCAACGGGTCCATATTTATTGTATTTTTAACTGGCTCGCTTAAACTTAGATAACACACGTAAAAATGAACGTGAATTTAAAATTAGTTAAATTTAGCTACTTTATAGACAGCAGGCACATGAAGATGTGCATGGTTTTCCCTAGTTAAATTCTGCATTTACTTTGTTGATTTATAAAAATTTAGAGCACAGGTCTATGAGAACATCATTAGGGCTATCCTTTTATACGGTTGTGAAACGTGTCTGGTGCTAGAACGACACAAGCAGGAATTGCGTGTCTCAGAGATGAATATGCTGCGGTGAATGTGAGGAGGACCGCGTTAGGAACTCCTGCATTCGCGGCATCTTTCACGTCCGTGACATATGATTAGTAGAGATTGCCTTCGTTCCTATGCTCACATTTTACGGCAACGTTAACTTACGTCGGAAACAAATATCTAGCCACACTGTCCCCACCGGGCCCTGGCATGAGGGGTAGATCCAAAAAGTGTTGGCTTGACGTCGTAAAAATTAATATGCGTGGCTAATGGACTCTTTACCAGGGATGCTCAAGACCGTGCGAAGTGGAGAAGAAATCAGAAAGTGGACTCCGGGCAATTTGCGAACGTTGCGATGATGTTGATAAATTATCATAGATAAATAACATAGATCTCAGTCAAGTGTATAAAAATTTATCTAAAACATTTTGTTTATATAGGGGAAAGCCCTTTGAAACTGTATAAAATTATTATATTGGATGTATTGCGTCGTTTTCTTCTCGTTTCTTCCTCTTCAGCTACGATGTACGATAAACATTTAATAAGGCTCTTATATGCAAATATGCTAGGTAAATATTCTTGATTAAATATTGTACATTGGATTATATTTATAATTTTTCCATGCAGATGTGGAGTAAGAAGACCCCTGTGGCCGGGGTCAGCCTGCCCTAAAATGGCGATAAAACAACTACTAGGTGGTAGGGCCCCAAGCCCGTCTAGGTGGCTACCACCCTTAGTCTACTAGTATGCGGCCATAATAAACTTGTATTCCGGCATTAGTGACCCAGGCTGCTTTACTCCTATGGGACAGTAGCGTGTTTGCGGTGCATCTAGCATCGCAAACGTCCATAGGCGACGGGAACTGCTTACTATTAAGTACACTCGGTAATAAAAAAAAAACAATTCAATATGATCAGTGCGTTTAACGCAACACTTCTGCTCGTCAGGACGCACCGACTGGGAACTGAAGATAATTTGGACCCTGGCATAGTAGATATAGTGGCTATGGCAGAGTACAATATCTAAATCGTATAATGTAAATCGTCCTTAACCAGTACAGTGGCGCCGCAACAACAGATAACTTTTACGACCGAAATAAAAGGAACAATTTAAAAAATGGGATCATGAGTTGACAATAAATTAGACGCTCGACCGTCAACGTCAAGGAGTCACTCTAAATCGTTGGTTAGACAATAAAACTTGATTCATAAGATAGCATGTCGTAAATAAACCGGACACATTGATTACTTACCTATTTTGAACTATTACAACGACATAAACTTTGTGAACTTTAAATTCCAAATTTTGATTCTATCGTAAAATTTGGTAATGTATTGTATACAACAATAAAATTGGGAACTCCATATATTTAACGATTTTTATTTAAAAATATATGCGTGCATTTTTTAATAGCAGATATAAAATATTTTTGACAATGTATCTAGTTTAGTGGCTAGGAACCCAATCGCAGGCTATATGGCCCATGATAAAATATTTCTGTGATGATTTTCCATGTCAATATTTTTTGAATATACTGTGATAATTAACACCGAGCCTACTATATGTCACATAGCCGAACTATATGTCACAGAGTGACTAGCATAACACTTCTAATATGGGTAATAGATAAATAAATATACTACATATATACTTTTCTTTTGTAAATAAATACAAAAGTATGGGGTTTATCCCTCAGACACGAGATCTCCGCAAGTGTACCGAAGTCCGTTAACTATTACATCACAGAATTCGACAATGATGATGATCAAATGATCATTTAAGATCATAGATTTTTTTATTCCTGACAGGCTGACGGCCCGCTTAGAATTTAGCAGTTACCGTCGCCTTTGGGTGTTTGCAACGCCAGTGGAATCGAAAACACACTGCTGTCCCATAAGAGTACAGGAATTTGGGTCACTAATGCCAAAACACAACACAAGGTTATTATAGCGACAAACTTAAGATCAAATGTGATCGCCATCCAGACGGGCTTGAGGCCCTACCACGTAGCTAGGGTGGTTTGTTTTGTTGCCTTTTACGACTGGCCCATCCCGGCCGCAGAGGTTAGTATTCTTTCTCGGCCCCTGCATGGATGACGTCATGGAAGTCGACAATGATCATCATCATCATCTAAGCGTAGTATCCCGGTTGCAACCTAAACTTCCGTTTCGGTGCCCGGGCTCCGCTTTCCGACTCTCTACTCCACTTTGCACGGTCTTCAACATCCCTGGTAGTGAGCCCATTGGCACACATATCACCCTTTACGACGTCAAGCCAGCACTTTTTGTGTCTACCCCTCCTGCCGGAGCCCGGCGGAGGCGGTATGGCCAGACATTTGTTTCCCACGTAATCATCCGGTTGCCGTAAAACGTGGCCGTACCAACGGAGCCGACACTCCTGCAATTTATCCGTAATGTCACGGATATGAAGACTGCCGTGAATGCGGGAGTTCCTAACGCGGTCCTTCCGCGTCACTCCACATATCCACCGCAGCATATTCATATCCGTGACACGCAATTCTTGCTTGTATCGCTCTAACACCGGCCACGCTTCACAGCCGAATAAAAGGACAGGCCTAATGATGGTTTTATATACCTATCCCTTCAACTTTACCGGCATCTTGAGTTTACAAATGACACACGTTACCTCACGCCATTTGGCCCACGCGGCAGCAATATGTGCCTTGACGTCGCAATCGATGTCACCAGACGCGTAAAATACAGATCCCAAGTATTTCACTTGATTTGTGCGCTCGACCGGGTCGCCGCCTATGCGTACGGGTATGGGATCTGTGGAGTTACAGGCCAAGTACTCGATCTTCGTCACATTTAACTTCAGACCACCGTTCTCAAGCGACTCCTTCCACGCCTTCACACGTCGCACCAGCCTACCCCTGTCCGAATCTGCCAGTGCGATATCATCAGCATAGGTCAAAAACAGGATCCATGGTCCCATAACAGGACCATACTGACATCCCGAGACAGTGCACTCCTGCCGAATCCGAGAGTTGATAACCCTCTCGAGGAGCTTCATGGTGTGGGACATGACCTTAATCCCTCGATAATTACCGCACTCCTGCACCGATCCCTAGCCTTTGAAGACTGGAGTAATGATAGTCTCCATTGACTCGGGATCGTACCGGTGAGGAGTGTCCGGTTAAAGAGGTCGGTTAAGATGCCCACACCACCAGAGCCCATCGCCTTCCAGGCTTCAATGGGAACTCCATCGGGAAGTCGACAATAATGATGATCTAATAATCATTTCAGATCATATATTACAATCAAGTCAAAACACCGCAAATGCAATCACACGTGTAGCAACGTTAAAATTCTAACAACGTGAAACGATACAGAATTATTATTTTCACACAAATATACATCATATATGTTGATGTATAGATAATAAGCGATAATACAGAATTACAGAAATCAATATTAGCGGTAACAAATTTTTTTTTTATGTTGAAGAACAGCAGACAGGCTGACGGCCTATTTAATAGTAAGCAGTTACCGTCGCATAGATGTTTGTGACGTGATGAGCACCGCGAACACGCTGCTGTCCCATAGGAGTACAGGAACCCGGGCCACTAATGCTGGAACACATCACAAAGTTATTATGACGGCATACTTATAAGCAAAGGTGGTTACTATTCGGACAGGCTTAGGGCTCTACCACGTAACTAGGGTTTTGCCGACAGTATTCTTACTCCAATCCTGCAAGGAGCTGAATTTTACAAATCCCAGAACCAAATAAAATACTCGTTTCCGGATACAACCTACTAGAAATCGAATTTCAATGTTATCTTGACGACCTCTTTGGCATAACGGCTAACACACTTCAGTACGGTTGTGGCGATTACGGGTTCGATTCCCGTCACGCATCTGGGTGTCTATTTATAAAATATGTATTTATTTACAAAAGAAAAGTATATACCCATAACACAAGTGCTCTGCTATTTTGGGACTAGATGGCGTTGTGTGAATTGTCACTGTTCGAAACCAATCGGGAGTTTCAAGTTTTTACAACAGCAGCACTATATACGTCATGCAGTCAGCTGGACAAACGGACGGTTCCCTGCTCGTATAAATTGTACGGTTATACTTGAGAAAATTAGTACATTCGGCTCCCCAGTTTACTTTTGAGAACTCATTAAGGACAATTGTGAAGTATGTGGAGTTGTGGTACGGCTATTTCCACGCGCCAGGAGATAGTTTCGCGTGTCGGCTGCGCCGCCACGCTGTACCTCATCATCCCCTACATTTCCTGCCACATCCTCACCCTGAACCTCCTATCCTAAGATACGATACGACGAGGCCATCGGATTCGTGGTGAGTAATAGGCTAATTGTATTATAATAGTACTAAGAAATTTTACATTACGGCGCCGCGCGATCGCGGCATTTGTTCGGCAGGCCCCTCGTTCAGATTTCCGGAGCCCTACGCTCAACGAGGGGGCTGGATTCGGAACGAACAGTCACAATATATTTATTTATCGGAGTGATCACCAAAGTAAAAACACAAAATATTCAATAACCATGGTTCCCCTATAAAAAGCTTGCGTCCAATCAATAAACGGTCCCAGTATTGTCGGTTTTGATTCACGTTCGTTAGTACTATCAACGCGAGTGCATGTGTGGCCCCATTTGCATAATAACACGGCTCTATTTAACCTATGCTTAAACCGTGCTTGTTTTAAGCTAAGCCATATTTGAATTTTACCGGTTAAGCGCTTGGTCCGCCACTTTTGTCGGAATTTCATTTTGAATACTTCCTGCCGCGCTTTTCTTAGTTTTATTTAATTTAGTAAATTTATAATTAATAATAAACGCTGACTATATTACTGCTGCTGACTTAATACTGTCGAATTTGGGACGAAACCAATCCACATAAGATCCAGGAGCGTCCAATGCATCCCATAAAGTCACTCGTTTGGTATGGATTTTGGGCTGGCGGTGTCATCGATCCATATTTCTTTGAGAACAACATTGGCCAGGCCATCGCTGTCAGCAGCGAGCGCTATAGGTCGATGATTACCAACTTCTTTTGGCCTGAATTAGATGATCTGGACACCACCAACATGTGGTTTGAACGGGATGGCGCTACATGTCACATAGCTTATGCCGCATTGGATATTCTGCACGAGCGATTTGGAGGTAAGGTCATCTCACGTGGAGGTGATGTGAACTGGATACTGGGATCTTGCGATTCGACCCCGTTAGACTTTCACTTATAGGGTTTTTTAAGTCGCGGGTGTATGCGAATAAGCCACAAACCACAGGGGTCCTCAAAGCCAACATAACCTATGCCATCGATCAAATTCATTCTGACTTATGCGCCAGAGTCTTGGGAAATTGGACATTTCGGAATTCTTGGAAAGTCTTGGAAAATTGGACATTTCCACCCAGAGAAGCCGTGGCGGACATTTGAACGATGTTATATTCCACACACACTTTGTTTTATTTAAATTTAAAGATAAGAAGCACTTTATGAAAAACTCGTTATATATAATATTTTGTGACAATTCACACAGCGTCATCTAGTCCCAAACTAAGTAGCATAGCACTTGTGTTATGGGTACTAGACAACTGATATACTACTTATATACTTTTTTTTGTAAATAAATACATATTATACATAAACACCCAGACGCGAGACGGGAATCGAACCCGTGACCTCCGCAAGCGTACCGAAGTGCGTTATCCGTTACGCCACCGAGGTCGTCAGATGTTTAAATAACGCATAATTCACAGCAATTCATTGCATGTTACATATAGGAGGATAAAAATATTTACTATTAGAATCATAGCATTTTTAGCAAACGTGTAACCATCCATCATATGAAATATATTCTTTTAAATTGACTTATATTTAAAAAAGAATTAAATGTTCAATAAGAACGGTAGCAATCCATCCGTCATCACGCCATAAAAGCACATGCTGACAATTTGTTTAATATTGATCGATAACAGCATTGAATTTAAAACTTCGTACGTTTATTAGAACAAGAGTTTTTGAGACTAGTTCCCAGTTATTTCAAGGTATTTTCATGAATATTTAGAGTTAATTTTACATGTAATTAATCTTGATGAAGGTGGCCGAATATAAATAAATATATGTGACAATTCGCACAGTGGCAACTAATCCCAAAGCAAGCAAGGCTGCTAGGCTCAGTTATTGTATTATTCTAATATACTTTTTTCTAATTAAATAAAGACTCATATTATTCGTTTTTTTAGTAATCAACATCTTAAAATCTGGTGCTTCTATGCTGCCTATGAGCATAAGGAGTGATTTATTGTGCTTAGAGCGTAGAGAGATCTTTATTCTTATTATATCTGCCCAAAACCATTCCATTTATTTGACTTAACCAGAATTGAAAACAAAATTATTGTTTATAAATAATACCCAAAGAAGGCCATGGCCTTTGAGATGATTATGGCACCACCTCTTGCCAATTTGTCATTAAACAAATATGGAAGTGAAAACATTAATTAGTAAGTAGTAGTAATTCAATATTTATTTAATTTTGTATATGTTAGGATGGTGTGTAATATCAACAAATTAAAACAATCGATTCAGGACGAGATGAGTCCAGTAATCATCGCAAAAATAAAGTAATAAAATTCATTGGTCAAGAATTTTAGTGTCAAAATATATTCTCAGCTCAAAAGAGGTACATTAGAGCAATATTAAACCTACTAACAGCTGTAAACCCAATTTTAACAATATGAATATCTTAAATTCGCAGATCAACAAAAATATAATGAAACACGTAAAAATAAGTTAATAATATGGTCATTGAATGCATTCCTATCCATCAAAAGCAAATTTGACAGAACACCAAAAAGTTTAAAAAATTATCCTACAGTTTTATAAAATCTTGACATATCAAATTTTAATAGAAAATCAAAATTATTCTTCATTGAGAAATGTTACTTTAATATAATGAAATTTGTAAAAGACGATTTTAAATAATATAATAAGTTGACAATACATGTAAATATTTAGAATTTGTTGCGCTTAATTAATTTTACCAACAATAATATTTATACGCCTAATGCACTGCGGTAAAAATGTACTGGGAACAGTTGTGTAACAACATGTAACTGTCTACACTTTAACAAATAAAGGTTTTATGATTTCAAAGCCATAGGAAACTATACACACGCATGGGTGTCTGAAAAAACTCTTCGAAACAGGGATTACCTAATGTTCCATTAATCTTCACATTTTCCGATAGCAACCTGTTATTTATGATTTAACTTGAGGTGTTAAACTTTCAAGAACCTTCAATAATCAATAATAATAATCACGTAAATGTCCTTTCATCGCAAATCGATGTCATCGGATAATATTCAGAGTTTTCTGGCTCGACAAAATTTCCAACGTAGGTACATCTTTGGAAACGTTGCGGTAGAAATCCGATCGACTACCAAATCAAAAGTCGCACATAAAACTGGATAAGCCCTTCGGACGGATTCCAATAATATACCAAAACAGCTCTTGACTGTAACCTCCGAGGAAAATGAAAATTTCCTAAACAAACCTGTCGGTGGTCAATTAATGACGAAGTGAAGGCCATCGGAAAGACCTGGATTGAGATCTAAAATGACGCCAGGACCGTTCGGGATGGAGGTGTACTGTAGATGCCCTCTGCCCCGTCTAGAGGTTATAGGAATATAATAATAAATATAAGCTCCTTTTTTGCAGACCCTGTAGATGTAGTAATAGTTCTCAACTCTCTCAAGTATTGATGCTGCACACCGCCCGCTGCGCCGTGCATCTCGGGGCGATGCGCTCGTAAAGCGAACAGTTAACGCGCATGTCGCGTTGGGGTGGGCTCGTTCCGTTTCACGCTAACCATTATGCTGGAGAGAACTATCTTCAGTAAGTTTTATCCGTGCAGAGACAGAAAATTAATACTGACCTCTACGGCTCTAATCCTATCTGGATGGCAACAAAATTTTAATACAGTTAAATATTCTGCGATAATAACCTTGTGTTGTGTTCCGGCCATAAGTAAATAGCTTCCAACACTACTACACAGATGGTAGCGTGTTAAAAGGCTAAGAAAGTGGGCCACCCTAAAGCAATAAAAAAACAAATCCTTTACCTGTGATACATTACCTGATTTTATGTATAATCTCAACATTCATGTTAATACAATTGGAGACTTAACTAGGGATTGCAGTTTTGGTTCCCACTATGGTTTTTTTGATAAAAAAAGACAAATACAAGCACTTACAAAAATAACATAAAATAGAGAAAATTGCCCTAAAAAGGCCCCAAACTCAGCATATGCTGGTAGAAGCTACCAGCGCTGTTCTTCCGTTTGGGCCTGGTTACCTCGGGGAGTGCAGAACTCCACTTACTTAAACGTATTTTTATGAAACATATTATTTTCTAGTAAAAACTGGATTCATGCATGTATTCGGTACATTTCAATATATAAATATTGAGTAGTGAATAATCACTACTCACAATTACTATTCATGTTAAGTATACTACTACATAACTACACATATTTGTAATAATTGCCAGTGATTGAGAAACTGGAGAGTATAAACTAGCTTAAAATGGTCATTTTATCCGTGCAGGGGCGGAGAAAGAATACTAACCCCTGTGGCCGGGGTCGGCTTGTCGTAAAAGGCGACAAAACAACCCACCCTAGCTACGTGGTAGGGCCCCAAGCCCGTCTGGATGGCGACCACCTTTGGTCTTAAGTATGCCGCCATAATAACCTTGTGTTGTGTTCCGGCATTAGTGACCCAAGTTCCTGTACCCTTATGGAACAGCAGCGTGTTCGCGATAACACTGGCGTTGTAAGCACCTATAGGCGACGGTAACTGCTAAATCCTAAGCAGGCCGTAAGCCTATCTGCTGTCCTACAGCAATAAAAAAATATATATAATGCGAAGTAAAGAAAGTTATGTAACAAAGACATTGCTAGCAATGAGAATGAATGGATACAAAGATAGGGGTAGACCAAAGAAATGATGGATGGATTGTGTAAAAGATAATATGGCAAAAAAGGTGTGAATGTTGAGATTACAATTAATAGAGGAGAGTGAAGGAGAGTATGTACCAACGTTATAGAAAAACATAATGAGAAAACAAGTCGCCAATTAACAAGCATATCTGACGTGGTAATTGTAGAATTTTTCATTAATATCCTTGATGAACCCCAGATTAGTTATAGACCTACATATTCTCCCATATTTTTATATCGCAGAATTTAGATCTGCATATTCTTCTATGACCTATAAAACCTTTACCATCGTGCATTTTACACGATATGCTATTATAATAATATTAAACATGCAATTCGATAAGCTTGAAAGACTTCAAAATGTTTGCATTCGGTTCATATTTGGTTTGCGCAAATATGACCACGTATCAGAATTTCGAAAAAAAGCTTAAATGGTTGCCAGTCCGTTTTCGCCGGAATGCTTATATACTTTATCTCCTTTACAATATCCTATTTGATCCTCGTTTTCCATCGTACCTTAAAGAGCGTTTTACTTTTCTGCCATCGTCCTCTACCCGTGACTTGCGCTCATGTTATCAGCTCACTCTAGCAACTCCTTCTCACACCAGTTCCTCATTTGTGCATAATTCGTTTATATTAAAAGCAGTTCACTTATGGAATTCGCTCCCTGTTAATATCAGAAAAGCAAAAACTGGGTATTCATTTAGAACATCAGTTTTCGATCACTACTTGAATATATGTATGTATGTATGTGTTTTATTATTTTATTTTTTATTTTTCTACTTCTCTTTTAATGGTATTTATATTTTACTAGATTAATCGTATGGTATTTATTTAATGTAATATCATTTGCATTAATGTATTTTGTTACAATTTCCATACTTCGGGTTGCCTGGAAGAGATCGCTTTAAGCGATAAGGCCGCCCATTGTCATACAGCATTATATTTTTGTATACCTTTATTTTAAGTTAGTTTTAAGTATCTGTATGCAATAAAGAGTTTTCATTCATTCATGTTTAATTTTAGCAATAGAAAAAAATTATTTATCTAAGAAAGAAAAAAGAAAGACGGCCCACTTAGAATTTAGCAGTTACCATCGCCTATGGCTGTTTGCAATGCCAGTGGCATCGCAAACACGCTGCTATCCCATAAGGGTACAGGAACTTGGGTCATTAATGCCGGAACACAACACAAGGTTATTATGGCGACATACTTAAGACCAAAGGTGGTCGCAATCCAGACGAGCTTGAGGCCCTACCACGTAGTTACGACAGGCCGACCCCGGCCGCAGAGGTCAGTATTATTTTTCCGCCCCTGCACGGATACTATTACATCACATGATACACTATTGCATCAACCCATCCCTTTGGTCATGTCATCATAAGTGCGAGAGCAATAATTTCTTGACACCAACTCGTTTGTACCGCGGCGACATCTGATTGCAAACTACGACACGCAACAGGTGCACCGATGACTAAAAGCTTCTGAGGAACTACTAACACCTACAATGTATTTGTGCTTAATATTAAAATTATTGCGTTATTAAAACTTTTTCATTCGCTTAGAGTATATAAGCTATTAAAAAAGTGCTTTTTTACTTTGCGCGTATTTTGAAGAAAGAAAAACATTTATTCAGAGCTTAGAACGTAATAAAAATAATCAACAGAAAAATTCACATTTGCTTTGCCTCTAAAATGGCGAGTTCAAAATTGCATCTATTTGTTTTACCTCATAAGTCAAAAAAAGGAAAATTCATATTGTTCTGTGATAGTACTTAAAGCTACTTTGGTGTCCAAAGAGTTGTTTTTTCGTTTTATAGTTTTAAATTATATAAATTAAAATGAAAAAATGTTCTTACGCCTTATATTCTTATGTATTCCCGATACCTTAACACTTTTTGATCAATAAAAGAGTAAAGTGCTAGCTTTGAAAGCAACTAGGATAGTGCAACCACTTTGATAATAATAATGATACACTAATCTGACGATTTACAGTCAAAAACGTCATTCTTAAATTTATTTAAAACCTGCATCAAAACAGATGTCAGAAATAAACCAACACATCATCATTAGCTTGGCCTTGGGATCGACACAATGCGTCTTTTTCTTCCAAGTTACTTTATACTGGAATTTTTCATCTGTCAATTCACAAACCCTTTTATCATTACACGTTCTTCCCATCGCTTTTTGAAGACACAAAGAACTGACTGATAAATTAAATCAAGCTCAAATGAAATAAATAAAAAGGATTTCAATTAGCTTAGTAAAGTGTCAGCAAATTATCGTGGAGGCAGTTAAGGTTATCGTAGGATCGCGTCCGGGGGCACGGTAGCGCGGGAGCTACCCAAACAGCATATATCTGCCATAAGATAGACACGCCACTTTGTATTGTTTATTTATACATCATTGTTTCATTAAGTATATGATTAGTGGTTTTTTATGCGGGTGGTTACTGTGGCTTATGGACATTTGCAACTCAAAAAACCCCACATCATTCTGCGCTAGGAAAGACCAGAAGCTTTCGTCAGACGCAGCTCCACCAAACAGCAAGAAGCTTGATTTTAGGCCCGCTTTACATAGAGCGGTAAATTTAAATAATTTTATAAACATATCACATTCAGTATTATTATTTCTATCTGGAATCGAATTCCTTCTATGTATGTTGATTTTTAATTATTAATATATTCCAGACTTAGCATCTAGGCAAACATACTGTAGGACGCCCCCCAGCCCTATGGACTGATGACCTTAGTAAGGGCCAGCCCTTACTCAGGTCCTGGTCCTGGAATCAGGTCAGGTCCTGATTCCCTATCCACATAGGGAATCAGGTTTTGTAACGTAAACTTTGGGCGACTTACGTCAAGCACGGCGAATGATAATAATATATTTCAGAATTGCAGATCACAGAGAATATAGAACAATTTTGATTCATAAATAATCTTGCCAGGATCCAAGACTTGAAATTGAGCGGAATAGGTAGACAATGCTTTAAGAACTTAAGTCGAGTTCATCAAATGCTTCAACTATGTTCAATTACTTGAACGCATCAAACAAAGGTGTTTTATTCTAGTTCTGTAAGTTTTTTTTAATTATTCGGGCAAACTTCATCAGAATTTAATTTAATCAAAATATATGCTTCTAAATGTTCTATCCGTGCAGGGGCCGAGAAAGAATACTAACCTCTGCGGCCGGGGTCGGCCTGTCGTAAAAGGCGACAAAACAACCCATCCTAGCTACGTGGTAGGGCCTCAAGCCCGTCTGGATGGCGACCACCTTTGGTCTTAAGTATGCCGCCATAATAACCTTGTGTTGTGTTCCGGCATTAGTGACCCAAGTTCCTGTACCCTTATGGGGCAGCAGCGTGTTCGCGATGCCACTGACGTTGCAAACACCCATAGGCGACGGTAACTGCTAAATTCTAAGCGGGCCGTCAGCCTGTCTGCTGTCCTACAGCAATAAAAAAAAATGTTAACACTATTTTAAAAATCATATAGCACATATTAAATTCTGAATGTTTTCAACGTTTGTATTTTAATTAATTTATCATAAATTTAATTTATGTTTTCTATGTAAAATTTTCCTCTAAATCAATAAACCATGCGAATGAAATTATCATATAAAAAAGGTAAACTATTGGAACTTGTAGCGTTAAACATCAAAGATTATATAATTCCAATAATAATTTCAATTGACACATCTCTTAAATCAATCAAACCCAACACGAAATATATTTTAAAACTATAAAACCACAATAATTCAATCAACGAACCTCAAAACTCAACCTTAACCAAACTAATAAATATAAAAAAATAAAAGTGTAAAATAGTAAATCATCGGATACCGAGAAGTGACCTTCTTTATCTTGTTTTTAGATCTGTTTAAGTTCTAAATCATCACGAGTACAATAAGTATACGTTCGTATAGATTTTATTGCTAATACTTGGACCACAAAAATGTCAAAGATTTACGATATCAGTACAAGCGCGTCGGAGGACCGCGTCCGCAGTCTTTTATACTGTGTCCATATTTCATGTAATTTAATTAAGTATGAAAAATAACACTCTGGCCTTCCTCCGTGCAGGAGCGGAGTAGAAATACTAACCACGGGGTCATTTTTTGGATATATGAGATTAACTTAAATTGGAAATTCAACCTATAACGACCAGCCTAAGCTGAACCCTATTTCATATGATTGATGATATGAATCTGAGGTCAACTTAAATTGGACTATACAATTTCCGAAACTTATCATTTTTAACAAAAACTATTTTATTTTTCTAAAATAAAAATAGCCTATGTTACTCCTTGATACATCAACTATCTGCCAGTGAAAGTCCCGTCAAAATCGGTGCAGCCGTTTCAGAGATTAGCCGGAACAAACAAACAGACAGACAAAAATTGTAAAAAATGTTGTTTTGGTATATGTACCGTGTATACATCCAAATGCACTTAGTAAAAAGTTATTTTAATATTACAAACAGACCCTCCTATTTTATTTATTTGTATAGATTAACACCAACTTTTGTTTTTATTGACTGAACAAAATTGAATGATAAGGTGAAAATGATAAAAAAATGATAAGGTGAAAATTAAAATGAAAGTCAACTTTGCGGTACAATAAAAAAAGAATGCATTGAGTTTCTCCATTTACTGATTTAAATTCTTTAATTTATCTTCTTTCCAATGGTATGCAATATGTTATACAAACACGCTCACTTTTTCACAAATTTGCAAATTTCGGGAAGCAGAAACATTTATTCAAAATAAAAAAAAAACACGTTTACATGAATACCAAGGGTAATTAATTAATAGCTACATTTTTTCATTCTAACGCAGTTACATAACTATGTTTTTGTGTTTGCGTGGATTTATCTGTTTTGAAATAAAGCGACGGTGTCGAGCGTATATACGCAATAGAGGTCAGCAATTTGAACAATCTTTGTAACGTGAAGTGCAGTGGTGAACTAATTATTATTATTGTCTATATCAAAATAAATGATTGAAACTAACCATTTTTGTTTTAATTTCCCATCTAAAGTAACAGACTTTTCCAACGCATATTTTATTATTAATATTAACAATTTTATTTCTTCTTCATCCTCCTGCCCTTATTCCACATTATATGGGGTCGGCACAACATGTTACATGTAGTAATAGTTGTGACTTAATTTTTACAACCGGCCGCTTGCCTGACGTCAACCCCTTTTTGGGGAAAAATCTGTCATCCTTTTTATTTAAATTATTTTTCTCGTTTCACATTGAAATTAGGACATGAAATTTCGTTGTCAATTATATAATATATCCTCAAGCGACACTTTTATTTGTTTCTTCTTGAGTAAACAACATCCGAGTGTCGGTTTGAGTGAGCAGGGTGGCACTTTTGCCGGGTCGCCGACTTTTATGGGTCCGTGCACAATTCATGTTCTACAAATAAGTCATGAGGGCTTCTAAATAGGAAATTCGAAGTACCGAGCGTCTTCGAATGCTCTTGGTCCAGCATTCCGTTGCGCTTGTAATTGAAAAAACATTCGGCGAAGGACATCGTGGTTACGTAGTAACTATTTATTAATCAGTGATCGTGGCAAGCAGGGATAGCACGTAGGTGGATATTTACAGCACGTTGTTGGACAAGAGGCCACTAACATCGGACATACTGCAAATTGCTCGCAATCTTCAGGATAAAAGCACTCCATTTTTATTTAAATTTAAATTTTTTCTTTTGTAAATTTTATTTCATTATAAATTTCCACTAGAATTTTGATAATTTAACAATTTTATTTATTAATAATATTAACAATTTAAATTGTCTGAAAATTATACCTTTTAATAAAATATTTATTCTAAAACGTGATTTTTAGGTACTGGTTAGTAGGATATGTGAACTGATTGTAGCAATTAGTGATGTAGAATATATCTTAACTGGAACAGTAAGAATAATATACATTACCCTTACTCATCATGGTGATGAGTATATAAAGTATAGGAGCGAGGACATAAACATAACAGCATTACAATGCATTTAGACTTGAAAAACCAATTTTTTTTGGTCTCGGGGAAAAACCCTCTCTTGACGGGTTCCTATCGCCTACGCCCGGGCCTACAGATATGTGGCCTGCCGATCTCGTGGCCCGGGCTAGTGCCGGCTCGCCCTTTGTCTCAAGGCGGGCCTCTTCTAGAATGATGTTGGCGCCAGGGGGTCAGAGTTTCGTCCCCCCGGCGCTCTCCTGTAATGACTCAAGAAGTTGAGGGAGGCCGTGGAACAGCACGCGGCCCTCTCCCTTGCGGCAATAGTGCGGGCGGCGGATCCTGCCCCGAGGGGCCGCCCGCGACCGCATTCTGCGGCGGCCGGAGGTCGTTGGCTGCCCTCCGGTGCCTACGGTGTGGCCTGTGTTGGCGGGAGGGAAGTGTGCTAGTCGACTACCATTCCCGCTTCGCCGCCTCCTTTGCGGACATGACTGCCTCGCAAAAGGAGGCGACGGCCGTCCATCCAGGATCTCCCCACCAGGGCCGGGAGCGAACATTGAAAAATCATTTTTTTTGTATCGAGGAAAACCTCTCTTGACGGGTTCACCCGGCCCGGACTGAGGGATATGTGGGACTCCGGGAAAGATGTTCGACTATCCGACTACCCACTAAAAAACCCCAATGTTCTCCTCGCCTACGCCCGGGCCTACGGATATATGGCCTGCCGATCTCGTGGCCCGGGCCGGCGCCGGTCCGCCCTTTGCCTCAAGGTGGGCCTCTTCTAAAGTGTTGGCGACAGGGGGTCAGGGTTTCGTTCCCCCGGCGCTCTCCTGTAATAACTCTAGGAGTTGAGGAGGGCCGCGGAACAGCACGCAGCCCTCACCCTTGTGGCAATAGTGCAGGTGGCAGGTCCTCCCCCGAAGGGCCGCCCGCGGCCGCTTTTTACGGCGGCCGGAGGTCGTTAGTTGCCCTCCGGCGCCGCCGACGTGGCCTGCGTTGGCGGGAGGTGAGTGTGGTGGTTGACTCCCGCTCCCGCTCCGCCGCCTCCTTTGCGGACATGACTGCCTCGCAGAAGGAGGCGACGGCCGTCCATCCAGAATCATCCCCGACCATGGACAGAACATATTGAAAAATCATCAATTAACATTCGTCAACCGCTTATCGTCAAGGAGGCTCTTATTTTAAACTTAATTGATGATACTTAATTTTGTTTTATGTTTTTTTATTGCTGTAGGATAGCAGACAGGCTGACGGCCCGCTTAGAATTTAGCAGTTACCGTCGCCTATAGGTGTTTGCAACGCCAGTGGCATCGCGAACACGCTGCTGTCCCATAAGGGTACAGGAACTCGGCTTCCTGATGCCGGAACACAACACAAGGTTATTATTGCGGCATACTTAAGACCAAAGGTGGTCACCATCCAGACGGGCTTGGGGCCCTACCACGTAGCTAGGGTGGGTTGTTTTGTCGCCTTTTACGACAGGCCGACCCCGGCCCCAGAGGTCAGTATTCTTTCTCCGCCCCTGCACGGAAAGCTTTACGAAAGTGATTAATAAGAAATTTCCTATAAACTGCAGGAAATATGGTCATCATATCCGCGTGTGGCATTCGGCCGTCCGCGTCCGCGCAATATGGCGTTCGATCGGCGGATACGCGACGCTCGTAACTTCACTCGATCGGATATTCGTTCGGATATCGATCGGTACCGCGATACGCGTTTATTTATTTATTATGCACCCAGCGATTTCATCGATATTAATCGATATTCGAGCTCTTAAAGCCCTAATCGGTTTTTTGGTCGACAGACTCTAAAGTGTCAGATTTTTATTGGCTTCTGTACTTTGTTTGCCTTATTTATGAGTTGGTGATTTGTATTTTGTTGATATTATATTAAACTTACATAAAACATAGTATAAATAAAAATTTATTAAATTTGTATATAACTTAAAATAATATTCTAATCACAAAAGCTGTCAAAAAATACAGACAAACGACCCACCTGATAGCAATTAGTCACCATTACCTGTGGACGTTTGCAAAACCAAGAGCATTGCCAACGCGTTACCTGACTCACAGAAGGGGAAGTGGAACCTAACCCAGGTTCCACTTTCCATCGTCGACATTTTGAGCCCTGCAGATGTGTATGGGACTCTACGTAGCTTTGGGGTTGTTTTGTCCTTTTTTTACGACAGGCCTTCTAGCCACATGGGTATTCTTATTACACCCTTGCATGGGGAAAAATCTTCAAGTGCGAATGGATAATGCAACTTAAAATAGTAGATAAAAGACTTTGACAACTCATACGGCATCATAGCGGACTTTAAAATTACACAAAAACAACAGATTTGTGAGCTATAATAAAATTTAAAGACTATTAATACTATTTAATTTAAAATCCTATTTAAGATTATCCATAAATGAATAAACTTAAATTCAAAACTACCCACTATGACTCGACTTGCGTGATGAAAAAATATCTAGCTATGCTTCCTTCACTAGACAGACGTCATAATTTTTCTCCGTGCAGAGGCGCAGAGAATACTAACCACTGCGGCCGGGATCGGTCTTTCGTAATAGACAACAAAATCAACCTTACATGGTTAACTACAACTTCAATCAATACTTGAATAAACAAACAATATAAAGACGGAGACAATTTATACAGCTTCATCTAGTCCCAAAGTAATCTAACATAGCACTTTTGGGTACCTACTAGATAACTAATATACTACATATATTCTTCTCTTTGTAAATAAATACATATAAAACGGGAATCAAACCCTCCGCAAGCGTACCGAGGAGCATTAATCCTTGCGCTACGGAAGTCGTCTAATACGATAAAAACTACAAAAAACATGTTAAGAATTCGCATCTACGCAACTCATTATACAACAAAATATACTTCTCATTATCACCTTGAATTAAATAAAGTTACTATATAGCCGATATCTACTTAAATTGTGCTATTTTGGTATTTTTTTTTTTTGCTGTGGGATAGCAGACAGGCTGATGGCCTAGTTAGAATTTAGCAGTTACCGTGGCCTATGGGGGTTTGCAACGCCAGTGGCATCGCGAACATGCTTCTGTCCCATAATGGTACAGGGACTTGGGTCACTAATGCCGGAACACAACACAAGGTTATTATGGCGGCATACTTAAGGCCAAAGATGGTCACCATCCAGACGGACTGGGCCCTTACCACGGAGATTGGTTATAAAAATCAAACCACCATGGAAGAACATTTTATTTTATTTTTTTATTTTTATCAAACATCAAAAAGATACGTAAAAAACCTGTTATAATACTTAGGCTGGAGAAAGGTACAAGAAAATTTGTATTTAAATGGAACTGGGTCTAACTTTTTTGAAGTGAAACTTCTTTGCGCGCATGAGGGTAAAATTTTTATGGATGAAACGTCACGAATATGTGAAACGTTTTTGTCGAAGAAGAGGGAGAGAGCGATTGAGACCGATTGAGAGAGAGTGTGCGAACGGAGCATGAAGCACATAGCCATGGAGCGAGAGTAGGGAGCAAGTGAGTGAGAAAGATCGAGAAAGAAAGATAGTCGCATCGCATCACGCACAGTACCATAGAGCGAGAGATGGGAGCACGAACTTATATTGCATATTTTACTTGTCATAATGCTTTAGTCACAACAATACCAATAGAAATCGCATCGAATAATGTAGATGTCGATGAAATAAATTTTCGACACTTTAAATATTTTAATGACAATTGAATTCATAAATTCCTAACATATCTTCCCTTTTCCCTCCCTCTAAGTCTCGGAAATCTAAAGCTTTAGATTAGTATAAATATAAACGAGAATTAAAAATTAGTTTGCCAAAGAAGTTTTACTTCTGACATGTATATTTTCTACGCACGCACTTTTATTGCTGTAGGACAGCAGACAGGCTGACGGGCCGCTTAGAATAACTATCTCAGGACATAAAATAAATTAAAAATTTGACGAGCAAACGTTGAAAAAATTCCAATATAAGACGTATTTGCAATGGATTAATGAATTCTAGTCTTTTATTTTACATTCTATCAACCTCAGAATAAATAGTTGGATACAAAGTACATAGCTTACACGTCAGATTAGAAGATAGCGGTGGACATCGCGCCGCGCCGTGTCCGTCGGAGCCACAGCGGATCCCGGGACCGAATCGCTGCTAATTGATATTATCTGACGAGACACAAATACTGTATTTTCACAACACTTGATCCTGCTTCAACAATTGATTCGGATTTTCAATAATTAAATAAGGAGTGCCGTTCACTCTTTCAATTGGTATTAACAGCTTATCTAAGACGAGATTTAGACAAATCTGTTGTTTTGACCAGCTTTAGAATTTCTATTTCAGATATTTGTGTCTAATCATGGCACTGAAAACTGAAGCCTACGCTAAAGTGGTAAAAATAATTTCAAAAGAGACTGAGATGGAGAGCGTAAGTTTGGTCTGTACAATCTAGAATGGAAAATGATTTAAAAATTTCAATATTAAAAAAATACATTTATGATATATTGTAGTATTTATTTCGACATTGTGTTAAGTAAATAACTGTGTAGTTAATTTTATAAATGGAATTGAAAACTGCGATTGTTACTTAAACATTGGACTTACTTAAAAAAATATATATACTGGGACAATTCATACGGTGCATTTTAGTCCCAAATTAAGCAACAGAAACCTTATGTTATGGGTACTAGATGAAGGTGTTATTTGCTCACAGTTAGGAAATCTTGTAGGAATAATGTAGATTTATCACTAAGAATCTTTAATTACATTTATCTAAAAGGTCGTAGTTTTTTTTTTCAAGGATTTCATACCAGACCCCGAGGTCTTCTTCTTCTTAGTCGTTTCACTCTTTACAGAGCGGTCGTGATCAACTGGTAGTACTGTTAGAGGCAGATATTGTTCGCTGAATGATTTTACGCCATCTCTCGCGATTCACAGACATTCTGGTGCACTCATGCAAAGGTCCGCCCACAGCCGATTTGATCTGGTCGGTCCATCGCATGGGTAATCTTCCACGTGATCTGATTCCCTCCACTTTGCCCTGGACAACGAGACGCTCTATGGAGTCATTGTTTCGCCTTGAAGAAGATCAGAGGCAACATGGATGTGTAATTTTTGTGTGATTCACTTTCTGTGACATCATTTATAATATTAAACAGTACACAGTCTAGTGACCCACCTGTACCCTTACGGGAGAGCAGCGTGTTCGCGATGCCACTGGCGTTGAAAACACCCATAGGCGACGGTAACTGCTAAATTCTAAGCGGGCCGTCAGCCTGTCTGCCATCCTACAGCAATAAAAAAACACAGAGGCGACTGTCTGATGATTTCCAAAATAAATAACGTGTTGAAATTCTAATAAAATGCGTAATTCTACTACATATCACTACTTATAATTCGCTGGTCTTATGCTTATGGCAAGGACTACACGAGCGAAAATAAATATTTGGTTTTTATTAAATACGTATTTTAAAATATGATTTGTTATTAACCAATTTCAGATCTTTCGATTTGTACACAACATTAATTACATACATAAAGGTTATAAATAAATACATTGGGACAATTAACACAACGCCATCTAGTCCCAAACTAAGTTGAATAGCACTTGTGTTATGGATATTAGACAACTGATGTACCTACTACATATTTGTACTACTTTTTTGTAAATAAATACATTTTATACATAAACGCGAGACGGGAATCAAACCCGTGACTTTCGCAAGTGTACCGAAGTGCGTTAAACGTTATGCCACGGGGTTCGTCATACATAAAAGTTAAACGTAGAGTACATGTACATAGGAGAACTTAACCTTAAAAGAATTTTCTTCCAGTAAACTTACCGTTGCAGCAGAATAAAGAGGCAGGGTTGTATACACAAATTATAATCAGATTTCCAGTAATTAAAAAAAAAACTATACATCATTTCGATTTAACCCTGATGTAAATTACTCCACTGAGGATGATAACGATCTAAACCAACAAGCCTGCTTACTACAAAATAAAAAATAAAAACTAATCAGGGACATTTATTAAATCTACGAGCAGATATTAATGTTTGCAATTTTTATTAAGAAAATATGCGAAACAAATCAATCGAGTCAATCAAAATAACAACAACTATTAAACAAATAACTACAATGATTCAGGAAACGGTACACTCGTTTCCTAAAATAAAAATTATACACAATTCGCTTGTACCGATAATAATTAACAATACCACCTCACTAACAAACCATACTTTAGTTACGCACTATAAACTAAGAGAAGTATGAAGTTCAGCCAGATTAACACGCACTGAGGTATTAAGACGCACCGTTTTAATTTCTTGTCTTTTTTTAATTTAGTTTTTTTAGTAAATAGTAAAAAAAATTATTTTTTACTGTAAATCGAAGTTTCTAATTCCAAAATTTATAATTTATACAGTTTGGTGTTTAAATGACCATAAAAGGAGTACTATATATAAAATAAATCTTTAAATATATTTAATAAATATTAAATAGCTTTTGCGATTATAGTTATATTATATATAATAATAATTCGAAAAAAAATTTCCTTTTAACCGTGGAATAAACTTTTGTTCAACTCGTTCCACAATAAGGAGTGTTTTCTTCACATTTATAAGTAATATCAACTTATTGATTGTATTTATTTGAATAAAATATTATAAACATATAAATATATATTCCAAATTTCTATGACGTTGTCATGCCCAAACTCGTTACTTCGTATATGACGAAATATTTCGTCTTATCAGGCAAACATGTTAACAAACGTAACGTGTTGTTGCACAGTACTTCAAACAGGCAGTTTGTTACAAATTCGAACCGTCCGATTTTGTACTACAATTAAAAAAGCCGTTTAATCCGCCAACTGTCTGTATCGAATGTTAGGTGATACAAACTATACCACAAAATTTTATGTGTGTGAATCTTTCTTGAAAAAGAACTAGGTTGTTCCAAATATTGAAATTTGTTACAGATTTTTATTGATACTTCAAAATTAACTCGAATCGTGATATCGATGCGGATTATAATTCCGTAATTGATTAATCGCTCTATTTCCTAGTTATTAAATGTATAAAAAACATCGTAAATTGATGTTAATATACTTCCTTTATTAGATTCAATTAGGTTCAAGATTTGTGAGGTAAGTGGTATTCATGTCCGGGTAATCATATTTTAACCATGTTGCAAACAAAACGCTTACCGACTTTTTCTATATCAGCTGCATGTTTTGTTATATGTTTGATCGCGGAATCCAAGACTGCTTTATTGTCGCAGGGAAACTTAAATGTTTTGCGTCAGTCGTTTGATCTTACGCAAAGAGAAAGAAATTAGATGTAGATGATTTTATTATTTACGAGCTAAAGAAAAATCTTGCTTTTTCATTGTCTATGGGCTAGCAAAATTAAGTATTTTTTATGACCGACTTAAAAGACCTTTTTTAGGAATGTATCAAAAAAATATTTGATACATATCGTTATATTCAAACTCGTTAAAATTATAAACGAGCCTGTCGCTATGATTGTTGATCTGAATTGAGGGAGGTTATTATCTCAATTCATGTTAGAACCAGGAACAGAGGTTGTTTAGTTTTATCGGAACCACACTCTATCCAAGGCAAAGGAACATGACCTCGTCCAACAAAGATGTATTGTAACTAAACTTGGAACGAATCCAATATTGTCGAGAATCATGGCCTCCAAATTCCTAATTTGCATTACCTACACAACTCAAAACGACTTAACTACTTCTACTATCTTCATGAGATTATCTGCTTTATTATTTATAAATAAGAGCGATTTTATATATTCATGGAAGGTTCAAGTAAATGCCAATTAGTCTTGAACATTAAGCCAGGATGGTCGATAGAAGCCATTGTTACTCCGACCTCGACAAAGAAAGGATAGATGGGCAAACGTGGAGGTTTCTGCCAAGGTTACAAACGGTGGTTGTAAATTTGTTTATAGAGTGGGGAATCTAGCAATTTTTTTAACTGCTTTGTACAATTTTCATATGACCCTAATCGAAGAGAAAAACAGTGTTTTTCTTTTTCTTGTGTCATAAAACGCAACTAACATACAATATTCCTGCTGTAAGTAAATCATAAGCAGCTTACGAAGTATACCTTCAGCTTACGCGGATATTATTTTCTGAGTTCATTCTGAATCCATATTTTCTCGTCCAAATTAGCAGCATAATAAAAATAATTGCCATGTCTTGCATCATCGCAAAAATGGCAAATAATATTACCAATGAAAAAAGTGAAAAAAAAAATGAGTAACCATCGAGAAAAGAGAATAATCAATCACGGAAAGAGTGACTGTATTTCATAACATAGTTAATTATATTTGAATGACCGTGAGTTTGTATTTCTACAATTAAGGTGAAAATTTAATAATTAACTAGTAGTTACTATCTATTTTATTTTATTGATGCACAAAACAAATTACAACCAAAGAAATTATAAGTTTAGATATTCAACATAACAATCTGGATTGCAATTCAAAGCAGGTGCATACAGAAAAATTGTAACAACAAATGCGTAAAAACCTTGTGTGTATATATTGATACACACATAACACACATGCACTGACACATACTCACACACAAAGCACGCATACACACTCACACACATATAAGTTACTACCTAATTAAATCTAATGTATCATTAACTGGTCAAATATAAATTATTTAAGAATATGTTTTACTAATTTACAATATTTAAAAAAACTATTTTCAAATAAGATCAGTGTTGTTACTTGCCAATTCATTATAATGTCGTGCCATTCTAACAATGGGATTAAAGTATGAGATGTTGTTTTTGTGAACTTCAAGACTCCATGACCATGTAAGCAGATTCTTGCACTCTACATAACATAACTCATTTTGTATGGTAATGGACCCTTTGTTTCATAGTATAATATTTGTGAGTAAGTGTTCTTAAGGATATCTAAAACATAATTATCTTAATAAACAGCTTTCACGTTTCAGCGTCAAGTTTTGATTCCGATAATTTACAAATGAAAATTATATAAGTTGCATATGAATTGTCAAGTACTTATAACACAAGCGCTGCGTTCTATACCTTGAGACTAGGTAAGTAGTGCTGTTTGAATATACGTATTATATTTATTTATTAAATATTATAGTTTAAAATTTCACATCCCTCTTATCCTTTAAAACATAAAACTTGCGCAATATTTACCTAAGTTCACAGTGTATGTAACTGCAATAAACCAGCGTGACTTATAGGTTTACAAATGTCATATATAAGACATGGCACAATGGCAATCACCCCAAACGTTTGTAACAAAACAAAGGATTTTGCGATGAAATCGAAAGCGTCTGCTTGGAATTTTAACACCTCATATTTTGTAATTTTGTTGGATGCATTTGCTTATATGGTGTACATGATTTACTGTTGATATTGCACTGTTAGTCATGGGGAATTCAGTGACACAAAGCATGGGTCATTACTGTTCTATCCTCGCATAAGTTTTAAATTCGGTGGTATCAAAAACTTTAATTTTGACTCTCTATTAAGTGTAAAGCTCTTCCAAAACACATAGTTTTTTAACCCATCTAAGAAAATATATTTGTAAAGTTGTATTTTAATAGAGGCGAACGTAGTTTCTTCTAAACTTGACAGGAATAGGGAAGAGGGTTGGCCTCTTAATGATCTCTCAGTTTTCGAAACCATAACTTATATCTCATTACATTATATCAATAATGGTAGATTAAATTAAATTCAAGCGGATGACAGAAAACTATCAAACGGGTAATGTAGGCAACTTTTTTTCTCTTTAATCAAACAATGTTTGTATCCTGCTACGTTAAGAGATTGTACGTAGTATGGGATACGCAAAATTTAGTTGCTATAACGTATGTTTATAATATTTTTCTCAAATTTACTAAACCTAACAAAAATTTCAACACACAAAACAGAGATCTAAAAATATATCTTTTATATAACAAAATCGACACCTTGTAAACAGAATCTAGGCGTGTAAAGCTATCAAACGTATACAATAGAACAATTTAATTTACAAAATCACCACCAGTATCGCGAGACCCGTGTTTTCTATCAAATTGAATTAAATTTTGGTTCTCCATAATCGGACATTTTGTTTACTTAACACATTGACAACAGAAGACCATACGTGTTTTTGCTTTCTATTTTCGCACCAATATTTCGGTTTATTGTCCCAGCTCTCAAAATGCCACAGCGTACAGAAGGACATGTTTACTTCCTTTTGTACCTAGCCAAGTCATATTTATAAACTGCAAGATAGGTCTCTTCAGGTTTGTAGCAGTTTCTATCTCTTGCTGTTCCAATACCCTTCAAAGCAGCAGAATTGCGTTGAACATCAATCCATCGAGCTCGGTCACCTTTAGAATTTGTCTGCTTTATCGTCCATTGGTCTTGAGACAGATGTAACATTGTCATAGATAGGTTTCATATCATTGCATATTTTGCAACCAATGAAATTCACTTTGGTTCTCTTATAGATATCCTATTTCAGATCTTATTCGTAAGGTAATAGCAAATACTTTTCAACGGTTGCGATATATCTCAATCAGCGTACCCGCTTTCTTTCCTAGTAGATTGACTACTGAATTATTATACATAATTTTCATTATATCACACATCACATTTGCAACATGTGTATGTGAATACAAGTTCGAATTATGCTGAGATTTTCCAATATTAGATATCCGAAAGCGATGTATATACCGCTCAAGAGCCTAAAGTATGAACCGTACTTCTATATTTAGTATTTTGTGCTTAGATCCATATGACACGGTTATGTGATTTATTATCTTAATTTTAACCTTATCTCACTGGTATAAAGCTTATAATTAAATTGGAAAATATGAGGTAAATATGAAATTTGTGTATTTATTGATTTGCTAATAAATTTATTGGTTACCTTTATATTGTAGCAGATGTTTTATTGAGCGAAGTAAAATCAAGTGAATACAGATATGAATTGTACGATAAGATAAGAAATATATTCATATTGACTATGAAAGTTACCGTTATTGGAATGAGAAGGCAACAGTCCGTAGATAAAAATTTTATACAACTACTCTACAATGTTGACCATGTAGTTATAGACAGAAAAAATGGGATGACTACTGGAGAGTTGTAGTAGGTGACTATTTCGTACAAGGCGAAGACTTTCGAATTGAAGGATTAGACTGTAGGAAAGCAGTCTTAGAAGAGCGCCAACGTAAACGTTTATTTTGGCTATTGACAATTTAGTGGTATATAATGGTATATTAGGCGTAATAGAGTAACAGAGAATATCACCAATATCACTATGAATAAAAACAGTAGTATTCTTGGAAAATCTCTCTAAAGATAGTGTAAGTGATAATTTTAGTAAAATATATTAAAATTTTCCATCACCATTTCAAAGACAAGTTGTTGACTTTTATGATAATTTTAGGCATATTTCTTATACAGACCACGACAAAATTTCTGCTGATGTAAATATTTTGTCCTACTTTTAGGTCTGATACATATGATAGTATCAGGTGGCCGCTGAACCAATCGCATCATCACACTAAATAGAGGAGCTTCTCTGATCTCAACGTCCATCTTTACCCAAGAATAATCTTCACCCCAGATAGCCTAGATAAGGGCAAATCCGACTCGTAGACTATAAATCGGCCTACAATTAGGCTGCGTGCTCATGTTGGGACACAGTTGCGATAAGATCGCGTGATTTACGCCGGGGCCGCGCGGTGCGGTGCGACGCGATTTTATCAGCGCACGAGTACTGCGCAGGAGTCGTTTCGGTAATGAGACATTATTTAGAGCCACGTTGTGATCTATTTTGTGCTAAAATTTTATTAGTAAATTGATTTTATCAAAGCTGTGGAATATTTTAAGTGGTGCTAACTTATCTAACGGACTTTAATACAATGTACTAGTATTTTAGAATTTTAAGATATTTATTTTTTGAAACGTATTTATTTTATAGCATAAAGCAACGAGTTCTCCATACTAGACACTACAAGAGTATAGCACCTAGCTACATAAAAAAAAACATGCGAGGCAGTCTTTGGGGACTGCCGATAGAAGTGATACTTGTGAATTACAATTCACAAGTATCTATCGTCGTAGTATCGTCGAGCTATTAGATTATTAATTTCGGTTTATAAATAAATGTTTATATCAAGGATTAAAGTTTAAATTGGTCACTAACACTTCTTTACAAACCAAAAATTGTTCTCCTAAAAAGTGCTCAACGCGCCTAAAGAAGTTTTCCCTTCAAAAACTCAACTGTATTTCATTGTAATAAAGTCACAATTCGAATAGATATGTATAAGTAATGCAATGCAATCATTTAAAAGTTACGTTATAAAATAAACCTTAAGTCATTAATAATAAGGTTGGTATCACAAGTCTCCCTTCTTACGTCTTACGAATTTTTGATCAGGACACGTGACCTGACGCAAGTTTAAATTTTTATCCATCACAAAAAGTGCAGAACGCCGTTAAAGAATTTTTCACTTCAAAAATAAAAATTAAGCCAAACATCCGTATCGCGAAGCGTAATTTCGCGCGACAGAATGTGTACGGGTTCACGGTGACTCCCGTCCTGAGTTTGTGTGTTTATCTTAACTAATACTATAAATGCGAAAGTGAGTTTGTTTGTTTGTTACGCTTTCACGCCTATACTGCTGAACCAATTTTGACGAATTTCGGTAAAGTCATATTTTTTTTTATTTATATCGCAGAACAACGTCTGCCGGATCAACTAGTGTATAATATGTAATTATTTACTAAAGTATTTCAGTTTTTAAGTAGACATAACAGAAGTGTTCTGCTTATTTTGAGATAGATGGTGCTATGTGAATTACCCTTGTATATTTATATATTTTTAATGTTGTAGAACAGCAGACAGGCTGACGGCCCGCTTAGAATTTAGCAGTTGCCGTCGCCTATGGGTGTTTGCAACGCCAGTGGCATAGCGAACACGCTGCTGTCCCATAAGAGTACAGGAACTTGGGTCCCTAATGCCGGAACACAACACAAGGTTGTGGCGACAATGGCGGCATACTTAAGACCAAAGGTGGTCGGCATCCAGACGGGCTTGAGGCCCTACCACGTAGCTAGGGTGGGTTGTTTTGTCGCCTTTTACGACAGGCTGACCCCGGCTGCAGAAGTTAGTATCCTTTCTCCGCCCCTGCACGAATAATTTTTTTTATAAAATTATTATTTATTCTTAGTCATATCATTCACCGGTGTACTACATATAAGATATCAACAGATAATATCGTCATATCCACAGTAAACTTCCGAATCTGCTAAATTTGAACTTTACAGGATGGCGTTTTGAAGATACAATTTGGTAAGTTTACTATGGGTGTATTAGCGTAAAATACCGATTCGAACAATTTGAATTCTGTAACCGTTAGTGATAGAAATACGTAACTTTGCCGCGGGGTGTAGTACGCTATTAGATACAGATTTTCATAAAATACCGATTTTACCAAAAAAGGCAGATTCGTAAGTTTGCCGTGGATGTGACGATATGGTGATCTTATTTTATAACAACTAAATAAATTAAATGGGACAATTTGCACAGCGCCATCTAGTCACAAAGTAAGTAGCAATGCACTTGTGTTATGGATACTACACTACTCATATACTACTTATAGGTTTTTTGTAAATAGATACATATTATACATAAAGACACGAGACGGGAATTGATCCCTTGATCTTCGTAGGCGTTCTGAGGTACATGAACCACTGCGCCACATCAACAATGGAGAAAAAAACTCTCTCAAAGGACTTATATAGATCGAGCCACACCTAGACATAATTATATTACATCACAGTTTTTCGCTCGAGTCGGCACGAATCGTCTCGCCAGAAGAATTAACGACTTCCAACCACCGAAGCAGACTGTTTTGGAAAAACTACATTAGACCACATCCATACTGTTCAGTAGATTATATAGAGCAGTATCAGCCACTTTGTACTCATATAGCATATGTCGACTACAACTGATTGACGACGTGGTAGCTATGAACAATACCTAAAGATATAAAATAATTCATATTTAAAAATAATTCAAAATTTTAAAACGAAACACAGATCTCCAAAGATGACACTTAAAAACAAGCTGCACGATATGTCAAACGGATGAAAGCACTATCAATTGATTATAACCATTAAATTTCTTGTCGAAACATGGACATAATAAAAACTGTATATATCACAACACAACACTTGAGAAATATTTTCAAGACAACAGCTTTCCAGACCCAAAAATACTAGTTAAGACAATCAAACAAAATGAAACCTTATTAAAATATAAATAAAGATGAAATGCTATGTAACAATAAAGTGGTAAATTTTAAAGAAATCAGTTCAAATTAATTGACAGACCAAGAGACAGGGAGGCAAACAAATGAGATACAACATATTGAATTCTAATGTCACAGATATATTATTTGGATGTGAAACTTTTAAGGTTGGTTATTGGGCAATAATTGGTGCCCATCAAAGATCTTGTGAGGCGTAGCAGTTACAATAAAAAAGACCTGGTTTGGATAACAGCCGAGAGCAGAAAAAGAGAGCATGTCGTGCTGAAATCTAATGGTGGGAAGGAATGGAAGGCGAGTTATTGCAGTCAGGAAAAATAATATTTTGAGGCCTTACTGAATAATACGCGAAGCAGGGTCAGGAAATAGATATATTATATCTAAATCAAATATTTCTATGATAAACAAGATATTACTGAATTATGAACACCAGACAATTGTTAACGTTGTTTATGTATAATATGTATTTTTTTTCCTAGGTGGTTCTAAGAAATAAAATAATCTGGCAATAAATCCGGTCATTAATACCGGAACACAGCACAGGGTAATTTTTATCTGAGGAACCGCAGACAGGCTGATGGTCACTTATGGGATCTCTATCCTTGCAGAGGCGGAGAAAGAAAACTGAACTCTGAGGCCGGGGTCATCCTTTCGTAAAAGGCGACAAAACAACCCACCCTAGCTACGTTGTAGGGCTCCAAGCCCGTCTGGATGCCGACTACCTTTGCTCTTAAGTATGCCGCCATAATAACTTTGTGTTGTGTTCCGGCATTAGTGACCCAAATTCCTGTACTCTTATGGGACAGCAGCGTGTTCGCGATGCCACTGGCGTTGCAAACACTCATGGCCGACGGTAACTGCTAAATGCTAAGTGGGCCGTCAGCCTGTCTGCTGTCATAGAGTAATAAAAAAGAAGTTGCTACTGTCCGCACAGAGGTATCGGAACCTGGGTCACTAATCCCGGAACACAACACACGGTTATTATGGCGGCATACTTATAGACCAAGGGTAGTCATCATCTAGAAGGGCTTGGGGCCCTACCACGTAGCTAGGGTGGGTTGTTTTGTCGCCTTTTAAGACAGGCCGACCCCGGCCGCAGGGGTTAGTTAGTATTCTTACTCCGCCTCTGCACGGAGGAGCGAATTATGAACACCAGATAACTGTGATAGTTATTTATTTATTATATTTATTTACTAAAAAGAATATCAATTGTCTTGTCTTAACACAAATTCTCTGCTGCTTAACTTAGTACTAGTCTTGGACTCAATGACGCTGTGCGAATTTTTACAGTACACTTGTTATTTATTTATTGTATAATAGTAAATAGAAAAAGGAGGTCATGATAGATATCTTAAACAATGAATATAAAACATAAAATCCATATTTCGTTAAACCGACCTGATTCTCACACATTTTGCTATTCAAACATTTCTTTTTATTATCGATTACCGTCCATTTTGTCTGAAATAATAGTTATTCGCACATTGTAATCCAATATCTGGTGATCAAGGAATTCAAAACAATTGATATTGTTAGTATTTGGATACTATGTGATTACTATAATTATTATCATACTCACTATTTAATATAAAGAAGGTAAAATACTAATCATATAATATAGATATAGAATTCATTAAAGTTTATACGAAATATTTTTTGGCGTGAACTACCTACATCACATAACCATAAGTTTTGAATCACACTTTCACGAATTTATCCCGTTAACACCTAAAGCATTTAATTACTACACATTACACTAATAAATCATCCCCAAAAAGGGGTTAACGTCAGACAGGCGGCCGGTTGTAAAAACTAAGCCACGACTATTACGACATGTAACATGTTGTGCCGACCCCATATAATGTGGGATAAAGGCAGGAGGAAGAAGATGGCAGAACAACATTTGCCGAGTCAGCTAGAATCAAAATAAATAAAACAGAAAACTACTGAACGTATATATAAAATGTATTTATTTATTAGAATTTTTTTTTATTTATTTACAATAAAACATCAGTTTACGTAATTACCGCAACTTTAACCGTCCCGTTAAAAACTACTTCAGATATGTTAACATGAGACTAAGTGTCACATGTATTGGACCACACATAGCTAACGATAGTCGTTTACATACGGCCAGCCCATAAACTAGTTGTATTATATTAAAACACTTATTAAAGGATTAAGATGTGAGGATTGGAAACAGAGAGGCCAGTCTCTACTTATCTGCGTATACTTGGTGACTATTGAATAACTTCTTAGAATAAACGTTTTCATTTAGTTTCATCCGCTGTTGAGATTTTATCCCCAATAGCTTTACCATCTAAAAATGGTACACCTTCTAATGTCATGTGAGATATAAAAATGCTATCAGAGAGAATGGATACAAAAGAAGTAGACTAAAGAAAATATGAATGGAATGCATAAAAGATGTATGGCGAAAATAGATGTGATTGTTGGGATTAACAGAGTTGAGGAGAGTGGAAAAGAAGAACATGCTGTGCCAACCCCACATAATTTAGGATAAGGCAGTAAGATGAAGGAGAAGAACAAAATGGTAAAGTTGCCGTGTCCTTTTATGTCAATACAAAGCAATTCCTTTACGTTCCGAAGATGGAAGATAAAATGTCAGAGGTACAGCTTGATTTCATAGGAACAATGGCATTAAATAGTGACCTGCCTTAGCTGCCTATAAGCTAACATAAAATATAATCCATTCATTGATTGTTTGACATCCTAGAAACGACATTCGGTAGCCTTTTTCGTAAGCCTGGAATGAAGAGCTGATTTTAACTAACCGTTGACATTTATATACCTAGTCAGGTCATAAATTCTGTCACATGTTTAATGTAAAATAATTGTAACAAGTTTATTAATTATGTAACCATTCATATATCAAAATGAACCTAACAAAACATAGATTCTTATGACATTAAAGTTTATTCAAAATGACCTCCGTGATTTTGAATACAAGCCTTCAATCTGCGCGGCCAGTTGTCTATCGCAGCACGAACGAGGTCCATGTCAATATCGGCGGCTGCCTTAATCAAGGATGTCTTGAGTGACTCCAAATTGGGATGAGGCTTTGAGCACGCCTTTTCCTCCAAGTGTTGCCATATCTTGTAATCTAACGGATTCAAATCTGGACTGGAGGAGGGCAAGTCTTCGTGCCGGATGAAGTCGATTTCACGCGCCGCCAGCCAGTCTTGTGTGCTCTTCGCTCTATGAGCTGGCGCCGAATCTTGTTGGAATACCCAGTGCCTGTTATTGAACATGGTATGAGAAACAGGTTCCACAAGGTTCGTCAGGACTGTATTTTGATACACAACAGCATTCGTTTTTACACCTTTCTCACAAAAATGTACCTCTGTTAAGCCCCAATAAGAAACTCCCAACCATACCATGAGCGAGGATGGAAAATGACCTCGTTGGACACGCGGAATACGGTTGCTCGCTTCTTCACTACTGTGTGCGTACACCTTATCATTTTGTTTGTTGTAGCTCTCTTCTACGGTATACATTTTTTCATCCGAAAAAAGAATTTCCCGATATTTTTTTCCCGCGTACCGCTTCAACAAAGCGCGGCATCTCTTCAGTCTCAGGTCCATTAGACGAGCATTCAAACGATGTCCTGTTTTTCTTCGATATGCCCGAAGCCCTAGTCTTCATTTAACACCCTTTTCACCGTGGTTCTGCTTAACCCCATCTGAAGGGCCAACAGTTTCTGCTTACGTTTGGGATTTCTTTGAATTCGTGCCTTCACAGCTTTTATCACTGCTGGAGTCCTAACAGACCGAGGGCGACCACTTCTTGACCTGTCATCTACACTAGAGTCTTCATTGTATCGTTTAATGGTACTCGTTTATCGTATCTTTTGGTTACATTCAAATTTTTCAGTATGTTAAAAATTTGAATTGGCGCGTAACCGCAACGATGCAACGCAATAACTGCAACACGGTCTTCTTTAAGCGTCCACTCCATATTTAAAAATGAGTAAAATTCTAAAAGTATACATTTTTATTTTCATGAACAATTGGAAATTCGAATTCAATAAACTTTTTTGTGGCCAGCATTCTAAAAGAAAAGTTTTTACTGTGTGACAATACTTATGACCTGACTAAGTATATTCGAATGTAACATATGATTCACTTTCTTTTCTGTTTCACTTTTTTTTCTTATTTATTTATGTATAGACTTGTGTATTTATGTATACTTCTTTATACTATCTACTAGCAAACCTTCCCATACATTACATATATTTTTATTTATTTTATTAATCACTCCTGTCCATCCAAAGGTCGCCTGGAAGAGATCGCTTCAAGCGATAAGGCCGCCACTTGTACAATGTACTATTTTAAAATATATGTAATTATACCTGTAAATTTTTGTACAATAAAGAATAAACCAATAAATAAATATGATAAATTAATATCATTCATAAGTTCAACAGACTTTTTCTAAGGAAATGTATGACGGTATAAAGTGAAAATCTCACTT
Organism: Malacosoma neustria; assembly: GCA_963693495.1. Taxonomy (NCBI): domain Eukaryota; kingdom Metazoa; phylum Arthropoda; class Insecta; order Lepidoptera; family Lasiocampidae; genus Malacosoma; species Malacosoma neustria. The sequence continues at coordinate 1,363,297 of OY856381.1, read as the reverse complement.
ATTATTTTCTTTCTCTGTATTACTGGTTCAACGACACGAGACATTGGTTTCAAACGCGTACCTTTAATTATAATAGCGTTGTGCTACCAAATTTGAAACCTACCTAGGTTAAACTACTCCTTTTAGTCGGGTAGATGAAGAGGGTGTAAACTGTCACAGGCAGCCAGAAGATCTCTTCCTTTCTACTTTACTCTCTCCTTTCCACTGCGAGTCAATCCTATTCACGGTGACGGTAGTGGGCTCGCATCATTTCCTGGCACTCTGAACGTGAGCAATGAAGAGGAGCCTGGGGGTTTTCCTAGTAGGTATACGGCACGCACTATTCGAAATAGAGTAACCTTCTGAATTGTCATGAGCCCTACATGCAGTAGATGGTGTGTAAGGGCATTTTTCCTCCTACGAATAACAAAATTTGTCACAACTTTTTATCCGTGCAAGGGCGGAGAAATAATACTAACCTCTGCGGCCGGGATCTGCCTGTCGTAAAAGCCGACAAAACAACCAACTAGCTACGTGGTAGGGCCTCAAGCCCGTCTGGATGGCGACCACCTTCGGTCTTAAGTATGCCGCCATAATAACCTTGTGTTGTGTTCCGGCATTAGTGACCCAAGTTCTTGTACCCTTATGGGACAGGAGCGTGTTCGCGATGTCACTGGCGTTGCAAACATCCATAGGCGACGGTAACTGCTAAATTCTAAGCGAGCCGTCAGCCTGTCTGCTGTCCTACAGCAATAAAAAAAATTAAAAACTACTGTTTTTAAGTAAATAAATTTACTTCATTTAACATTTTTAACAACTAATATTCAGTGTCTTAGATTATAACTTTCGACACTGACTTAGATATGAAGCGTCCTATCTGTACGTATAGCTAATCATTACGATCGTAATACGTTAAAACAGCTATCAAATTACAATGAATATTACAATTTCTTTTATGAAATATTGCCGTTGTCTACCGATGGACACGAAAGAGGCGTTTTGTGTTTTAAAAACTTGAATAAAGTGAAAAAAATGTATAAGCTCAAAAAAATGTATAAGGTCAACATTTGATACGCGCGATCTCATTAATCTAAAGCACTTAAATAAATGTGAGGTTTTATCTCCGATATTGAAAGGTCAGTGAACTGGAATTGGAGATTTGGATTCAATATTGATTGACTGAAACATATTACAGGGCTCGATTGTTTTTAATCGATTTTCACGTTGAAGATTTTAAAGGAAACTATTCTAGTGAACTACGTGAAATCACAAACATCGTTTTCCCGAAAATATCCAAACTATCACAACCGTTTCCTTAGTTTGGCGGAAATCATGTTGCCTACTCCGCTGAGGTGATCCCCAAATTCAGCCTTTGACACTCAACAGCATCCGTGCTCGTGAATATAAGCATCGAATACAACAGGGATAAAATACTTCACAGAAGTATCCTAACTAATAATGAAAGAATCCTAAGAATCCTAAAAGTATCTTAATAAATAATAAAAATATAAATGCGAAAGTGAGTTTGTTTGTCTATTTGTTTGTTACGCTTTCACGCCTAAACAGCTGAACCAATTTTGATGAATTTTAGTGTAGTCATGGATTGGGCCTTGGAGAAGGTCATAGGCTACTTTTTTTAACATTATAGGGCAGAACAACGTTTGCCGTAATAAATTGAAAAACAGTGAAGATACTAAAAACAAATGCTAAGTTTGGATCTATTTGGGACATAAATGTTACACATAATTATATAATTTATTAAAATATTTACTTAATTAAGGTCCTAAATAAATACATTTTCTTTTTTCTTTCTTAATATATTCTCAACATGACTTCGTTTATAATATATATTTAAGCCGTTGATATAATGTTAATAAAAGTATTTAATTTGTCATTATTGTCTATTGTTTGTCTTAAATATACATTTTTCTCATCAATGACATTCATAATACACTATAATATCAACTCATATATTTACATGGACTATCAAGTAATGTACATGACAATGCGCAGTCTTATTACAATGGATCTACCTCGAATCGTGAGAACTTAACTTTTATGACATAATGTAAAGTAATAAACGAAATTAAGGTAGAAGCACTTGATATGTTTCTTATAAATGTAATTTAAATATTTTTATTTATCCTACAGTTAGGTTGGAGCCTTTAAAAATGGACTATACCCGCCAAGAGTAGCTAAGACGGATTACGTTAGCAAAAGTTTTTGTTTTCTGTTATTAAAAAATACTTCAGCAATGCCTTTTAAATATTTTCAAGGCTATACTTAGACTAAACACAAAATATCCCATTGGATCGAAGTGTCCGAGATAACTCTCGGCTCCGAAATAAGATACTTAGACTATGTTAAGTGCCCGGTGTCTATCATCAAGCGTCATATTCGAATGGGGACATTGGACGATTGGAATCGCAGATACAAGAAGCAACCAACCGGCTCAATTACTAAGCTCTTTCTTCCTGATATTCAAATGGCTTTTAGGCTAGTTAAACGCCTGCAACCCACCGGCTGGTTAGGTTGCAAATCCTGACTGGGTTTTCTGAGTGACTGCATAGATTCGAATTCAAGAAGAGCCCCTCGTGTTTTTGTCAGGAAAATACACCGGTGACGGTGCCACATGTCTTATTTGAGTGTCCAATTTTTGAAAGGGAGAAATGGGAGCAAAATAACAAAGCAATAGACATAAAAGTGGAAAATATTACACAACTGATGACAAAAACACACTGTGAGGCATTCATGGAGTATTGTATATAAATAAAATAGTAAAAAACAAATAATTATGTAAGTAATGTTGAACATGTATATGTTTGGCATATTAGTTTAAGCCAGTATTAGCGTTAATTAATTGTGGGTATATAATTAGGAATAATATTATTGTTAAAATAATTATAGGTATTTAAATTTAAGTAAGGTTTGTAAAACTAAGTATGTAGATCTAAAAAATATGGAAAAAAAAATTCTGACTCACTTGTGTCAGAAGGAAAAGACATTAAACGAAAAAATTATATCTTAATTAAACAAACTAAATCAAATGAAATGTTTGATTATCGCTCATCTCTTCGGCCCCGGACAAAGTCATGGTACATCCCGCCTCGGCGTTTCAGATGTAAGATGGAACACTGGTATAGTTTCAGAGGATTGAAATGAAAAAAATTCATTTTAATCAAGTGCTTTTCAATTTATTGATAGACTTTAGGCCTCCAAACTTGGCATAGCCTGTGTTTAAGAGACGTATCTAACAGCAAGCGGCAGGGTGAGACAAAATATTCCACTTCGAAGTTACATGTATTTGCAGTCAGTGAACTAGCATAGAATATGATGGAGTAGTCCGATTTTATTTTGGCCAGGTCTTCATGGCCACCATGGTACCATATCAAAATAATAAAACGTTCACAAAAAATTAAATTAATTCATTTAATTCCAATTAGCATGTGACAATTTAAATACAGTCAACAAATGATGCATATACCCTATCTTAATTACTATATAGTGCAAGGTCATTATGAGGTCATGTACGAATGTCATATTGAGCAATGCTTAACTATTGTTTGATAAACATTTGACAGTACGTCTGATTTCACACGCCAAATTTGATAAGTGTAAGGTTCAGTTCTGGCGTGTGTTGATACGGTTGATTTTGTTGATTATTTTGTCTTTGACGAGGTCACTGGCAGTAAATTAGCTAGTAATTGGGTACTAAAATATGCTAACCTCATTGTACATCCTCCTCCTCCTCGCGTCGGTTTCCTCAGTGCTGAGGGTCGTGATCATCTCGACGGAGTACTTTGGTGCGTATTATTTGCCGCCATCTGCCCCTATCGGAAGCAGAGTGTAAAGCGTCGTGGACAGTAGTTTCCAGGGCAGTGCGAATCTGATCGGTCCATCGCATGGGGCTCCTTCCTCTTGGTCTTCTTCCCTCCACCTTCCCTGGACTACATACAGGTACATACAGGTCAGCTAATCTCGCATTAGTAGTCATGAATAGCGTAAAACGACGACGATAATCCACTATATCGTCTGACAGCTCACACAGAAAAAAGCCATTTCTTTCCGACTAGACAATAGTCGTGTCTATTAAACGAAATTTCACTACATAAATCTTATATTTTCTTATACTGTAATCAATATTATATATACTAAGCAAAATTACCATGTCAGTATTTTGGTGAGGTATGCTGTACAGATATTATCTAGATTCATAAGGACTTATATTCTTTAGTAACAACCCATAATGTCGTACTACTGAGCTGGAGTCTCCTACTAAAGGGAATGGATTGTATACACGCCACGCTGGGATCCACGTACAAAGCACGAGGATCCATCTGGAACATGAGCAGGGGGCAAATACGCTACTTGCTTGGGGCCTTTACTGGGCACTTTGGAACCAACAACATGCTCATAAAGATGGGTCTAACCGCGACACCTATGTGCAGGTTGTGTGGGGAACATACAGAACGCATGGAACATCTACTGTGTACATGCGATGCATTGGCCAGGAAGCGAATGAATCTTTTGGGGGTGGGATATCCGACACCGGAAGACTACAGGCTCCTATCTCCATATCTCATTGTTAGGCTCATGAAGCAAATCTTCAATGAGATTGGAGAGGAGTGATTGCTATCTAGGGGAACACAAAAGATCCCATTGGGTCGAAGTGTCCGAGATAACTCTCGGCCCCAAAATAAGATAAGATAAGATACACGCCACGCTTGTCCAAGGCAGATTGACAGGTCATATATACTGTACGATGCCGGTCACGGAACGAGACTACACCGTACAGGAATGAGAAGGATAGCTCGAGAGCAGTGGACTGTATAAGAGAGGAGGAGGGAGGAGCGGGGGCTAGAGATACGCGATACCTTGCAGTGGGCGAAGAAATTTGCACTGACCTTGATTCCACCCCTTGCCGGATCGGTTCAGGTCCGCTCGCGGAGGAACTGTTGCACGGCACCAGCTAAATGTCACGCACATTGAACACACAATCTTATGGCACGGCCAATGAGAGTTAGGAGTAACTGAAGCCAATAATCGCAATAATCTCCAGGGAGGTCGAACGTCGACCGTCCCGTGCGTTTAGGAGCTCACGCGATACTAATATTATTTTACGTCCCACCCTCGGTTTTAATATTTACCGAGAGTGAGGGTAGGTAAGAAAAATCAGGAGGCGGGATTTCATATATCCTTTATGCAAGTATCGAGTACATACCGTGGTCTCTGTGTGCTGATTTCCTCACCAATTTTTTTTCGACATTGGTACTTGTCAAATATATTTAATGCGCACTAGGCGTTAATAACTTTCTAAACGGAAGCCTGTCATAGCAGCATCAGAACCCGTGACTTGAGGGTTAAAACCCTAGTATACATTTTCTACTGGTATCGCTTCATCACCGGCCAATTTTCAATTAATGATAGTCTATAGACCTTTCTATTCAAGTTAACCTGCATTTTAACATCACAAAATGCAGTCAAATTTCTACGTGATAGGTGTGGTATCCCAAGCCTGCTTGAATGGTAACCCTTGGTATAGTCCAAGTATGACAATAACCCTGTGTTGTGATCCGCCATTAGTGACCCAAATGTGGATAGGAGCTTGTTTGCGGTGATGGTAACTGCACTATTAAATGTGCCATCAAACTGTCCGCTGTTCTTCAGTGAAAAAACACTTTCTATTCATTCTATTTATCAGATTTAGTTATTTTTTTTATTGCTGTAGTACAGCATACAGGCTGACAGCCCGCTTAGAATTTAGCATTTACCGTCGCCTATGGATGTTTGCAACGCCAGTGGCATCGCGAACACGCTGCTGTCCCATAAGAGCACAGGAACTTGGGTCACTAATGCCGGAACACAACACAAGGTTATTATGGCGGCATACTTAAGACCAAAGGTGGTCGCCATCCAAACGGGCTTGGGGCCCTACCACGTAGCTAGGGTGGGTTGTTTTGTCGGCTTTTACGACAGGCTGACCCCGGCCGCAGAGGTTAGTATTCTTTCTCCGCCCCTGCACGGATGAGAATATAAGAAAAAGCTACATAGAATATGTATATTTATCTTTTATTATCTTTTCTCTTTCGCAAATCTGCACAGGACATTGTAAGGGGTTAAAAACCTTCATTGCATATATAAATTTATAACCTGAAAGTAAATGCTGACTAATAATATCATTACTGACCACCCGGTCATTGCAAAATCCCTTATTAATGACTATCCCTTGAGTTACTTTAATGCTACGATATATGTATTAATATATTTTAGTCGTTAGCATATATATTCTTTAGTTTTAATTTTAAATATATGTTTATAGTGAGTTTAATTTTATTTTGTATTTGAATTTGAATATTACGTTACTAAAATAAACACAATTTTTTGTTACTGTTAGTTGTAAAGAGCAATTTATTTAATATGTCATTTGTCGGAGCAGCAAACAAAGTAAAATTATACAAACAGTATTAGCAATAATTATTTCTTATTTTATAACTTTAACTTGCTAGAATAAAACCTGTTCGAAAATACAGCATATAGATATTTAATAGTAATTCCAATATATAGGTATTTATAATATATTTGAAAAAAAAAATTGTTAATTATTTTGATATTCAAAAGTTATTCTACCATATAAAGTATAATTTTGTAGTGGACCAAATCGTGAATCTAAACCATTCTCGAATCCACTTGAATTCACACAAAAAATTAATTAACCGATTAAATATGATTTTTTTATGTTCAACAAACCCTTCTGGGCCTAAGTCAGATTCTTGCGAAACGACGGACTATTGCAGCACAAAACAAATAATTTCATCAATCACAGTGCGCCTTCTGACAGAACTTAATATGGAGCCCAGGATTCAAAATGAACGCTGGATGCAATAGGGATGACAATTTTGATTATGATCAAAGATTATATTATTATAGGATAAGACAGACAAGGCTTGGCAGCCCATGGACATCTTATCTATACTACTATTATAAAGAGGAAAGATTTGATTGTTTGTTTGTTTGTTTGTTTGCTTTGAATAGGCTCCGAAACTACTGACCCAATTTAAAAAATTCTTTCATTGTTGGGAAGCTACACTATCCCCGGGTGACATAGGCTATATTATATTTTCAAAAAAATTAGGGATCCTTACTAAAACTCCAATAATGTAACCCAAAGTGTAAAAAAATTACCTTAAATATTATTTAAATCGCGTGCGTTGCGAAAACTATTGATGATAGAATGAAATAATGTACTACAACTTTGCAGAACACATCATTATTTACAAAAAGTGTCGCGACAGCATATGTCTAACTATTATAGTTATGCCACAATAAGTGTTCTTTTATTTTAAAAATTTAATTGAAATGCCGCCCCTAGAAAAGGCTCTTTATTTGGATCTTGGTATTAATCCTTATCAAAATAAATTACTTCATATTCAAAACTGCTTCAATACCTTTATATAACTTTTTGAATTATTCAATTCGGATATTCCATTCGAAAGATATCACGAGTTTAAAAATGTAAGTATTAGAAAAATGTTGCGTGGTAGCCGCTCACCCTGTTCGGCTAGCTAGGCAGCACCTTATGCAATGTAGGCGTGCGTCACTGGGGTTTTTACAAAAATTAGAATACTTATTAAAAAATAACGAAAAATAAATAAAAAGTAATAACAAAAAAAATCATTAAAATAAAAGCTCATAGAAATAATAATATTCAAACTTTCTTTATAATTTTATTTTTAAGTAACCTGACGCAAATAGAAGGGTTTGCCCTCAGGGGCGCTCCTCTGTCCGAGGAGTGCACGGGTGTGCGTACCCGAGGTGACCGAACGAGCATCCGTCGCTTCACTCCCCTCTCCGTTCGAGGCGACAGAGTCCTACCTTTCTTTCCGTCTACCTCTTACATCCTTTCCAACTTAGCTCTCTGTTCGTGGCGTGGTCCCCGGTGGGATGGTTGCGAATACTGATTGGGGTACCGGGTTCTACCCTGGGACCTGATTTGGTAGTCGAAACCATGCCTATTTCGACTGCACCTGCACAGAGAGTGTTCCCGGGGCGGGAATTGCATCCTCGCTGTCGGTTGGTCTTGCTGGGCCGGCTACGACGTCAGGCGACTCTGCTTTTTCTGGAGTATCGTCTGGTAGTCGTACCCACACCTGACTAGCACGCGACGGGGATGTGAGTCCCGTCCGGAATTGGCCGCGGACCTGTCGCTCCCGGCCCTGGTTCTGTCCATGGTCGGGGGCGATCCTGGATGGACGGCCGTCGCCTCCTTTTGCGAGGCAGTAGTGTCTGCAAGGGAGGCGGCGGAACGGGAGCGGGAGTCCGCCACTGCACTCCCCTCCCGCCAACGTAGGCCGCGTCGTCGGCGCCGGAGGGCGGGCAACGATCTCAGGCCGCCGTAGAAAGCGGCGGCGGGCGGCCCCTCGGGGGAGGATTCGCCGCCCGCACTATTGCCGCGAGGGAGAAAGCCGCGTGCTGATCCGCAGCCCCCCTCAACTCCTAAAGTTGTTACAAGAGAGTGCCGGGGGGACGAAACCCTGACCCCCTGGCGCCAGCACTTTAGAAGGGGCCCGCTTTAAGACAAAGCGTGGGCCGGCGCCGTCCCGGGCCACGAGATCGGCAGGCCATATATCCGTGGGCCCGGGCGTAGGAGAACAGCGGGGTTTTTAGTGGGTAGTCGGATGGTCGAACATCTTTTCCGGAGTCCCTTATATCCTCGGTCCCCCCGGGCCGGGGGAACCCGTCAAGGTTTTTCCCCGAGACCGAAAAAAAATAGAAGGGTTTAATTTTTAATTTTTTGTTAAATACCCGTGCGAAGCTGGGACGGGCTGCTAGTATATAAATAAGAGGAATTAAAATTTTAATGAAAATGAATCATCATCGAATGAAAGAATCCATAGGTCTTAATTAGTATATAGGTAGTTACAACGCACACATAAATCGATACCAAATCTCCATTTCATTATTTCAATGATTTAATCAATTTAGTTTAAGATAAATATGGCGTGATTACCAATAATAAGTCATCGTCCTCAATATCATTTGACAGTAACTATTTTTCATTTAAACCTGTGACATTTTTGGAAATGGTTACCAATATTTTGGTCATCTATATGGATAAATCGTTTTGCTAAACTCTCCTGGAGTATCTGAGACGAGATACGAGAGAGTCTACCGGCTAAAAAGCCCCGTTGTTTCCTTCATCTGGTACCTATATCGTCTTAGCAAATAACGTGTCCCAGGCCGGACCTGCACTAGTATTTTAAATTTCAGTAAGTATACTCTTGATTTAATATAACAATGAAAAAAAATACAAATAAACAATATCACGATCTTCCAGTGGTACAGAATAGTGTATGTTGAGCTCTCTCAATAACTAGTGTCACTGAGCACTGGCTTAATAAAGAGTGGACTGTATAATTTTCTCTTGTATTGGTCCACACAAGATAAGGTACTAAAATTCCACCAAACTCGCAACCTCCTCGGTCTGGACCAAGTGCAGCTGGCAGTGCATCACGCACAGCGTCTCTCTTGCAAATTGAAGATTGGCATGGCCAACGATATAAGGAGTCTATGAAAAAACTTGTTCTTTGCACACGATGCAAACAAGTGGTATCTTTTCTTGTCAAACGTTAACATAAGAGCCGAGAAATTTATTGAACTACCCTCGTTTCAAATAGACATGAAAGTAGTCGCCGAAAATTGGCTGAGCAATAATTTTGTAGCTAAATCTAGGCAAGTACCTAACAGTGTATTTATTGCCGAGCAACAGCAAAGAGGCTGACGGCTTACTTAAAAGTACGACGGGCTGAGGACCGACAAAAGTAAGTAAAAGAAGTGTGTAAACTCCTTTAAAAATTGATCTATTGAAATGATACGTATAACTTTGGTAAAAAATCAAGGTCACTACTTACTCGCACTTTAGCGATTATAAGAGAGGAGCATCATGTAACAAGGAGGATGCCATAAATGAGAGTGGATGGATACAAGAAGAGAAATAGACCAAAGAAAAGATGGATGGATTGTGTAAAAGGTGATATGGTTAAAAAATTTGTGAATGTTCAGATGACGGCTAATAGAGGAGAGCGGAAAGAGAGTACATGTTGTGCCAACCCCACATATTTTGGGGTAAGGGCAGGAAAGTAATTAGCGGACTAGTTATTTAATATAACAATTTTAATCACGAATGTCCTTGCAATACTCAATAAGGCCAACTCTTCAAATAAACTCTGTATGTTACGTTTTACACGCCTAAACTGCTGAACGAATTATACTGAATTTTGGTATAGAAATAAATTGGATCTAGGAGGACATAGGCTATTTTTGTGGCAAAAATTAAACTCGAAGAGGGTGAAATAGGGGTGAATGTTCTGGTTTTCTTTTTAATTTATATAGCAGAACAACTTTTTCCGGACCAGCTAGTTCTTAATGTAAATTTAATTTGTATCAGCCAATTTCATTGTTCACTGGGTTAAAATATAAGAACCTCGTAAACAATTTCATAATAATATTAATATGTCGAAACTTGGTAGGATATCTTAATTTGTTGGCACTCGGTAAACGACTGCTGTGACGAGCGATTCCGAGTGAGCTCCACCCGACAGCAGCGGGTGGCGACCGTGCCTAACGGAATTATTTTCCGCCAGTCATGATGGCAAGTAACGTGAACCGATGCGCGACACATTCGTGGTAAATGTCATAGTGCCAATTTCAATCCGTTTATTTTTGTTGCTGGTATTTTTCAAGGTCTTTCACTCCGGACTCTTGAGCATACAGTTATAAGTACATTGTTGCTTAATTTAATTACAGAACCCAGAAAAGACGAATGGTAAGCTAACTATATTAAGTTCTCACTACCTCTTTAACACTTCCTTCGCGGAGATAACTGTCTTGCAGAAGGAAATTACAACGTCCATTCGGTTTGGCTCCCAACCATTACTAGGATGATAGCGTAGAGCGAGAAATTTAATTTGGTAGAAGCGACAATGTCTCGTCACTCCGAAGCCCATATGGAACAAACCTGGAACGTCTGGAATGGTGTATCCTCGTGGCCGGTACCATAGTAGTGGAAATCTCTCGCATGCTCCTTCTGGGTAAGATAATCAGATGACTAGCAAAAGCTCATTTATCCCCTTTTACAACTCCGTTAGTAAACTTGTGACTACTTCCTTGTTTCTCTAAAATAACATTAGACTCTGGTACAATTGTGTGAATTTGATTACATTATAATTTGGAAACAATGATAAAGACCACTAATTAACGATCCCATTTGTTATCAGGGAAACAATTGCTATAGATCGAAATTATAATAGCAACTCGCCAACCTTACAATTATTCACATTTTTTTTATAAAATGTTGATATGTAATCATCAACTAGAAACAATAATCAAAACTTAGATATTATTCGAATGAAACCTTTATTTATTAGACTTAACCGAGCAAAACCGCTCTCACGCTTATAACTAATTACCTGGGTAACATCATAAGGATTAACAAAAAATTGGAGCCGCATAATTTAAAGTAATGACCTACATTGGTTAGTCAAGGCCTTTGCGCCAAATCCACTTAAGAGCAAAAAACCCCACATAACAAACAGCTTGACAATTACAAAGAATTTAACATTTTAGATATGTTAAAACGGTTATATACTGTCAAATTTCAGCACACAGCTGATATGAATACATACGTAAAGTGCAGTGTACGTGAAGCAAAAACTTTACAGCCCGTTTAACGCAGTGTCAAATTTGACACAGTCAAAAGTGGAAAAAGTGAAAAAAGCTAATATTTTTTATAGTAACGCTTGAAATACAAAAAAATTAAACTACATATTTAGATATATACACACACACACACACACACACACATGTATATATACCTGCACAAATACTCTTTTGATAATAGCTAAAGTCTGTGATTAGTTTATTGTACGTCACAAGTAAAGTTCTTTGAAATGTTATATTTCCAAATATAACATTCAAAAAGATTCAGCAAATGATATGAGCTTTTAAAAAATTGTTTTTGCATATTAATTACTTCAAAATTCGAAATTTAATAAATACTAAAAAAACTACAAAAAGGTAGTTAGCATTGGCATTCTCGCAGAACAATCTACTCGTTGAGATCACAGATTCGAATCCCACAATGGCATGCGCCGCTTACTAAGTTTTCTCGCCTAATGTGCATATTATAGCATAATTGCCATGTACCGAAAGTGCAGGAAAACATCGTGAGGTAACCGGCAATATAAGATTACCGATGTCTAGAATATGTCAATCAGCCTTGGACAAGGGTAACAGATATACTGTTCGTTTAATCAGAGAGACCCATGCCCAGCATTTGGATGTTATGGGCTGCTATCATACTTAAAAATATTAACAAAAAAAATTTAATTTTTTTAAAAATATTTAAAAGAATTTGCCATTCGAGAATTAGTCCATAACTCTTTAGGCACAGTTTTTGAATTATTTATATAGAAAGAATATTTCGAAAATAAACGGTGTTCCAGTTTATTTTGCTGGCTAGTGTACGTGACTATTGTACGACATACAGTTGAAATATTATAGCTTTTTTATTATTTACACGTGGAAGATTCCATTTTATTTTTATATTAATCTAAATAAATCGTTTTTCCTTGGCTTTAAATGACATTAATAGGTGTAATATTTCATTGCAGTCTAATTAAAAATTTTCATTCAGCTAGATTAAGAAAAGTCACTGAATATTTTGGGTTATTTGAATATGAAATTCACACGGATTTTCAGAATAAGTAGTGCTTACTGGTATTATAGTCAAGCCGCAACTCGAAAGTCTAGCGTTTGATTCTCATTGTGGCTTGAAGATTAGATCTTCAACACCAGTCTTTAATTGTAAAATTTTCTCCTTATGCCCTGTCTGCATAGCAACTACCCTCTCTAATTACTTGGTTTCCAGTTCCTCTAACCAGAACTGGAACCCAAGTCACTTTTTTTATTGCTGTAGGACAGCAGACAGGCTGACGGCCCGTTTAGAATATAGCAGTTACCGTCGCCTATAGGTGTTTGCAACGCCAGTGGCATCGCGAACACGCTGTTGTCGCATAACGGTACAGGAACTCGGCTTCCTGATGCCGGAACACAACACAAGGTTATTATTGCGGCATACTTAAGACCAAAGGTGGTCGCTATCCAGACGGGCTGGGGCTTTACCACGTAGCTAGGGTGGGTTGTTTTGTCGCCTTTTACAACAGGCCGACCCCGGCCACAGAGATTAGTATTCTTTCTCCGCCTCTGCACGGATAAAAATGCACTTATGTTGGAACACAGCAATAAGTTGTTGTGACAGCGTAATTAGAGAGGGTGGTGTGTTAGCAATACCCCTGGTGTCCCAGATACTATAGGCGACTATAAGCGATAGTAAATGTTTATTACCAAGTGGGCTATCAGCCTGTCTGCTGTTTACAGTGATAAAAAAAAATTTCGACATAAAGTCATAGGAATTACTTGTAAAATATTACCATCAGCTATCATCGTATCTTAAAATTATGTTTAACTGAAGAAATGACGTAACAAACTGCAACTTAAATCTAGTCGGATCTTTTTTTCTGCACTTATTCATTAGAAATGTCCTTGACTACTTTAAGATTCCAAATGGAGGCATCTCAGAAGACTTGAATATTTCTTTTGTATATTTTTAACTTTAACCTTGCTCTTGTCGAGGTCTTAAGTAATAACACATGAAAAAAGGTTTGACTGATGATACAAAGTTATGAGCATTCGCTACCGGTAAACAAAAAGCGAGATAATTACCTTTAATCAAAACAATAGTTAGACAATGAATTTTAATTATACTCCCAGAGCGTGCTATTGTTGGCTTCACGCTGTGTTTGGTTGCTACAAGTGCAGGGCTGTGTTTGTTGCCAACTCTTTAAGTCCCTAACGATAAAAAGTGTTATCGTTGAAAATCTGCGCCTCTGTGACTAATATAATAGAATTTTTTTCGTGCAATTACACGATGAACTCTATGGCGTAACGGATAACGTACTTCGGTAAGCTTACGGAGGTTACGGGTTCGATTCCCATCTCGCGTCTGGGTATTTATATATAATATGTATTTATTTACTAAAAATAAAGTAAATAACACAAGTGCTATGCTACTTTGTTATTGTTCCCTGCCGCCGGGATCGGCTTGTCGTAAAAGGCAGCAAAACTAACTTAGCTAGGTAGGGCCTCAAACCTGACTGGATGGCAACCACCTCTGGTGTATGTATGAACCCATAATAACCTTGTGTTGTATTCCGGCATTAGTGACCTAGGTTCCAGTATCCATATATGAACATAAGCATGTCACGCAAACATCTATAGGCGACTGTAACTGCTTATTGTTAAATAGGTCGTCAGCCTATCTGCTGTTCCTCAAGAATGAAACAATATATATAATCATCTATACTGTTTAGATGTTTGTTGGAAGGTTTGTATATTATTTTGACAGCCCTAGCTCCGATCAGGATGTTCGGGTGACCCTGCACCAGATACACACACACATAGATCATTTTTTATTTACATCAAAGTCATTCGTATGATCAAATGATAATTCATAAATTTTTATTAATTTTATATCAACCTCTTTAAGACGTTGTTATTCAATATAACTCCGCAGCCCTGTAAGTACTAAATCGTCACGGTGGACCATACTGTCGCCGTGTGCTCTGCGTGGCGCGAATAGCGCCGCGCCCTCGTCGCCCAAATCGGCGCGGACCTGTCGCTCCCAGCCCTGCTGCTGTCCATGGTCGGGGACGATCCTGAATGGACGGCCGTCGCCTCCTTCTGCGAGGCAGTGATATCCGCAAAGAGGGCGGCGGAGCGAGAGCGGGAGTCGACCACCACACTCCCCTCCGGCCAACGCAGGCCACGTCGGCGGCGCCGGAGGGCAACTAACGACCTCCAGCCGCCGTAAAAAGCGGCCGCGGGCAGACCCTCGGGGGAGGACCCGCCGCCCGCACTATTGCCGCAAGGGTGAGGGCTGCGTGCTGTTCCGTGGCCCCCCTCAACTCCTAGAGTTATTACAGGAGAGCGCCGGGGAGACGAAAGCCTGACCCCCTGGCGCCAACCCTTAAGAAGGGGCCCGCCTTAAGACAAAGGGCGGGCCGGCGCCGGCCCGGACCACGGGAACGGCAGGCCATATATCCGTAGGCCCGGGCGTAGGTGATAAGAGAACAGCGGGGTTTTTAGTGGGTAGTCGGATGTTCGAACATCTTTCCCAGAGTCCCACATATCTCTGGGTCGGAACCCGTCAAGAGTGGTTTTTCCCCGAGACCAAAAAAAAAATGATGCTCCTTCTACTTTTGACCTACTATATTATTACCATTTTATATATACATATACAGTATGTTCGATTTTATAAGACCGTATAATAAGACTTGTCATATTGTATGGATCGAATGCTCGGCCAGAAAGGGGAAGAATGAAAGATATATTGTATTGTATGCAGCAGAGATAATTGGAGTTACAAAAATGGATAAAATCAGAAATTAAAATACAGAGGAAGTTTGAAAGTCGCACTAGTGATTGAGAAGCTTAAAAGTAATAAACTAGCTATGGCCATATAATGCGAAGAGAAGAGTGTCAAAGAGATGGATACAGTAGGCGGGATAGACCAAAGATAAGATGGACGGATTGAGTAACAGATGATATGGCAAAAAATGTGAATGTTTATATGACGACTAAGAGAAGAAAGTGGAAGTAGAGAACATGTTGTGCCGACGCCACATAGTTGGGCGTAACAATATTGAAAAATAACAAATAATTTTGAAAAAATATTTTTTTTTTCAACACTTCTTTTATCCACTATCATCATAATTTTACATCAGAACTTAAACTTACCTTTTGAACGTCAAGCTAGCACTTCTCTGGTCTAGTGCTTATCCAGAAATAGTGATGCTTGTATAATATAATATGTATAATTGTTTTGAATTGCAATCCAGATTGTTATGTTGAATATCTAAACTTATAATTTCTTTGGTTGTAATTTGTTTTGTGCATCAATAAAATAAAAAAATAAAAAAATAAAATAATACAAATTTTATGACACTCTTAAAAATATCCCATATTGTAATGCGATCGGAATACCTCTAATTGTAACTAATTCTTCACTTTCAATGCTTGGCGATCAAACCTTGCCTTATTGCATACTCTTCGGGAGGAGACGTAGCGACGAGACCATCATACCCAGCACACCCACATTCCGTGAAGGCCCGTAGATGCCCAATCTAATCCTTGTTAGTTTTATGTTTCAGATTGGACAACTAGGCTGAAGATGAAGCCATCAAGCTCATTATGGCGTGCGTGCTTCCGAAGCCAACTCCACGCCACCAATAGTACCCCGGAGTAAATGCTGATAGGGGTAAAAGATTCCGTCGATATGTAAAAAATACGAATATTCCCCAACTAATTACTAGCAACACAATGATAAGAGAAAGACGAAGACAATTCTAAACAGTTCGTCAAAACACTCATCGTTTAATAGTCTATAGAAAATGCAAAAAAACGCAATCCCTTCGAAGACTACGTACAACAAGACCGTCAAAGGTAATAAGTACCTACAGATTGCAAATTAATTGCCATAAGTGAATCGTTCAAGATTCAAATAATAAGTTCTGTTCCTCTGTACGTTTTTCCCAACAATTTCTTGAAGCGTAACGAATGACATTGCTCTAGATGAGGTCGAGTACACAATAAGCGTAATATTCACAACATAAGCATACTAATTATACCATGATCCGCTCGCAATTATATTAATGTCGTGTTATTAAAGATAAAATTATTGTTTCCTTGATTTTGATTATGGAAATTTTGGACTGCGCTGATTTATTTACTAATTTAGCATTTAAAAATAAATGATTTTAATATCCTAATTGGGGACGCCATTTTACTTAGTGAAAATAAAGCATTTTCGGGTTATTTTATCAACGCTGCGTTTCGAGAGGAGACTGCTAATTAATGCTCCGTGCGTTTTTAGTTTAAATGCTTTCGTAACGGAAACTTCGACTTGAAGAACGAACCACGTGGAAGACCGCCCACAAAGATGAATAAACCTGAATTGAAGGAGATGGTAGAAGCTGATCCGAGTTAAACTACTCAGTTACCCTACCTACAATATTGACTCATTTGCATCACATAAATAAAATAAAAATGGGTGCCTCATGATTTAACTGATCTATAGAAAGAAATGCGTGTTGAAATTTGTGTTCCCTTGTTAAATTGGTACAGAAATGAAATGGAATGGATGGCATATTGGATCCAATAGTGACATGTGACGAAAAGTGGAGTCTTTACAATAACCGTAAGTGAAAAGTGCAATGGCTGACCCCAGGTCAAACGGCGCAGCAGTGCCCTAATGCAAAGTTTACCAATAAGAAGGTATGGTACTTGTTTGGTGGTTTCTTCGTGGTGTTATTCACTATAGCTTTCTCAGGTCTGGTCAAGTAATAATAACAGATGTTTACTGTGCCTAACTTCGAACAATGATGGTAAAACTGGCAGGGAAATAGCCCCGACTCGTGAATCAATATTCATCATTATTGATCTGTGATAACATAAGACCTCACACTGCACAATAAACCGTTGTACCTCTACAGGAGCTGACACTAGATCTAGCTCCAACGGAATACCATTTTTTTCGTGATGTGGACAATTGTCTACGTTATAAAAAAAATTCATCACAGGAGACAGTACAAAATGCATTCACACAGTTTGTTGAATCTAGATCCTCAGAGTTCTATTGTAAAGGCATAAATTAACTTGCGTTTAGATGGCAGCAATGTATAGACAATGAAGGTAAATATTTTGATTAAATAAATATGTTACAGTTCAGAAAAAGCAAGTTTCAATTTTTCATTACAAATTGGCAATTTCACAGTGATGCGCAAACTTTTTTCGAGCCCTTCAGTAGAAAGAAAATGTTTGGCGACCCCTAGATAAAGGTCAACAAATACATTTTATACACATATTTTTTTCTACAGTTGAACGTAGGCCTCCCCAAATCTAGGTAACAAATAACTATGAATTTAACATTGAATTTAGACGTACGTACACTACGTTTGCTGAGACGCCGACTCCACCTCAGGACTCATTTGCTTTATCACTCATTGGTCTAACGACAGATTTGACCGGACTACTGCCACATTAGCTAGCATATTTTCCGAGCTACATCGGTCACATCGATCTCTTACGGACTTCCTCATTTCAAATTTGTATAAAGAAACATCTAGTCCACTCCACAACGCGCTGATGATTTGAAATTTTTGAAATAAATTTAAATAGTCTATTATTTTCACAAGGAACCGATATTTATTAGACGACACATATCGCATGCTTAATCATAAACTGGCCTAACTCAAAAAAAAACCTGTTTTTTGGGAAATCGCAAAAAACGTTTTGTCATTTACTACTTATCCCATATATTGATTTATAACTAAATAGCGGTAACTAAGTGTGGGAAAGAGATATCGAAATAAATCTTAGTTTGGTCGATAGAGGGCGTCGATACAATGCTGCCCGTTATATTATCTCACTTTAGACCTAAATCGTAATCGGTCAGTTTATGATTAAGCATGCGATATGACTCAGTGGTTACGCAATTGGCTTAGTACTGTTCTATTTGTAATTGCCTGTAAATAGTTGTGTTCCGCTTGTATATTTCTGTTAATTATATTCTGAAGAAGCCCTGCAATAAAGGGTTTAACAGATCGCAGGGAACAAGTCTTTGAAAAAAATAATTACGTATAATAACAACTCTAAAAAGCGTGAATTAGGATATTTAATGACTTAACAGAAAAATACCCTATTTATTTGTGAATTATCTTTTAATTTGTAATTGCTTAACCATTTTATGTTTGACGCTTGGTTATTTTCTTATATATTTCCTTGTGTATATAATATGGTATTGTTTCTTAATTTATTTATTATAATTAATATTTAGATAATAATAATATTTTTTTAACGTTCACTGTCATCCTATTAGCTGCGGTATCATCCATGCCTTGTACAATTTTGGATCGTTTTAATGTAGTAAAACTGGGGGTTGGCATTGAAAACCAGCGCTGTGTCGGAATAATTTCGATGCAGCAAAATGCTGAGTGGCCGACCTCGTTTGTCAGGATTGAGGCATTGGTTTTAAATTAAGAGTGTTATGTAATAGTGTACTTTAGTAGTGTCGTTTACTTTGACAAATAAATGTTTTTCTTTCTTTCTTCTTTCTATATAAAGTGAAGATTTTGGATGATATGATTTTGAAAAACAAATTTGTATATATTTGTCTAGAATCAATAATACAATTGCTGTGCTGTTCATTAAATAAGAAGCTTCATACAACTTCACGACTAATAAATTTTGCCATATTTCTTTAGCTTAAGTAAAGGTCGCTAAGTAGGTAGCGAGAAAGCGTCTTAAACCGTAAAATTTAGTGCATACGCACAACAAACTCTATGTGACACGAAATGAATGGAAATACAATGTTGACTTCCTGGTCAAAGCAGGTTTGTGTGAATCTTAACTGTCACTCAAAGTTAATACAATCTTTTGTTGTATTTATTTAAGTTCTATAACTGTACAAAATAGCCGTATAACATGGTATATCAACATCGAGAGGGTGATCGCAATTTTTTTTTAATTGCTGTAGGACAGCCGTTACCGTCGCCTAGTTACCGTCGCCTATGGGTGTTTGCAAGTCGCATAATGATACAGGAGCTTGGGTCACTAATGCCGAAACACAACACAAAATTATTATGGCGGTATACTTAAGACCGAAGGTGGTCGCCATCCAGACGGGCTTGGGGCTCTACCACGCAGCTAAGGTGGATTGTTTTGTCGCCTTTTACGACAGGCCTACCCTCTGCACGGATAAAAATTGCATCTAAACTTTAGTACCTTTGGTCTACTGTTGAGTATAATAAGGTCAAACTTATTGCTTCCATCGTTTTTAGTGATATAAGGCGACTACAATCAGAATCTACTTTTTTTATTTCTGTAGACAGGCTAAGAACCCACTTAATAGTAAGTAGTTACTGTCGCCTATGGATGTTTGTGACGCTAGAGCCTCTGTCAACACGCTGTTGTACCGCATAAGGGTACTGGAAACGGGGTCACTAATGCCGGAACACAATTTAATACATTATGGCAGTATGTTTTGTCGCCTTTACGTTACTCCAGGGGTTAGTATTCTTACACCGCCTCTGCACGGAGAAAACCTAAGCTTAACAAAATAAACTTAATACTACATTTACTTCACTGCTTATGATCTAGTTAAAATAGTAACCCCCTTGTCAACTTTTGTGCATATTCTTATATCGGGATCATAGGGACTAAGATCAGTTTGTGTATTCCCAAAGGTCTTAGTAGCCCCCTTTACCCTCTATTTTAGCCTAAATACCGCCAAACGCACACGTCCTCACTACCTTCACGGTTGGATGCATCAATTTGGATTGACATTTTAATTCAAAATTCAATTCAAGTCGCAAAATCGTTTTAGCCCCGCGTCTGCGCATCGATCAGTTAGATCTATAAAAGGATTACTGTAGATCATTGTATGGGTGTTTATTTATCAATTTGACATAGTTTTGCGGATAAGCGTGTGATTTATGTGTGACAAAAAATATTTTACCCTTTGTTAAATTAAATTATATTTAACTGTCATATATTATTACAAAAACACAATTTGAGTAGTCAAGGTAATGCAACCCAGTACTCTTAATTTGAGGACTTTTTTAAATTCAATTAACAGACGCTACAACTAGTCCAGGATTATTTATTTATAGGTCATCCATTTTTTTCGAGATAGGTACATGGATTATGGGTTGGATTTCTATTTGAGCAGGGGCGGAGAAAAAATACTAACCTCTGCGGCCGGGGTTGACCTGTCGTAAAAGGCGACAAAATATCCCACCCTAGCTACGTGGTAGGACCTCAAGCCCGTCTGGGTGTCGACCACCTTTGATCTTAAGTATGCCCCCATATAACCTTGTGTTGTGTTCCGGCATTAGGGACCCAAGTTCCTGTGTTCCTGCTGAACTCTAAGCGGGCCGTCAGCCTGTCTGCTGTTCTACAGCATAAAAAATCTTAAAATTAAATATTAAAGTTAAAGAACTGGATTTAAAGACTAGAAAATCATTAAGAATGTTTTTATTATCGTACAATATTAATGAGCACGGAATAAAATTCTATTGTAGCATGGAATATCTCGAAATACCAAAATCTCACAACACCCAGACTACTGTAAGCGAATGTATACAGCTAATAATAATAACAGCCTATTATGTCGCACTGCTTTTCTCGGACCTTCCCCTAGAGGTAACGGACAATAAGAGATTATACCGGAAACGGCCATGCTTTTTTTATTGCTGTAGACATAGACAGGCTGACGGCCCGCTTAGAATTTAGCAGTTACCGTCGCCTATGGGTGTTTGCTACGCTAGTAGCTTCACGAACACGCTGCTGTCGCATAAGGGTACAGGAACTTGGGTCACTAATGCTGGAACACAACACAAGGTTATTATGGCGGCATATTTAAGACTGAAGGTGGTCGCCATCCAGACGGGCTTGCGGCCCAGCCACGTAGGGGTTGTTTTGTCACCTTTTACGACAAGCCGACCCTGGCTGCAGAGGTTAGTATTCTTTCTCCGCCTCTGCACGGATAACGAATGTGTATTTGCTGGTTACACATACCAGAATTAATTAATTAATTAGTATACAAGTTCCCTCAAGATGTTTTTCTTTACCAGCAGTATACAGTAATTATGCTATAATATGCACATTTACCAAGAAAAGCTTCTTAAGCAGTGCAAGCTACTATGAGATTCAAACCCAGAAATTGTTCACCAATGGTAAAACCACTACCCGCTACCTGATAGTGGAAGTACCTGGTCGGTACATAGGAAAATAAACCTTAAATTTGAGTTACTTAGACGATAATGTTTTCAAATGACAGCTGACTGGAAAAATTGGGAAAATCTCGCTTTTCCCATTAAAAACTACTTTTCAGGCATAATGAAAGTGGCGCCACAAAATAATCCTACAAATCAAAGCCACAGTGTAAACTTTCGCGATATAAAAAAAAATTAAACTTCAATAATGAAAAGATTATGTATGGTGTAATGAGTCACTCTAACATAATTGGCATTTATTCAAAGATATATATTTTTTCTATTCGGCTATTACAATTACTAATGAGGGGACGAATAGAGGTTTAATTTTATATCAATCTGTCGATACGTACTTCAATCTATACCAAATATCATAAGGTCATCAATTTTGTAATTTCATCTAAAGTTGGGTGTATACGGGTGGAAATTGCGAGCGTCCCTGCCGCTGATAGAAATAAGAGATCAGAAATCTATTATTTTTTAACTCTTTTATATATAGTAAATGGACTTTTTAACAACAGTCTTTTGTATATTGTATGCGTCTGACTGTCATCATCATCATCCCAGCGTTAAATCCCGGTTGCAAACTAAACTTCCGCTTCGGTGCTCGGGGTCCACTTTATGACTTTTACTACTCCACTTCGCACGGTATTCAATAGTTCTGGTAGTGAGTCCAGTGGCACGCATCACCTTTTACGATTTCAAGCCAGCATTTTTAGGTCTACCCCTCTTACCGGGGCCTGGCGGAAGCGGCATGGCCAGACATCGTCTGTATACATCTAAATGTAACTCAGTTAATAAAGTCAATATGAAAACACTGATTTTTTTTATTAATCCATCAAACGGGATGCATAAATGTCTTTCTTGTGGTTTATACTTCTGAGACACGTTGGTTAATAAAGATTAATGCAAATATTCATGACAGCCGCAGTGGTTTAAATGTTCTTGAACATAATGCACTCCTAATTTTCTCTTCAACTATTTGAAAGAAAGAAAGAAAGTAATTCTTATAAAGGCGTGATATGATATTTCACTGTCCCTGGTCCTCAACCATATTCATGGCTTGAATATGGAGCAAGAAGACTATATCATGACGTAGGTACCAACTAATTAATAGTAATCATAACGTAACCTGCTAGGGCCTCCTTTGAGAGAGAACGGAGAGTATACCCTCCACGTTTGTCCAAGGCGGGTTGGCGGGATTCAAATACTCGTAGCGGTGATAGAGGATTTTCTTCACCGTAGCAATTATACAATATGCACACTAGGTAAGTAAAATGCCTAAGCTGTTGCTGTCGTAAGATTTGAATCTAGGACTTCTAGATTGAGTTTTTTTTTACGTCTTGGGGAAAAACCTCTCTTGACGGGTCCCCCGGCCCAGGGGGACCGAGGGATACGTGGGACTCCGGGAAAGATGTTCGACCATCCGACTACCCACTAAAAAACCCCGCTGTTTTCCTATCGCCTACGCCCGGGCCTACGGATATGTGGCCTGCCGATCTCGTCGCCCGGGCCGGCGCCGGCCCGCCCTTTGTCTTAAGGCTTAAGTGTTGGCGCCAGGGGGTCAGGCTTTCGTCCCCCTGGCGCTCTCCTGTAATAACTCTAGGAGTTGTGGGGGGCCGCGGAACAGCACGCAACCCTCACCTTTGCGGCAATAGTGCGGGCGGCGGGCTCTCCCCCGAGCGGCCGCCCGCGGCCGCTTTTTATGGCGGCCGGAGATCGTTAGTTACCCTCCGGCGCCGCCGACGTAGCCTGCGTTGGCGTGAGGGTAGTGTGGTGGTCGACTCCCGCTCCCGCTTTGCCGCCTCCTTTGCGGACATGACTGCCTCGCAGAAGGAGGCGACGGCCGTCCATCCAGGATCGCCCCCAACCATGTACAGAACCAAGGCCGGGAGCTACAGGTCGCTTTTTCTAGATTGATCTCCGATTTAATACCATTGAGCTATACCAGACCTACAACATAATGCTTGGCGCAAATTTAATATACCTATGTATAAATAAGTTTTTTTTAATGCTTTACGACATCAGACAGGCTGACGGCCCACTTTGAATTTAGCAGCCGGAACACAGCACAAGGTTATTATGGCGGCATACTTAAGACCAAAGGTGGTCGCTATCCAAAACGGACTGGAGGCCCTACCACGTAGCTAGAGTGGGTTGTTTTGTCGCCTTTTACGACAGGCCGACCCCAGCCGCAGAGGATAATATTCTTTCACCGCCCCTGCATGGTTAAAGTTAAACGCAGTATGACAAAACGGGTCTATAATATTAGACAGGAAACCCACGGTTAAAATGAGAAAAAGTAATTTATATATACTTTTTAGCAGAGCGGTGCAAATACACGCGAACGATGCAACCATGACAGTTGTCGGGACTAGGGACGGGACGCGTGTATCGATTGTGTAGAACTAGTGCTGAATCGCCCTCGTGTAGGAATCGACTATCTTCTTAACAATAGCTTAAACGATTTATTCGCGTAGGGGCGAAGTAAGAATACTAACCCCTGCGGCCGGGGTCGGCCTGTCGTGAAAAGCGACAAAACCCGTCTGGAAGGCGACCACCGGACTTACACTGGTGTATAAGTATGCCGCTATAATAACCTGGCATTAGTGACCCAAGTTCCTGTATCCTTATGGGACGAAAGCGTGTTTGCGGTGCCCCTAGCGTCGCAAACGTCCATAGGCAACAGTAACTGCTTACTGTTATGTGGGTCGTCAGCATGTCTGCTGTTCGTACCTGAGCAATAAAAAAGTGGCACAAATACACGCAAATGGTGCCACCATAACAGTTGTCGCGACTAGGGAGGGGTCACGTGTGTCAATTGTGTAGAACTAGTACTGTACCGACCTCGTGTGGAAATTGACTATCTCTTTAACAATAGCTTAAACGATTTTTTCCAGACAACTCTCCGTGAGTATCTGAAGTTAATCGTGTTACGTTTCTACGTTCAAAAGTAAAAAAATCAATACAAACTCGAGATACCTCGTAAGCATCACTAATTGGTCCAAATCAAATACGAATTATCTCACTATACATCACAATAACCCGATTTATAAATAACACGTCATTTTATTAAAGTTACTTTGACCGATAGTTCTTCCTAAACTGGACATAACTCCAGTAACAAATCAATACAATTAATATACAATTCAGTTTTAATCATTTTATATAATAAATTATTTCATAGTATTACAGAACAGCAATAATAAATTGAATTACAGTTCTTTTACTGATATATTAGTTCGAAGCTCACGGTATAATAGTCTAAAACTTGTATACAATAGAAACCAATAAAATAAGAGCTCAAATGCTTTGAATTTAGTTAAGGTTTTGATATCATTGTTAACTGTTATTTAGAGATCGTTGTGGATTTATTTTCACAAATTGGATTTAATTCATTTTTTGTTATATTGTAAATCAAGCGAGTTCGAAATTGAAACGTCATATAGGAATGAATGGTGGTGGGCGCGAAATGGGTGTGAGATGAATCGGACCGCGTTCAAAGCTCAAAATCGTGCTCGTTATGACAGAAAATAACACAGTAATTGGATTATTGAATTGGTTAATATAACTTTTGGGTTTGTATACCAATTGAAAAGAACAGTGCACTATGGTGTTCACAGACGCCGATTTATAAACTCCTAACCTAATATTATAAATGCGAAAGTAAGTTTGTTTGTAAGCTATCACACCTAAACCGCTAAACCAATTTTGATGAATTTCGGTATAGTCATAGGGACCTTGGAGAAGAACATAGGCTACTTTTTTTAATTCATATGGCAGTACAACGTTTGCCGGGTAAACTAGTGGTAATATATTAGGAAAAAACTACTCCATGAAGTCGATCACTCAGCATATGACTGCGGGATTAAATAATCTAAATGAGTTTGATGAAATTTAAACTTTAGCTCTTACACAAGCGTACGTAAGTATAGGATCTGAAAGTTATTAATAAAAAGGAAACGTGAATCATTCATTTTCCTCATAATACTTTGAAGTCTTACAGATGTAGGGCTTATGTTAAGCCTTGTGTAGAATGCCTACCGTTGCAAATATAATTGACTTCAATTGAGGGTAATGGTGCTGGCTTTTAACTAATGTACGTTTCTTCAAATATCAATGCTAGTCTATACTAATAAATAAATTTGGAGTGTCTGTTTGTAATATTAAAATACCGCTTTTTGCTAAGTGCATTTGGATGTATACACGGTACATATACTAAAACAACATTTTTTACAATTTTTGTCTGTCTGTCTGTTTGTCTGTTCCGGCTAAACTCTGAAATAGCTGGACCGCTTTTGACAGAACTTTCACTGGCAGCTAGCTTTTTTTTTTGGTCTCGGGGAAAAACCTCTCTTGACGGGTTCCCCCGGCCCGGGGGGACCGAGGGATATGTGGGACTCCGGGAAAGATGTTCGACCATCCGACTACCCACTAAAAAACCGCGCTGTTCTCCTATCGCCTACGCCCGGGCCCACGGATATATGGCCTGCCGATCTCGTGGCCCGGGCCGGCGCCGGCCCACCCTTTGTCTTAAGGCGGGCCCCTTCTAAATTGTTGGCGCCGGGGGTCAGGATTTCGTCCCCCGGCGCTCTCCTGGATCAACAGTTGAGGGGGGCCGCGGAACAGCACGCAGCCCTCACCCTCGCGGCAATAGTGCGGGCGGCGGGTCCTCCCCCGAGGGGCCGCCCGCGGCCGCTTTTTACGGCGGCCGGAGGTCGTTACTGGCCCTCCGGCGCCGCCGGCGTGGCCTGCGTTGGCGGGAGGGGAGTGTGGTGGTCGACTCCCGCTCCCGCTCCGCCGCCTCCTTTGCGGACATGACTGCCTCGCAGAAGGAGGCGACGGCCGTCCATCCAGGATCGCCCCCGACCATGGAGAGAACCAGGGCCGGGAGCGACAGGTCCGCGCTGATTTGGGCGACGAGGGCGCGGCGCTCCTCGCGCCACGCAGGGCACACGGCGACAGTGTGGTCCACCGTGTCCTCCACGTCGCCCGCGCCACAATGGTGGCATCCCGACGTCATCTCCCGCCCTATGCGACACAGGTACCTCCCGAAGCAACCGTGCCCCGAGAGGACCTGCGTCAGGCGGAAGGTCAGGGCGCCGTGGCGCCTTTCCAACCATTCGGCCAGGACGGGCCTCACCGCTTCGATGGTGGCGAGGCCCACGCTGGGGTGCGCGAGGCACTCCTTCCACTCCACCATAAGCACCACGTCGCGCAGCTCCGCCCGCTTTGCCTCAACTTCGCGAGGCGCGGGGCGAGAGCCACGCTCGGCCGCGTCCCGGCGCCACTGGTACAACAGCGCCAGGACCCGGGCCTCGAGGTCCCATGGTGGGGATCCGGCCAGCAGGGAGGCCGCTTCGAAGGACACCGTGCGGTATCCCCTTATCGCCCCGACGGCCAGGACGCGCAGCGGCCTGCGAAGCAGCGCCGTCGTTTTGGCCGTCAGGCGATCCGCCCAGATCGGGGCCCCGTAAAGGGCCATCGACCGCACGGTTCCTTCAAAGAGCCTGCGGCACACTGCGCCCGGCCCGCCAATATTCGGCAGCAGACGGGAGAGTCCCGCCGCCGCCCGTACTAGCCTCGGCGCCAGGCACTCGAAGTGCGCCGCAAAGTCCCATCGGCCGTCGAGCACCAGTCCGAGATAATTCATGGATGGCCCGACGGCGATGCGGACGCCTCCTACCGTTATGCTCAGGCCCGGTGGCGGCCTCTGAAGAAGAATATAAGGGCCTCCGTCTTGTTTAAGGCCACCTCCAGGCCGAGTAGCCGGATTCTAGCCACCGTTTGCGCCACCCCAGCCGTGCCCAGAAGGCACGCCTGGCGGGGGTTCCTCCCACGCGCTGTGACGAGCGTGTCGTCGGCGTAGCAGATGACGCCGACGCCGGGGAGGAGCGCCCCTCTCAGGACCCAGTCGTATGCGATGTTCCACAGCAGGGGGCCCAGGACCGACCCCTGCGGAACACCGCACACGACGTCTCGCCGACTTTGCCCACCCTGGACCGGGTAGACGACGGCACGATCATCCAAATATGCCTCGACTATGCGGCAGAGGTAGGGAGGCACCCGATGGTACTTGAGCGCCTCCCGCACGCAGCTCCACGGCAGGGTGTTGAAGGCGTTGGCGATGTCAAGTGACACCGCCAATAGCACCTTGCCTCGAACCACCGCGTCCTCCGCCTGGCTCCTCAGACGCGTGATCGCATCAATAGTGGAGCGCCCCTTTCGGAACCCGAACTGTTCGTCCGCCAGGTTCGGCCCCTCCGTCTCTAGGTGCCGGACGTAGGTCTGCGAGGATCCTTTCGAAGACTTTCCCCACTTCGTTCAGCAGCACGATGGGCCGATAGGCGGACGGTGAATCCGCCGGGCGCCCCTCCTTCGCGATCAGGACCAGCCTCCCCGTCTTCCATCTGCGGGGAAACTGGCCCGATCGCAGACACGCGTCGAAGAGCCTCAATAGTCGTGACTGGCAGCTAGCTGATGTAACAAGGAGTAACTTAGGCTATTTTTATTTTAGAATTAAAAATAGTTTTAGAGAAAAAATAAGATCTAAGGAAATTTTTTTTCTGTTATTAGACCAGCGAAGCGGGCGGGAACGGTTAGTAATAAATAAATACTCAGTTTTCTAACTCTGAAACTGTTTAAACAAACTTAATTACATCAGTATAATAGAGCTACGAACAATTTTACTACGTGGTAGGGCCTCAAGTCCGGCTAGATGGCGACCACCTTAAGTCTTACGACCAGGTCACCACTTAGGTCAGGGGGCTTGGGGCCCTTGGGTTGTTTTGTCGCCTTTTACGACAGGCTGACTCCGGCCACAGAGATCAGTATTCTTTCTTCGCCCCTGCACGTTTAAGAAATATCGTGTTCGCGATACTTAGTGGGCTGTCAGCCTGTCTGCTGTTTCTCACCAATGAAAAAAATCACTTAAATATTTTAAATAAATACACTATTTTTAATTTAGCCTCTGCCCAATTAAAAGAATAAGTCATCCATTAAATTTTTTCTTCTTATTTCAGCTTTATTTTTTATATAAAAGTTACGGATACTGTATTGGTTAATGTACAAATTTATATCATTATAATTTAATTATATATTGTATTGTTTGTTCCTTAAATAAATGTAAAAAAAGTAGCAGCATCATCATACTATCGTGGATTTAAACACGCTATACAAAATATATGCGCTCCACCAAGCTACAGAACGGGATCACTATCCTCAGCAATGAGGGACCGATTGGAGAGAGATAGAGACAAAATATAACGTAGTTTATTTCCGCCCCAGGGTATATCGATCGAAAAATACTCTACAATATATATTTCTATCACGTACCACCATTGTGCACTAGGGGTCTACTCCTAACACTTGATTGTAAAAAAAATTAGAGACGTTTCATATGGTCTTGTAAAACAATTTAATGTTTTGCAAATGATTTCTTCATAGGCGTAAATATGATTAAATACTCTCCTAACAGTAATAAAACAATGGTCAAAACACCGTTACTCACGTATAAGATATAAAAACTTCATAAACACATGAACGTAGCGAGCCCGCATCCCGATCTGTATCTGCCGAACAAAGCAATATGCGCTTGCGCACGTGTCGTTGCATAAATATAGAAATAATAAAAAGTAACCGCCGTCTGTCTGTGATTTGGGGGTGTATTCCGATACAGTTCGACAACTTATTGTGTATTTTGAAGAAAAATAATATAATAAATAAATTTACTGGGACATTTCACACACCGCCATCTGGTATCAAAGTAATTAGCATAGCATTTGTGTTATTTGTACTAGACAACTAATATCCTACATATATCCTTTTTTTGTAAAAAAAAATACATACATATAAAAACACCCAGAAGCCAGACGAGACATGAACGCGTGACTTCCATAAGAGTATCCACGTTAACCGTAACACCATGGAGATCGTTAACTGTCATTGTACGTGCAGAATAACATACACATGCAAGGATAATAATATTATAAATTTATTCGAGCAGACCTCGAAGACTGTTACCTAGCCTGTTATAGCACCACTATCGGGCCCAATTAAACTTTCATCTGTGCAGCGGCGGAGAAAGAATACTAACCTCTGCGGCCGGAGTCGGCCTGTCGTAAAAGGCGACAAAACAACCCACCCTAGCTACGTGGTAGGGTCTCAAGCCCGTCTGGATGGCGACCACCTTTGGTCTTAAGTATGCCGTCATAATAACCTTGTGTTGTGTTCCGGCATTACTGACCCAAGTTCCTGTACCCTTATACGACAGCAGCGTGTTCGCGATGCCACTGGTGTTGCAAATACTCATAGGCGACGGTAACTGCTAAATTCTAAGCGGGCGTCAGTCTGTCTGCTGCCCTACAGCAATAAAAAAAACTAATCATATAAAACACAAAAAAATACATATAAATATATTAAAACTTAAGAAAATATTGGGCGGTTATTATTGAACTGCGTAACCGTGTAACACATCTCTTCAGTCTGCGTGCTGATATCGAAATTTGTATTCGACTTAACTGTTTAAAAATTATGCTATTAATATATTATATACAACTATTTACAAGCAAAAAGAACAAAAGAAATTGGGGAACGAATAGATAATAATATATGACGAATGCAAAACATAAATCATCCTTTAAAAATCAAATTCGTTAATAACCGCCCAACAAGGTGCGAAACGTCAAAAACAGTTAAGAGATTAAAACCCTTCATTCTCACATTAAGATATTATCAATTCAACCTTTCATTTGGACATTTTAATCCTATTCTTTGTCAACTGTTATGAAGAAATCGCCCTTAATGTCAAAATAAATGAATTTGTCAGTGATAGGGGGTCTTTTGAAAGGAGTTTTTCTTGTTATTCTTTGTGATCATCTGATTTCATATTCGATTTTTCAAGGTTTCTTATCTTGCATGTTGCTTATTGCTGATTGCGTAAGGCTCGAATAGATTAATATTATATAATACACATTCATGTATTCATACGTTGACCGTTATATCTGAACACGCTCACAAATTGTTAAGGATTTTACTTTGCATATTTAGAAAACTTAAAAAATTGTCGTGCTTATCAGACAATTCTTAAGGTCCTATTTTTTATCTACTCATACTTACTGCCACACATTCCGTTCCCATCTACATCCAGTTCCTACACGCTACTTAATTTATTTTTACAAAGTTTACAAAATAAATACAATCTAGCTAAATTGAAATACTATAGGTTTTATTACCGTCAGATACCCCAGCCGCTTAATGAAAAATGTTGGCTGCGTTTGTCGCGAGTTTCAAAAATTGAAATTGCATCGTAATAAAAATTGAACCTTGGTAAATAAGGTAAAAGATTAAAATACTAACTATATTAGTATTATTTATTTGAGACATATAGTAACACAAGGACGAGTTCATTCGTTCTAAGAATAATGGAACACATATTTGAGAGAGAATTATTCTGTTATAAGCTTTAAGTATTCTATATTCATTGTTAAGACTTAGGAAATTATTTGATTCGTAATTTTTATTTCATGAGTGACACATTTCATTAGAAACAACAAAATCTAAATATTCATTGCATATTACAACTCAAATCAAATGCAAAAATTAAATCCTGGAAGAGTAAAGCATACCTGACACAAACTCTTTCTGGAAGTCCCACTGTGGCGCGGGCGACGAGGAGGACCACACTGTGTGGCGCGAGGAGCGCCGCGCTCTTGTCGCCCAAATCGGCGAGGTCCTGTCGCGCCCGGCCCTGGTTCTGTCAATGGTCGGGGGTGATCCTGGATGGACAACCGTCGCCTCCTTCTGCGAGGCAGTCATGTCCGCAAAGGAGGCAACAGAGCGGGAGTTGACCACCACACTACCCTCCCGCCAACGCAGACCACGTCGGCGGCGCCGGAGGGCAACTAACGACCTCCGGCCGCCATAAAAAGCGGCTGCGGGCGGCCCCTCGGGGGAGGACCCGCCGTCCGCACTATTGCCGCAAGGGTGAGGGCTACGTGCTGTTCCGCGGCCCTGTTGAAATCAAAATGTTAATAAAATGCCACGATATAATTTTTTTTTTATTGAAATGAATTACGAGTATTTGATAAATATGTAAAAACGCAACAATCAAGGACGCGCAGTATTTGTTATAAATCGTAATTAATCCTTGACGATAATTGTTGATAATGATGTTATACGCGAAGAAACAAAGGAACTTTAGCGGTGGAAGATCGTATCATGCCCATTGTAGGTGCAGTAGTGAATGTGCATGAAAATGTCAGTTGAATGCAAGATTTTGACCGACAACGCTTAATGGAAGTTCACATTTAATTGTTTTGAATAATTATAACAATTTAATAAAACAAACCCTTTGTGAGCATGTAAGAATGGGGACTCCCGCGTAAGGTCATAACAAATGATATATATCACGATGCTGGAAAATCAAGCCTAGTATGTACGCGCAAAACTGCACCTAGAAACGGACAAACATAAAGATAAACAGGACTTCTTCGCTCTTACCTAGGTAAGTCTTATTAACAGGGTATTGGTAATCCACACGGCGGAACCCTCGGTCATCTGAGATCCACAAGTTTCTATTCACGCAGAATTTGAGCCCATGTTTGATTTAGCATTAATTATAGACTTCCTCGTTTTATCACCACAGACAACGGATTTTATTAATTTCTTACACATACCGGGAATCTGTGTGGTGCTGGTTAAACTGCCCTATCACTTTTCTGAAAATTTAAGAGACGACTAATGATTTACTCTTGTAACTAGTTAACAGAGATGTTGCGTATCAATTGTAGAAGAGCCACCTTCACTGGTATAACCGTTTTACGGCAACCGGTAGGAGGGGTGACGCCAAATGATATGCATGCTAACGGACACTACCAGGCATGTGAGAAATGTACAAACGTAAAGATAAACAGGGCTTCCTCGCTCTTACCTAAGTAAGTCATATATAATAGGGTAATTCGACGTATTCTCATAAGAAGGTGATAGAGGTGACTATTTGTTATAATTTTAACCCCATATGTATTATGCAAAAGTGAACCATTTTTGAGTTATCATATGTTTTTTTTTTTCAAAATAAGTCAAAAATGCAACATCAAAAATGTAATTTAAAAAAGTATCAATTTAAATATCATTTTTATTCTGAATCCAAACAAAAAAAAAATTCAACGGTAATACTTCAAATTACCAATAACCCTGTATATATATATATATCACAATTAGTGATATCACAATTAAGTCTGCTGAAGTTTCTTTATAACCGAGAAAAGTATAAGCAATTCGAAGCAAGTATACTGTTTATTTGATTTAGACAGAAGACCAAGTCTAACAATGCGAATAACAAACTATTATTGTTAACATTCCCAAGGTGTACTTGTCCTCAATTGAAGATAAAAATTGAAAATAAAAGAAATCAACAATGTAGTCTAACATTTTTGCTTGACCCTTAAGTGTTTGGAAAACTAATTTACCGGTCATATGTTTGTAAAAGATAAAAAATTAAAAACCCACCTGTTTCCATACCCTGACATTGGCAAAATCAGTGCCTAAAGCATTGGAGCTACAAATAAAATGAAGAAGAAGAAGGTAAGAGATAAATAGAAGTGGAATAGAATATGTAGAGAATAGGCTTAGAAAAGGTGAAAGAACATTTAAAAGCTATCCATGCAGGGGCGGAGAAAGAATACTAAGCCCTGTGGCCGGGGTGGGCCTGTCGTAAAAGGCGACAAAACAACCCACCCTAGCTACGTGGTAAGGCCTCAAGCCTGTCTGGATGGTGACCACCTTTGGTCTTAAGTATGCCGCCATAATAACCTTGTGTTGTGTTCCGGCATTAGTGACCCAAGTTCGTGTACCCTTATGGGAAAGCAGCGTGTTCGGGATGCCACTGGCGTTGCAAACACCCATTGGCGACGATAATTGCTAAATTCTAAGCGGGCCGACAGTCTGCCTGCGGTTCTACAGCAATTAAAAAAACCGTATAAAGAAAAGAAGAAAAGCTTTGATACTTACACTCTTATGAGTACAAAACAATTATCATAACGCATATGGGTATTGTACTATTCTGAAGTATAAAAACAGTACTTCTTGTGATACTCTGATTTTGTATTCTCTCAAAATAATAGAATCAAACATCACTCATGTAAAGAGTAAGGGAACAGTTTGCGTACGATGAGCCTTGTGCCGGTTAAGCGGACAATGCGCCGATAAGCCGCAATTACACCCAGCCACCCGCTCGTACGGCACATGCGATTTGGCGTTAAATTCCACACGTGGAGCACGTAAAGTGATATGAATATTAGATGTGGCATATCTCTATACTCTATCCACTTTACCAAAAAATAAAATTTAAACAAACAAACCAATGTTTCTCAAACAAAGCTAGAATAAAAACAACATGGCGGGTATAATCCGACCGTAATAATAAAACACTCCTTTCAATCGACAATAGTACGTTGAACAGTACACTTATAATTTACCAGCATATAAAACCAGTAAGAGATTTGGAAACATTGTCTTTTTAGGTTCTTTATAATGTAAGTTAGTTATTACAATTAATGTTGTAAATATGTAAATTATATATGCATTATATTTATCATTCATATGTAGTTGTAAAAATAAAACTATTTTATGTTTTTTTTTTCTAAAAGTACGGAATAGTAACATAAAAGATTAGAGAAAGAGAGATTAAAAGAATATGGGAGATATTTCTAATAAATAATTAAAAGTTGCTATGATAATTTTTATATCATGTTGTTTATTGTAAAATCGACATCCAATAAACCCTTTTTACGATTTGTTTAAATTTTATTTTTTGGTGAAACGGATAAAGTATAGTAATCTACATTAACATTGAATAAAAAGAATTATTAGTAGATCGAAATATAATATAAAAATTATTCAAGTAGCTATTTAAGCTCTTGTCCCTTCAGCTATGTGTTAACTTACACCATTTTGGAACCACTCTATTGGTGTACTAGTTAATATACCTATCAGCCTAGGTTTCCCTACATCCCAACCCAAAGGTCAAACACTTTAGTACTAGGTATTGCGTTACTAAGGTGAATATGATCGCCATCAGCGTATTTAAAAAAAATTACAAATACAATTTCGACATAAATTCACGTCAAGGAATATAAAACCCCGGCTAAATTATCTACTGTCATAATTATTGTAGGATATACTCAAACTTTTAATTTGAATATGCTGCGGTGGATGTGTGGAGTGACGCGGAAGGACCGCGTTAGGAACTCCCGCATTCGCGGTAGTCTTCATGTCCGTGACATTGCGGATAAACTGCAGGAGTGTCGGCTCCGTTGGTACGGCCACGTTTTACGGCAACCGGATGCTTACGTGGGAAACAAATGTCTGGCCATGCCGCCTCCGCCGGGCCCCGGCAGGAGGGGTAGACCCAAAAAGTGCTGGCTTGACGTCGTAAAGGGTGATATGCGTGCCAATGGGCTCACTACCAGGGATGCTGAAGACCGTGCGAAGTGGAGTAGAAAAAGTCGAAAGTTGACCCCGGGCACCGAAACGCAAGTTTGGGTTGCAACGGGGATGAACGCTGAGATGATGATGATGATACTCAAACTTTTAATCAACTCTTAAATCCTTACCAGTAGATTGAAATAATAGTGAACACTAGACGTAAAAAACATATAAAATTCTCAATGCATATCCATAAACATTTCGCACATCCACCATAAGAAGGCTAGGTGTTTGTCCGATAGCATCAGCAGCGGGCGCACGGCGGAACCCTCGGTCATCTGAGATCCACAAGATTCTATTCACGCAGAATTTTAGCCCATGTTTGATTTAGCACCAATTATGGACTTCCTCGTTCTATCCCCACAAACAACGGATTTTATTCATTTCTTACGCATACCGGGCAGCTGTGTGGTGCTGGTTAAACAGCCCTAACACTTTTCTGAAAATTTAAAAGACGACTAATGATTTACTCTTGTAACTAGTTAACAGAGATGTTGCGTATCAATTGTAGAAGAGCCGCCTTCACTGGTATAACCATTTTACGGCAACCGGTAGGAGGGATGACGCCAAATGACACCCATGCCAACGAACACTCTACCAGACATGTGAGAAACCATGTGAAATGGAGAATAAAAGGTCGGAACGTGGACCTTCGGCATAAAGCGGAAGTTTAAGTTACAATTGGGAATTAACGCTGCTCAGATAATGATGATAATTAGTTTACACACAACAATAAAAAACAAAGGTTACATGTCCTTGGAGGGGGTACCAGTTGATAGTCGTTCCTATGAAAAACTAAATCACCCACGGCGACTAATAGCTATTTTTACCTAAATAAACTTATGTATAATTCCCAATCATAGTTATTATGATTGAATAGGAGTGTTACTACTATAACTTTAAATGTAATAAAAAATTTATTCTCAACACTGAAATATTATTATATAGATAGACATATAATACTTTATTGTCCACCACACAATTTTACAGAAAAAAAGATATATTCTAGATAAAAATTAATAGTACAACATAGTGAACAAACGGCAGTCTTATCACTAAATAGCGATTCCTTCCAGACAACCTATCAGAAATATTTATAGTAATTGTACAAGGTGGTGCACAATAGATATAAAAATCTAGATCTGTAATATATATAGTATATTATACAAAAAAGAAATTGAATTAATCTAAAATGTAATAGCAATACAATAAGGCATAAAACAATGGAAATGGCATAGGACATAGAAGTATCCTTGAGGCAGCCTATTTCCTAATAATGGTGTGGACAATAATCAATAAAACTTGAGTTACGTATGTAATCGATTGTCTTGTACAGCCAAGCAGCGTCTGGCACATTGTATTTTTTACTACATTTTCACAGTGAAGGGCCGGTGTGAACTATGGTGCCACAAGGTTATGTATCAAAGGCTTTGCTTATTTTAATTGTATGCTACTTAAATTGAAGTGTATGCCTTCATATTATTAGAACTTAGATATTAAACATCCAATTAGTTTTATTTATTGCAACTGTTAAGAAACTAATTTTTAAGACAGATATCATTAGCTATTTAAATATGATATTAAATTAGTATATGATAACAGGTATCAAAAATATTTAAAAAATATATGTAAACCCTATAAGAAAAGAATCCCCTTGCAGATCTTCTATCATGTCTAAATAAATATAAATTTATTAATGTTCATAAATTTAAAAATTATATTCATAAACAAAATACTATATCATAATTTCGAGTCACTTGCCAATTAAATTTTATTTAATTTTTTATTCTGTCTTTTTAATTATATTATTTCACGCGGCTATGTCATTAATTTTTAATGTACGACGCCAATAGATTCATAAAGAGTAAAGATCTTCCTTTACTTAACACATGATTATCTTTATTCAGGACTAGCTAACAGCCGCAACTTCGTACGCGTTGCTTGATACATTAATAAAGTTTTCGTCATGAGGAAGAAGAGACTAGAGACTTCGCTTCTCGTGCGCATGCGCGCTACACCACTTGCCCCACTTTTCTGCGGCAAGAAAACGTGTGGTGCTTATAAAAATAGTTGTTTCTTAAAACTTTAATAACTTTATATTAAATGAAAATACCGCAATATTTTTTTTTTGATAAGAGCCAAGTGTCTAAGTAGTAAAACTTAGAAAATTTAATTAAAATATATCCAGTAGTTTTGCCGTGATGCGCGCACTACTGCCGACCTCTATCATTTTATGTATATGGATGAGAGAGCTAACAGATTCCCTAGTAAAGAACAAACTAATTAAAATTTACTCCACCAACATCTTCTCCGCCTACTGGTCAAGTTTGAAACGAATAAAATATAGAGGTCAACCTTACAGCCACGAATTCGATTATCTTCAAGCAGTAATTTCACGATACCTCGTGACGGTTTTTTTCTATGGTGTCACTCTATATATATTGCCCACTTCAGAAACACTTCAGAAACTCACCACACAAAACTTCATTTCATTTAGTGTATTTTCTTTAATGCTGTAAGAAAGCAGACAGGCTGACGGCCTGCTTAGAGTGTAGCAGTTACCATCGCCTATGGGTGTTTGCAACGCTAGTGGCATCGCGAACACGCTGCTGTCCCATTAGGGTACAGGAACTTGGGTCACTAATGCCGGAATACAACACAAGGTTATTATGGCGGCATACTTAAGACCAAAGGTGATCGCCATCCAGACGTGCTTTAGGCCCTACCACGTAGCTAGGGTAGGTTGTTTTGTCGCTTTTTACGACAAGCCGACCTCGGCCACAGACGTTAGTATTCTATCTCCGCCTCTGCACGGATAAAAATTTCATGAAATAGAGCCTGATACTATTGTTTGTCCTTAGAAAAATAAGGCATATTATGTACCGTCTATTTACCTTGTCCGACATCCATGAGAAGTGAAGGGACGTGTTAGGCTATGTTTTTAATTACCCTCAGTTCAAGATAGCAACTGCTCTATACAATACCAACATAAATTACTAATAAATCTGAGAAATCTAAATCAAACCACAAATAGAATATATTTTCAAATATGACATACATAATAATATAATTCTTTAATTTTCTCACACTTGACTATTAATATAAAAATATATAATAGTATAATATCTAAGCAATAAATCACTAAACGCAAAAGGAATGCATTTTTACATAACATTTCATATAAAATGTATCTATAAGTCGTGATACCGAGGTTGTAGTTTCTCTCGTAGGGTAAGAATACTAACCAAGGCCGGGGTCAGCCTGTAGTAAAAGTTCACAAGACAACCCTAGTTACGTGGTAGAGTTCCAAGCCCTGGATGACAACTTTCCTGCTCTATAAGTATTCCGCCATAATATAATATGCCCTTGTTGTGTTCCAGCATTAGTGACCCAGGTTCCAGTACCTGCTGCAGTAACTGCTTAATCTTAAGTGGGTCATTAACTTGTCCGCTGTTCCTCAGCAATAAAAAAGTAGTGCCATGTAGATAGCCCAGAAAAAACATCGCAAAGAGATCTGTAGTCTGAAATCTCCTAAACAACCCATCGATCAGCCTTGAGCAAGAATAGAGGTATACTGCCTTGTATTCATCATAGAGAGCTTGATTTTAGAAATGGTACATAATAAACTACTATATAACACTGCCGTTGGGGCAGAAAAGTCCTCGAATGGCGACCACGTACTGGAAGACGCAATGTTGGTAGGCCCCCCACAAGATGGACCGATGATCTGGTCAAGATCGCCGGAATAGGTTGGATGAGGACAGCTCAGGACCGATCGTCGTGGAGATCTTTGGGGGAAGCCTTTATCCAGCAGTGGGCGTCTTCCAGCTGAAATGATGATGATGATATAACACTGTTAAATTGATAATTAAATATTTCCAAAGTGAAATAATTCACTTAAGAGTCTAAGACGTAATAGAATTATTTATCTCAGAGTGCTATTAAGTCATTTAATCCAAAAGGAAAATCAAAGACAGCCATTTTCCCGCTACTAACAAAAATTATTTTCTTCTCTTACTTTAAAACAAAGAAGGTTACTTGCTGGCAAGACGCTCGACATCAGCATTCATAAATTATGAAAATTAATCAAACAATATCATACGATCTAAGCTTACGATTATTTCATAGTCAAAACAGTCTAATACAAAAACTTCTACAATTCTGTTGTCTTTATGTAATGTTGCCAGATATTATAAATGATTCGGTAAATTAAATATATTACCAATATGAGGATATTTAACTAAATTTACGCATATGGCCCTGGCCAGATAAGAGGTTAGGGCTACCCAACCATTTTTTTTGGGATATCGATATAAAGGCACAAAAGTGTGAAAATATGTATCGATGATAATACAATTAAATAAACCACGCTACATTTAGCCCAATGTGGGAAGTCTGTCTAGTGTAAAATTTATACCATTATTATTAAAGTCATCATCATCTATTTAATCCTTTTTGAAGAAATTGCCGGTATTCAGCCATGATACTTTCCATTCTTGTACCCAAAAACATAGCACAAGAAACTAGTTGTGATAAAATTTTGGCTTAAACTTCGATCTAACAGCCTAACACAAAAAGAAAACCTTGGGTCAAGGCCCCATCCTTTAAATACCTAATTGTAACAGCTGACAGATTTTGCCCTAAAAGTCTTGGCATACCACTACATAAAATATTTCTTTTAAATTATTTGCAGACATATCAGTGGCAACACTGCCGTGTGTGCAGTCCGATGTGTGAACCGGGTCGCTCCTTGACCGCCGTCACACAATGCGCTGCGATTCTTGGCACTCCGAGGCTGAACCGCTCTATGATATCCGTGTGCTATTGTCTAAACAATTTAGGGTTACAGGCTTATCGCCACACTTACAAACACTTAATGGTTCGTTAACCTATAAATTGACTCATGGCACAATACCATCAATTTTTTTTTAATATATTTATGCTTTACCGTTTATCTGCATGAGATATTTAAGAGTTTGTCTTCTTAATATCATTTTTTATTATATAAATTATAAAACGAATTTGAATCTGGGTGCACATAAAATTTAGCAGTTTATTTAAGTCAGGCTCTCAACAATCTGTTATCAGAAGATTCTTGGGTACTTTGGTCACGTTGCCCGACGACAGCCGGATAACTTGGATAAGCTGATAGTGACGGGCAAGGTGGAAGGAAAGCGACCCCGTGGCTGATTACCTA
The DNA here is from genome assembly GCA_963693495.1 of Malacosoma neustria. Taxonomy (NCBI): domain Eukaryota; kingdom Metazoa; phylum Arthropoda; class Insecta; order Lepidoptera; family Lasiocampidae; genus Malacosoma; species Malacosoma neustria. Next base: position 1,322,749 of record OY856381.1, on the reverse strand, counting down.
GCCGCTGGTGTGACCAGGTAACCGCCCTCACTAGACTCCCAATAGCAACCGTTATTCGAGAAGCTGAGGACCGGACGAAGTAGAAACAGCTTACGAGATAGGCCTTCAGTAATGAAGAATTTGACTAAGAAGAAGATCGAAATAAATTTCACTTTACACAATTAAATGGAAGTTGATAATACGATAATCGTTATGAATTTTAAGGTAAATATCCTAAGAAGTAAATTCTCCGGGGCAGGAAGGGGCGGAGGAAGAATACTAACACCTGCGGCCGGCGCCGGCCAGTCGTAAAAAGCGACAAAACCACCTATATACGTGGTAGGGTCCCGAGCCCGCCTGGATGGCAACCACCCTTGGTTTATAAGTATACTGCCATAATAAAGTTGTGTTATGTTTCGGCATTAGTGACCCAGGTAACCCTATGGGACAGTAACATGTTTGCGGTCGTTAGCATCACTAGATCAAGAACAGCAAAAAAAAATAACTAAAGGACTCTTTACTCAACATTTACTCTGTAAGATTGTAAATGCTGCACTTAAATCACCGGAACTTCATTTAGGGTAAATGAAAGAAATTTGAACCCCTACACAATACATTAGATAATACTACCGGCACGAATAATAATATCCTTACGATGTTATAGGAACATGTTTAGGATTGAAAGTGTTTAATTCCTGTTCGTCGCTTAATATATCTTTTTTGTTACTCAAAAATTACAAGTCTTAGAGATTGAGACCTACCATTGACAAGATCTGGCTTAGATATGCAATTTCACCATTGGTATTCTTGCCAAATAAAATCGGCAGTACATATTTGTTGATGCCCTCCGTGCAATAGTGCCTCTTTAATTTGTGTATATGTATTTATCAACAGTCAACGGACGACTACCAGAGATGCCGTGCGAAGTAGTGAAGAAATAGTCGGAAAGTGGACTCCGGGCGCCGGATCGGATGTTCGGATGCAATTGGGATTTAATTCTAAGATGATGATGATGATATTTTATCATCATGATTTCCAAGTGGTTTAACCGATTGCATCCAAAGTTTACACTTTGGAGTCCGGGATATCCTGTTGAGTTTAGCGGAGACCGTCACTACAAGAAGAAAGATGTAATGAATTTATTTTCCATAGTTTTATAAGAGTGACTAGCTATAAAAAGCTGATTTCCTGAAAGGAAAACCTAGCGATATACATAGATATAGTCTTAATTGGCCTTCTTGCACCTGACTAATCTATATTTTAATTAAATATATTTATATATTCTAAAAATATTCGCACATATCCAGTATATCACGATTATATAGTTCTTATTTCAAAGAAGCAAAACTAAATTTTTAATTAGCCTAGTAATTATTAGATTTGATTAGTTTTAATAATATATTATTTAAATTTTAAGCAATGGCTGGATTTTTAAATTAATTATTTATTTTATTCTAAATGCAATTGTCATTTACATTACAATGATCTTATTATATGGGTCATGACGTACGTACCGGTAATTAGAAGTAAATATAGCATTAATTAAATTATATTTGAGAATATCTTTATAGAGACATATATAGTGTAAGATATTGTTGAATAAGCAACAATTACATTATGCGGGTCAGTGGTCTATGTGCAGTGACACGTCGTGTCGCTGACTCAAATAAATACAATAAAATCTGTACCGAGTATTATTTATTAGTTGGCCACTCATCATGAAGGCGAAGTATTTAGTACACCACCCCAACCTTCACAATAGCATGACATTGCTCGTTTGCAATTAATAAAAATTATATCTTATACCTATATATTTTTTGACTTGCGTCTTTTAAAACACTGAGGTCGCTATTGATTTTTTCCTATAACCGGAAGATAAATAAAATAATAAATAAATATACTTTTACAATATACACAGCGCCATCTAGTCCCAAAGTAAGAAGTATAGTACTTGTGTTATAGGTACTGGACCACCAATCAAAAATAGTAGTGGGCACTGTATACTTTGTGGGTACTATATAAATATACAATTTTCTTTTGTAAATAAATACATATTATACATAAACACCCCGACGCGAGACGGGAATCGAACTCGTAACCTCCGTAAGCGTACCGAAATACGTTAGCTACTACACCACGGATGTCGTCAAAGATGGGAGACTTGTTAATTTTTTTATCCTTATACATATTCCTGAGTACTTTTGAGGTTTAAATGCTTGATTCACACCGCACCGCTTGAGGACTCGCAGTGAGGTAGTATGACGCTCATGCAATACTCTTATGCCCCCACCGTTGACAAGGGGACGCAGGTCGCAGGTCGTTATATACCAGTTCTACTCCATTATCCGTCACCCGGGTGGAGAGATACGCTTTCGCGTGCACCTACGCCTGGACAGGTCAGTAAAACAATATAGATGCAATTGTTTTTATTTTAGATTCAAATGTTATCTACACTCTCAACCTCGAATAGAAATAATTTTTGTTACGGGTTAAGTTGAAATTGGTGTTGGTGAATTTTTATAGAGGAACCGTTTTTTTTTTTATTGCTAAGGAATATCAGATAATCTGACAGTCCACTTAACACCATTTATCGTTGCATGTGGATATTTGTGACGGTAACTGATATTAAGGGGTACCGCGAACACGCTACTGCCCAGATAGGAGTACTTGAACCTGGGTCACAAATGCCGGAACACAACACAAGGTTATTATGGAGGTGAACTTATGTACCAGAGATGGTTTCCATTTAGAAGGGCCCTACCACCTAGCTTTATTTTTTTATTTATTTATTATTACTATTAATAACGGTACTTCATTGACTATCGATTCTAGCCAGTAATATGTATTTATGAAACGATTTTTCGATAGTCGTTGATTAATAGGTTCCCATTAAAATCTGGATGACTTTATTAGAAATTGAACTTTAAAAGATTCTTTAAAGAGTAAAATTTAAACATAATAAGTAGGTTCTGCATATTATTTTAAATTTGTATATTAGGTAGATAGATAACTCTTTATCGCTTACATTTAAAATAAATCTTATATCTAGGACAGCACAATAAAATGCCTTCAAAGCCGACGGCGCGTTGGTAATGCCCCTGGTATTGAAAATTTTCGTAAGCAATGGTGACCACTAGCTATCAGGTGGGCTTTTTTTCCTGTCTTGTGGACTACAGCTACAAAATGTATCATTGGCGGTGTAGATAAACAGCATCAGGAATTGTGATATTTATGTGATTCCTGATTATGTTTACCCTCGCCTTGGGCGAGAAAACCTATTCAACCTATAAACATATTCCTAACTTAGGCTTAAGCTAATTTGAAAGGCTTTTTTTTATTGCTGTAGGACAGCAGACAGGCTAAGAGCCTGCTTAGGATTTAGCAATTACCGTCGCCTATAGGTGCTTGCAACGCCAGTGACATCGCGAACACGCTGCTGTCCCATAAGGGTACAGGAACTTAGGTCACTAATGCCGGAATACAACACAAGGTTATTATGGCGGCATACTTAAGACCAAAGGTGGTCGCCATCCAGACGGGCTTGAGGCCCTACCACGTAGCTAGGGTGGGTTGTTTTGTCGCCTTTTACGACAGGCCGACCCCGGCCACAGAGGTTAGTATTCTTTCTCGGGGCCGGCCTGTCGTAAAAGGCCCCGGCCCCGGCCAGTCGGAGTATTCTTTCTCCGCCCCTGCACGGATAACGGGATTCTTAGTATTGCTTCACAATTTTAGTATGTGAAGTCTAAAGATATAAGTGAAAAATAAACTCTATGCTTCTCTTACGTTACCAGCAGACCCCAAAACCTTCCAAATATCCGACAAAATAAAGATGTCACCGGTAATCCCGTGATAAATAGTGGTGAACGAATGTTTTATCTGCCGATCGCATATTGCGCCTGCGCACGTTATAAATGTACCACATTAATATGGTGCGAGATCGTATCAAAATATTTCACTAGATCCTTACGGATAAATGTCATGCTTAATGTGTTGGATTAGGCCCTTATGCATGGCGGGGTGAGTTGACGAGCGCTTATTAAAAAGCTCGAAGAAAGGCGTTTATTATACACAAACATACACTATCGGTATTTGGTTTGAATAACTATAAGTCTTGAACTACTTTAGTCCATGCCATTCAATTAATACGATCGATCGATGCGATTTAATTGGCAACTTACGTAGCGTAACGACTGACTCAGTTCGGTACGCTTGCGAAGGACACGGGTTCGATTCCCGCCTCCCTTCTGGGTATTTATGTATAATATGTACATATTGTATTATACATAAACACCCAAATTGTACATATGTATAAGTGTACAATAAAAGTATATAATATGTTGTATATTAGTTATCCTGTACCCGTGACACAGGTGCTGTGCTACTTAGTAGCGTTGTGCCATTATCCTAGTTATTTAAAAATAGTTTTATGGAATATCATATCACGTGTGTATTTTTTTTATTAGAAATAAATGTGTTTATTTAATAACAATACACACACAATGACATATGGCAATGACATATAAAGTTTTTGCAATAAATAAAACAAATAAAACTGAATTACAAAAAGTAATGAAATAATGGATGTTTATTTCTTAAAAAAGGATTAATCTATGGTATGCATTTCCAGCATACCTACAATGTCTTGTGTTTTTATGTATAGTGTCAAAATGTCACTGCCAACACATATAAGAGACATGGACGATTATGAGCGAGATTTGTAGAGTAATATACAAGTATATGGATTTTGGTTTCATATATTCTTCTTCTGCACTTCTGCACGTTAATAATATTATCATTGTATCATATAATAACACAAGTTGAATTTATTTTGAGCCCGTGTTATTTACAATAGATACCTTAGCAGCATTTAATATTTAAAATTTTCTTGCGCATCTCAAAAAATATTAAATGCAGAATTAGCATTGAAGAAATTAAGACTTAGAAACGTCCGTCTGCAAAACCATTAAGAAATAATTGGTCTATTACTATTATTTATTAAGAATTCTAGTGCATTTTGAAGCTAATCTCTAAATAATAAGAAATGCATTCACTAAAATATTAGTCAAAGTAAAAATCAGTCATTATTGACATAATCATAGTATGACTTTTATATATAAAGATTCAATAAAAAATTTTTTTTACGTTAAAATCCTTATTTTAGTGTATGTTCATCTTATCCGTGAAGAGGCGAAGAAACAATACTAACCTCTGCGGCCGGGGTCGGCCTTTCGAAAAAGGCAACAAAACAACCTAGCTACGTAGTAAGGCCCCAAACCCGTCTGGCTGGCGACCACCATTGGTTTTAAGTATGCCGCCATAATAACCTTGTGTTGTGTTCCGGCATTAGTGACCCAAGTTCATGTTCCCTTATGCGACAGCAGCGTGTTCGCGATGCCACTGACCTTGCAAACACCCATAGACGACACGACGGTAACTGCTAAATTCTAAGCGGGCCATCAGCCTGTCTGCTGTCCTACAGAGTAAAAAAGTCTAATTTTCACCAATTTAAAATAAATGCTTAGTGAAAATGACTTGTCATTTTGTTTCTGTCTTCTAAAAAATAATATCCATTTCATTTTGTAGTCTTTTTTTCTGATATCAGATTTAAGCTATATGCATATCGTACTGTAAGTAAAACATACACAGTATACATTTTACGTATATTTAAAGAGAAGAAAACAATTAGAGACATAGAAATAAAGTGACCGAAGAGTGTTACTGTTCGAGAAGCCAAGCCAAAACGCTGCCAATAAGTATAAATAAGCTCAGACAACACTTCTTACTTTTTTTCGATATATTTAAATGTATATCTATACAAATAAATAAAATTGGAGGGTCTGTTTGTAATATTAAAATAACCACTTTTTACTAAGTGCATTAGGACGTATACACGGTACATATACCAAAACAACATTTTTTAAAAGTTTTGTCTGTCTGTCTGTCTGTTTGTTCCGGATAATCTCTGAAATGGCCGCACCGATTTTGACGGGACTTTCACTGGCAGATAGCTGATGTATCAAGGAGTAAAAAATAGTTTTTGTTAAAAATGATAAGTTTTGGAAATTTTAATTACCAATTTAAGTTGACCTCAGATTTATATGATCGATCATATGAAATAGGGTTCAGCTTAGGCTGGACTAGTAGACATCCAAATAATGCTACCTAAAGTCACTATTCCACGCGGACGGAGTCGCGGGCACAGCTAGTATTATTACTTATCTAATTCTCATTTGCCACCCTTTTGCTAGAGAGCTTAAATATTCCTTGTAACGGTTGCCTGGAAGAGTTCGCTTGATCTATTAACGTTTTTATGTCAATATTGATAAATAATGGTTTTTTATAATATTGCTGTCGATCAATAAATGTCTATCCAAAGTGACCATAGTTACACTTGACTGTAAGTACAGTCACGTATACATACAGCACACTACCGTCACATCACATTTCGTCACAGTCATTAAGATTTTAAATAAATAAATGTTAGGTCAATTCACACAACGTCATCTAGCCGCAAAGTAAGTTGTATAGCACTTGTGGAAATAAATAAATATTATACTACCAGACGGGGCACGGGAATCGAACCCGTGTGCTCCACAAAAGAAAATAAAAATAAAAAATAAAAGAAAAGAATATATAAAGAAATAAACAAAAAGTTAAAATTATAATTGAAAATAAAAAGAAAACAAAAAGAAAGTATCAAAAAAAAGAAATATCAATAACAAAGTGAAAATAACAAAAATTAAGAAAACAAGCCGAAGAAAGAAGAAAGAAAATATGGCTTTAAGTTAATTGTACATTAGACGGAAGAAAAGATGCAATAGACTAAAGTTAAAATCAAAAATGTAATAGATATTAAGACCAAATTGTAACGACAAGAAATGACAATGACTAAGGTAATAAACTGTATTAAATTTAAGATTAATTTGAAAAAATATTAAAAAAAGCAAATAAGATAAAAGAAAAGAAAATTCCCGGAAAGGAAACGCTCTCCGCGGACAAAAAAAAAGTAAAAGAGCACAAATAGCCGGATGACAAATAAGACCATAAAAATATCTAGCCACGCTAGACAAAACAAAGAGCCCATTACCTAAAAAAAACTAAAAAAAACCCGTGCGTTCCGCAGGCATACCGACATGCGTTAGGCTAGATTACATCAAACTAAACATGTCCGTCAATTGTAAGCTAGGTACATTTACGTTACTCGCTAATCTCAAACAGTGTGGAAAAATGTATTTTATAAATTCTACATTTATTACTACTCCACCTAATAGGTTTTTATATATTTTGTATTATAATATATATGATATTGATGTTATTTTAATATTCCTTTTAGCATTGCCAGTTTGCATCATATAAGATATGAAAGAAGGCTAATAATTTCGCATTTGAAGTAAGTAATGTATGTAACCGATGCCACGTGAGTGCCGGGTCACGAGTTCAAATATACATAAAGCTTCTCACATTCCGTTAAATAGGATATTTATGGACATCTTATGCCTGTTTGAGATTGAAAACATATTCAGATTGTGAAGTTGGAAATAAAAGTTGTTATTCGGACAAATTTGATTTTTACTGGTATATAAAGTTTACATACATGTTTGCATTTATATGTAGCAAAAATTATTCAAAAAAGACTTGAATTTTTTCTTTCATCGTAGCGTTAAAACCTGTCGTTGTACAAAAATTCGCGTACTCCCGGAGGCCGTAATTCAAAATTTTCTCCTCTTTTTTCGCAAATTTCATGGTTTGCATCAATTTCAAGTTTCCTTTAACTTACAGTTAAAAAATTTTTGGAAGTATAAAAAATGTGGTTTATTGATTATTTATTACTCTCTTAATTTTTCGATTATTCCAAATTTATCAGACTACATGTTTCTTAGGTCCTTTTTCTAGTTTACTTTTTTCACAGTTCCATGCCTATTTCTTATCCGGCAGCAACATATTTTCTATCTATATTTAAGGCACTAAATATACCGTCTACTTATCTGTCGTGTTCCAGCAAAGAAACTTTCATCAAAGTTATTAACATATTAAAGCAAAACGCTATGATTCATCACTAAACAAATCACGGTTTAAATTATTCAATAGCGAATAGCATCCGTTACTGAATGCCCATAAATTTATGCTAACAGATTCAATCACACCTTTCACGAGAGTCATAATATAGAATACAACATACTATTATTATTGGCGGTATGTCATTTATATACGAGTAATAACATTATACTTATAAAATATAATGTAATGAAATCATGATAGAATTTCATAGCAATTTATTTAATCGATAAAGTATTCCAAAATATGTTTTTGTATAAATCTGAATTATAATCACCTATATGCAGGGTACTCAAATGCTTTTAGTTTTATCACGTCTGTTATAGGACCCATGGGCGCTGGAGCAGACGAGACTAGCAATGAAGACCGCGTGTCGGCAAACGTATACGACACACCGCAGGCCGATAGATCGATGACCTGGGCAATGTATGAAGCAAAATTGGGAGATTTACATCCAATGACAATTATTGCAATCTACATAAATGCATTTATATGCCTCTCCTTAGGGGCTGTTATTGTAATCTTTTTTTTTTCGACAGATCACACAGCGCCATCTAGTCCCAAACTAAGTAGCATAGCACTTGTGTTATGGGTACTAGACAACTGATATACTAATTATATATTTTTTTGTAAATAAATACATATTATACATAAACACTCAGACGCGAGACGGGAATCGAACCCGTGACCTCCGCAAGCGTACCGAAGTACGTTATCCGTTACGCCACAGAGGTCGTCAAAGTCGGCCATTATTGTAATCTAAAAGTTAATATAGATATTTAATTATCAACGCGGCTTGTAATGGCACCACACTTACAGTCCTGTCTACCTCTAACCGATTCTATCCTATTCAGTACAATGATTATGTGTCTATTTATTTACTGTGTCCATCATCATCTTCGCTTCGGTGCCCGGAATCTATTTTCCGACTTTTTCTTCTCTCCTTCGCATGGCCCTCGGCATCCTTGGTAGTGAGTCTTTGGAGGATTAACCGGACCTCCTATGAGGTAGATTCTCTAAGCGAGAGATTTAATCAAACACGGATATTTCACTGGCTCACTATTTTTAATGATGGCGTGTATCATGTTATTGTGTGATAACTAAATAATAATTACAAAACGTATCTTAATTATATAAAATAATTTAGTGACAGACTCTAATATTCTATTCTTACATTTTGTATCGACATATCATAACATCTTGAAAATATCTAAAAAGTATACATATATCTAGAAAGAAGAATATATAAGAAAGTATACAATTCTTAGATTTTATTAGTGTTACAAATCAGGTGGCAAGTGAGGCGCCACAAGTCCTCTCTCTCTGCGGTTGTTCCCTTTGTTGTGGACATTGGTGCCGTGGTGCACCTTGATTTAATGATCTGCCTCCATCGGTGCCTACCCGTTGCGTCTTTGACGACCGAGCCAAATTCGGATGAGATTGAGGCCGGTATTTGATCGTACCATTTGATTGCAAACCATCCGCGAGCTCCTTTACACGCCGTGATTCCAACTACAATATTTTTTTATAGGCTGTTATCTCCCTATGGACCCTACGAGAAGGTGAGAAAAAGCAGAGCTGGTGCTGGAGAAGAATGCTCGGTATATCGTGGACGGAATTCCGAACCAACGAGTCTATTCTTCGAGAGCTGGGTATCATGCAGAGGCTATCAAACACAGTGCAGGCTCGCATCCTCACTTTCTTTGGACACGTATCACGGCGCGGACGTGAATCCATCGAATGCCTGGTAGTGCAGGGCAAGGGTGAAGGCACCCGACCACGCGGGAGATCACCGATGAGGTGGACGGACCAAGTGAAAGGCGCCGTCGACGTTGCTCTGCACGAATGCACAAGGAGAGCGGCAATTCGCGAAAAGTGGCGTCGTATTGTAAAACAGGCTACAAAAACCTCAACGTGACGGCCACGACCACTCTGGTAAGAAGAGAAGTTATCTCCCTTCATCACTATGTGGCCGAAATAAGAGGGTATTCTCAAACCAGCACTTTTGGGTCTATCATTCCAGTTCATTAACTATTTCCATTACTTTTATTTAAGTGGATAATCCTAATTACTTTCATCAAGTATTCTTGCCTTTAACTAGCCTAGGGTTCAAACTGCGTAGTGTCTACTCTTCCGTATCTTGTAGGAAACCCAAGTGAAATACTATTTTATCGTAAAGACTATTCGAAGCTATTCGAAAGTTATTTGTTTGTTACAAAAACACATTTTTTAACCATGATAAATTTTTATAATTTTCCCATAAGTAACAAATATGTTTCGAATTCTAAGCTACACCGGAAAGATAGAGTTTAGAGATAAAAATAGTTTTCTGTTACATTTCTTATCCGAACTGAGAATTATTTGGTCACATATCCTGCCTTTACCAAAGAACAGCGCAGTACATTGAAAGCAGTAAATCAATTCCGAATTTCACAAACGTTGAAATGTATGGTTTTATTAATCGATTAGTGTATAGATATTTTTCACATTCCACGCCTTACTTTTGTGACTAGGTTATGTAATTATTATTGGCATAAGCCGTTATAAAGCAGTCACTTTGCCTTCACTCACCATGTGATTTATCATTTATTACAGATATTACTGTTGTAAAAAGTTATATTACTAAAAAATAAACCAACCAAATAGTTTATTGGTCTCCTTTATTTCATTCCTTATTTGAATTGGCTAGATTTGTATAATATTATCTTACGACAGGACGAAAAATTATTTATCTTTACAAATGTGAAAGAAACCAGTGTTTATACAAATATAATATCCCTTAACGTCCCACTATTGGACTCGAACTTGGCCCTATAAGTATGTAGACAGTTTACTGGTCACCGTTGTATTCGAGGGCATTTTGTGACACAGTAATCTTGGTGGGTAGGTTTATTATGACGTTTTCTTTCGCTGTCAGTACGTTATAATGAGCTCATTAAACGAAACTTAATAAGTAATTACCATCGTAGAAACATAATCTATATGAGTTAATTTGACTATATATGAAAATAAATTTTGATTTACTGTTCTTATTTCAACATCGTAGCGATATATCAAGCGGCAGTGCGAGCATAAATCGACAGAGTCAAGTAGCTCGGTATCGGATTAACAGCCACTAAACAGCTTATACGCACTGTATGATATACAATTTAAATTTTAGGAGCTTTATCAGTTTTATTTGTTTTATAATATTGGTTAATATTGAAAGCACAATATTCAGTAATGATAATTTGTGACTGCACATTCTTTATTGCTAGAATAACAGTCGATTCGCTCACTTAATGATAAACATTCCACAAACGACATGAACTTTGGATGCAAGTAGATAAAACTTAAGGTTCACCTCATTTCCCTGCAATATCGAGAGAGAAATTACTTTAACCGATCAATTTTCACGCCGAAATAAAAAAACAGACTACAGTAGTATAAGAAAATTTTGCGCCCTAGTATTTTAATCCGTGAAGGGGTGGAGAAAGAATACTGACCTCTGCGGCCGGGGTCGACCTGTTGTAAAAGGCGACTAAACAACCCAAGCTAGCATACAGCCCTGTTTTTTAAACATGCCGTAGTGTTCTTGGATAATTAAACAGCATTCAGTACTACTACGTAGATAGCAGCGTTTTAGCGATGCCCCGGGCGTTACAAACACTCACCGTAGGCGACGGTAACTGCTAATTTGTAAATGGGCCGTCAACCTGTCTGCTGTCATATTGAAATTAAAAAAAAACTTAAAATTATTACTCCTTACTGTATCTAAATCAGTACATTCGGGCACATAATCTGTTGTAACGACGTATTTAGGTACAATCGGAACTATAAATAAACTCGAGTGACATCAATAAATTTATAGTAAAATTGAGATGTATGAACGCGATCTAATCTCTTTGTAAAGATTTATGTATGGAATTAAATTTATTTTTTTATACAATTCTGTATATTTTTGTATTGGATTTGTATTTGTTTTCATATAGAGTGAAAGTTATATTGCATTTTTTTTTTAATTCTGTTGGACAGCAGGCAGGCTGACGGCCCGCTTAGAATTTAGCAGTTACCATCGCCTATGGGTGTTTGCAACGCCAATGGTATCGCGAACGCGCTGCTGTTCCATAAGGGTACAGGAACTTGGGTCACTAATGCTGGAACACAACACAGGTTATTATGGCGACATATATAAGACGACGAGCTTGAGGCCCTACCACGTAGCTAGGGTGGGTTGTTTTGTCTTTTTTCATAGATCAGTTCATCATATTTCAGTTTTGCATAGATATTTATAATTTCAAATGATGTATAGTATGTGTCGTACGGTAACACTGTTGAAGTTTTTATTTAGACATGATAGAGCCTTAAGCTTCAATATCTTATACTGCCAATTAAAAAGTAGTTCTGAGCTAATGATGTTTCAACAATGACAGTTGAAGCGCTGGTCTCATAGGTACTAGCCAGAAATAACTAGACCACTCAAAAATTATAAATAATTTACTTATTTTATATATTTTTTTTATTTATTTGGGAAATAAACATCTATACAATACATATTAAATAATTTTATATATATATATATATATATATATATATATATATATATATATATATATATATATATATATATATATATATAAGTACCGTTGTTTACATGTATGAACAACAACATTTCCACGTATTAATTTTCTAGGATAAAAAACTAGGTCTTAGTGGTACAAGAGTGATAAAAGAAGTAATTACAAAATTATTCAAAAAATAACCAAACGAAAAAGTGAAAAGAAAACTATGGAACAAATACCAGACAAAATAATATTAAAACAAATAATCAGCATATATATAAACATCTCCATACATATACACACATACATACACACACATACATACCCATATATATTCAAAGGTAGCAAAAGAAGGACCAATTCTTGTGTTTCTTTGCACGAGGAAAATAAGATTTTTAAATAAGACTTTTAACTAACCCGTACTCCCAAGGTTTTTGAACCTACTGTCTTATCTACTTTATATTTATTTATCTATTATATACATCTAATTCTCTATCTAATTCGTTTTTTAAAGCTACAGTATGTTGCCAATGTATCGAAAGTTTAAATCGACGTTAACAGCTTACTTCCAAGTAGACCGCTTGTTGTGCGTAGTACGCAATAATAAAAATTATAATACATACACAGAATTTTTCTCCGTGCAGAGGTGAATTAAGAATATTTACTTACTCCTGTGATCGGGGTCAGCCTATCGTAAAAGGTGACAACCCTAGCTACGTGGTAGGGCCCCAAATCCATCTGGATAGCAATCACCCCTGGTATATAAGTTTCAGCATTAGTGACCCAACTCCCTGTACTTATATGCAGACAGTAAAGTGTTCGCGATGCCCCTAGCATCACAAACATCTATAGGCGACGGTAACTGCTTACTTTTGAGTGGAACGTTATTCTGTCTGCTGTTGTTCAGCAATAAAAATAAATAAATAAATAAAACAACATTGTAAATATACTTAGTTGGCTAACAGCCTACATAAACCAACTGCTAGAAGCTGGGTTCAAACTTCTCCCTAAAGGGAACAGACACTATGCCACTTGCTCAATGATAAATGGCAGGTTGCATACAACAGAGCCCTGCCGATCCACTTTGAACAAGCGTGATGTAAATACTGTCTATGTCTGTGATGAGTATACTGCTAAGCCGAACGTTATATCAATTTCATCATAATGTATTTTTCTCCGTGCAGGCTCGGAGTAAGAATGGCCGCTGCGGACTGTCGTAAAAGGTGACAAAATCCAAGCCCGTCTAGATGGTAACAACCGCTAGTCTATATTCTATAAGTATGCCGCCACAATAACCTATTGTTATGTTTCGGGATTAGAGGACAGCAGCGGGTTCGCAGTGCGCCTAGCGTCGCAAACATCTATAGCCACTAAACTACGGACGCCAAGCAGGAAGAATTTCGTACGTTGACCTGTTATTATCTGTCGGACGGCGGTCATTGCTCTGTGCAAGCGAAGCCTCATTATATATACACGGGAGTAACAGAGACAGATAATAACACGTCAACGTACGAAATTCTTCCTGCTCGGCGTCCGGAGTATACCTGCTGATGTTTTCAATCACTGCCAATACCTGGCTATCTGAGGAGGATAATAAAAAGGGAACAAACCATTATAACATGTGTATACTTTTCACAAACATATCCAATTCCTAGTTACTCATCCGAACACAAAGTCCTGAGCCGTTACAAGGTTAGTTATTGACTACAATGACTACGTCTTGGCGAAATGCCCATGTTGGTCATGATAATCGCTAAATTATGTATGTAAGGAAGTGGGTAAATCGATGTTACAGGATATTGATACTGAATATCGATTACAAGTTGTTTTCTGGGGCATTGAAAGAAAATAAACAACAACAACTTAGGTTCGGCTACAAAAATATGCAACGTTTTAAGAAAAAAAACATGACTTGTTTGAAACATTTTGAGCAAACGTATGTGTGTACTTATTTACACACATAAAAAGTTATACTTCTTTGGTGTAACAGAATAAAAATTAATAAATAATAATTTATGATGATAAAAGAAACAAAAAATAATACTTACCGATAATTAACCTCAAACAAATGCACTTAAAAATATTTTTTAAAGATAAAAGTCACTTTTGTCATGAATTTTAACAATGGTCTATTCTTAGAGTATACATAATATGTATACTCTAAGGGCCTTATCATACTAGCGGTTTCCGAGCGGCTGCGGGGTGGGGCGGACGCGCAGCGAATGCGTTGCAAACACGCCGCGGCTGCACATCGAAGACGTCGCGGACGCGTGGCATTTGCATATTTATGCTACGTTTTAGTCGCGTGTTTGTATCGAATTTCACTAATAAATATCTCTGTATCAATATCCGAATCTTCCAATGATGCCATGATGATACATACTTACTTTCTCTCACATTCGTGTCTCGTTATGGACTCATTCATGTGAGGCGGGGCGGATGGGCTGGCATTTGTACGAGACAGTACAAAATGGCATCCACGCTGCTGTTCGCGGCGATCTTGTTGCGCGTCCGCAACGAATTCGCTGCGCATGCGTGGCGTGTTCGTTACACGCCCGCTCCACATTGAGAACGCTCGCAATCCGCTAGTGTGATAAGGCCCTAAGGGTCTATTATTCACCTCCATAGATAATTTAAAATCACATACATGTACATTTAGGAAATAATTTTTTTTAATATCCACTGATATAAAAAAAACGTGTTGTAGATTTATGAATATTTGAGAAACTGAATATAGTTATGAGTTTTAAAGAAACTTGATAAACAGTCACACGTGACTTCTTCATGTCGCTTTTTGACTGGCTCATTTTTTTCCAAACAAATCAAAAGAAATATAAGTAGGCTTTGTTGGTACGGCCACGTTTTACGGCAACCGGATGCTTACGTTGGAAACACTTGTCTGGCCATGCCGCCTCCGCCGGGCCCCGGCAGAAGGGGTAGACCCAAAAAGTGCTGGCTTGACGTCGTAAAGGGTAATGCGTGAGGGGGTTGCGTGCCAATGGGCTTACTACCAGGGATGCTGAAGACCGTGCGAAGTGGAGAAGAAAAAGTCGGAAGGCAGACCCCGGGCGCCGAAGCGAGAGTTTGGGCTGCAACCGGGATTTAACGCAAAGATGATGATGATGAAACCAAAATTAATATAACTTCAAAAATGTAGGCAATTAAATAAACATAGTATCGACCATAATTCAAAATCTTAATTATACTAATTATAGTTTTAATCTATTAAGGTTTTATGAATAAATCTTTTTCCAAATATTTAAGCCTGTATATAACAAACATGAAATTCCCAGAACATTTTTTGAAAACAACAACAGGTGAGAAATAAAAAGTTCAACAAATCACAGTCAAAACATTACATGTTAACACCTCTTTCAATAGAAAAAAAAACACGTGTAACCTTCGCTTCGCCCGAAACGGTACAAGCGTATAAAAAAGTGTGACGTCACGGGATCCGAATAACGGACCGTACGCCGGACGGGATCGGACAACCCTTGACAAAGAACCGTAACATTATGGTTGTAAACCATAAAGGAGGCTATGAAGTAATTTAAAAAAGGTTTATTAGTACATTCGTAAGTTGTGCAATTTCTTTTCTTAGAAACATTTTATTACGCTGTCTTTTGCAACTTTTGTTGGAACTTTTGTTTCTGTTGGCATTTTACGTTTCGCTATTCTAATTGCTCAATCAAAATGTCTCGTTTTGTATAAACTATATATAATAACTAACTATATATAATAATCCGTGCAGGGGAGGAGAAAGAATACTAACCTCTGTGGCCGGTGTCGGTCTGTCGTAAAAGGCGACAAAACAACCCACCCTAGCTACGTGGTAGGGCCTCAAGCCATGGCGACCACCTTTGGTGTTAAGTATGCCGCCATAATAACCTTGTGTTGTGTTCCAGCATTAGTGACCCAAGTTCCTGTACCCTTATGGGATAACAGCGTGTTCGCGATACCACTGGCATTACAAACACCTATAGGCGACGGTAACTGCTAAATCCTAAGCGGGTTGTCAGCCTGTCTGCTGTCCTACAGCAATAAAAAAAGTCAAAAAAAACTAAGTTAAATCACTATAACTTAATATAATATGAATAAGAAAATATAATAAGAAAAATAACGACTTATGTGCTATTATTTTAATTTACGTGATGACGTCCCACTGCTGGGTTCTGGCCTCCTAGGTCCTTCTAGAGGGAACATAGATGGATGACAACAATAAGATGGATTGGCAGGTTACAAATACAGATAATCTCAATATGCAGATTTCTCCATTATGTTTTCATTCATCGTCGGTACGTAGGAATATGCCCGTTACGCCGACGAATCACGGTTTCGATTCCCGTCCAGCTTCTCGTAGTTATATACATACATACATATAATCACGCCTCTTTCCCGTAGGGGTAGGCAGGAGACCACTTCTTTCCACTTGCTACGATCCTTACATACTTGTTTCGCTTCGTCCACTTTCATTGTTCCCTTCATACATGCCCTTCGGTTTAGGGTACTCTTGACCTAGCCTTTTTTCAAGACGTCTCGAAACGTCCGCCTAGGTCTACTCCTTCCAACTCTTCCATTCACAGCCTTATACACTTTTTTCGTCAATCGTTCTTCATTCATTATCTCGACATGTCCAAACCATCTCAGCATACCTTTCTCTATAGTTATATATAATATATATTTATTTATAAAAGAAAAATATATATGTAGTATGTATATCAGTTGTCTAGTACCCATAACACAAGTGCTATGCAACTTAGTTTGAGATTAGATGACGTTGTATGAAATGTTCCAATATATTTATTTATTATATATTAGGCGAAAAAAAACTACCAAAGCAGTGGATGTCATCAGATTTGAACCCGTGATATCTATGATGTCTCGGAGTGTGATACCACTTGGCAATCACTTTACATTTAATTAAATAATAATCAATATTCATATGGAATAATTTACGTAGATTCATAATAAATAATTTCAACACCATCCTTTAGACCAGTGTATTTCAATATTTTTGAATACGCGACCCCTTTAAGTATTGAAAAATTCTGGAGACCCCCTTGGGCCATAGAGAGACAAAAAGTTAGTAAGTAATTTATAAGACCACGTTTATGATTTTCTCTATTTTGGTACGTATATTCATTATTAAGACCTACATTCTATAAGAAGCGGCGACAGCTTTGAAAGTAAGTACGAGGTAAGCTGGTAAGGCTGCGTGCTGCTTTGATTTGGACGCCAGTTTGCGGGGACCTAACTTCGCGGTGTTGCCACACCGCATTGTCGTCGCGGGCGAGAGTCTTTTCCTTTTGCCGGTGACCCCCCGAGTAAGGCTTCGCAACCCCTTGTAAGGGTCGCGAATCACAGATTGAAAAACACTGCTTTAGACTATCGCACTTGTTTAATCTATTTTCTTCCTAAACATTTATTTTTAGACTTGATATTAATGTCAAAAATAAGAATAGGGTTACTCAATCGCTTTCTTCTTTCCCTTTGAGATTAATACGGCAGTTGCTCGTGTGAATAAATGTCACAAAGAATTTCCGGTGCGATCCTAGTTAATAAAATGAAAAACCAACTTGAAGTTCAGCATACAGATAAAAGCCACAGAGGTCAGTATTCTTTCTCCGTCCCTGCATGGATAAAACAACCCCTTTGAAGTAGAATAAAGGTTTTATTTTATTCACAGTTTCAGCTATAATTAGCACTTTACTAGTGAATTAAAAAAGCTTATAAATTTTAGCTATTATAAGATCCAGCGTTTACTATGACACATATAATTTCATCGTTTAATGTATGCATTTAATGCATAATAAAAGCTTCATAAATTTTTAACTGCTAAGTATAGGAAAAATTGATTAGATGAGTTTAATTTAGATACAAACAGAGATATTTACTGAACCCGTAATAACTTAAATACGTTATTACTTGCTATACATGTTCAATTAAGAGCGATGTTCGAAGTTTCTCTGATATTCGAAGTCTATGCTACCTCGCGACAGTAGCCTGAAGTAATAGTGAACTGCGTCTCAGCTGATGTAACGTCAGCAGCGAAGTGAGACCACAATTTATGAATAATTTCTGGGTAGAATTCGATGTCAGGAAGTGACTGACGTTGACTATATCATTAGTTGGAGGGACGCGCGACCCATTAGTCAGCGGTGCATGGGGGGCGGGTGCAGGGAGAGCCCTTATTGGATGCTTTTTACTAAATCGAAATAGTGGCACGCGGGACATCCCCATAGGTAAACTCACGAGTTGTAACATCGATACATAAATTACGATTCTGCGACCCACTAATAAATACCCTTGGTGGCAACTGGAGTTTATAGTCAATATGTCACTGGGACTACCCTGTTATATTTTGCTAGTAAGCCGAATGACACTGATAGGGGCAGTTTTCCCACATTTGGTGGAGTTGGAACATCGTATCATCTGATTTCAGTCTCCCTTGTTTTCATTTTTCTTTACATTCACGTCTTATTGGCTTTGTCATTTTGCCCAATCCATACCATATTTCTTTGCATATCCATATTTGTTTGTCTTTCTATATCCATCCACTTTTATTCCTAGCATTTCACTGGTCACCTAACATTCTTCCCTTTGCATTATATATTTGTAGAAATTATAACAATATTATTTTTGTTTTTCTTTAAAAGAGTTTTGTAGCAAACGTTACACCCAAAAAACGGCAACAATTAAAAAATGTCACAAACAAATGCTTTAAATCTATAAAACTTTCTTTTGAAAAAAGAAACTATTTGGCATTAAAAAGTGAAAGAACGATGTTTTGAGTAAGGGGCGGCTTTTATGACGCAATAAAATAATTTGCAACACTTTAGCAATCAATTGTAAAAATATAACAATGTTTTAGTACAAATTTTATAATAGTTTTTCAATGATTTATTGCATTGAATGGATGAACATACAATAGGATAACAATGGTGTTAACGTTAACTCTTCTCTGGTTAAAATTTTTATTTCTATTAATTTAACAAATATTTTGATATATTTCACTTAACGCCATCTAGTCCTAAACTAAGTTGCATAGTACTTCTGATATGGGTACTAGACAACTAATATACTACATACATACTATTCTTTTGTAAAGAAATGCATATTATACATAAACAACTAGACACTCCGCAAGTGTACCGTCATGCGTTAGTCGTTACGCCAGGAGGTCGTTAAAATGTATTAATAAGTTTTGATTTTTATTGTTTAATTACAATAAATTCATTTTGACAAGAGTATACCTGTTACTTCGAGGAACTTACCGCTAAGAACACATTGAACATTGAAGTCACCAGACAGATAAATGGGACTTATTTGGGATTGTAAAGGTAAGACAGACACCACATACACCAACAAAGACTATAATCCGTTCGAATTTATTTTAAATTATCTGAAAATATTAATTATGATTTTCCCGGTAGTAACGACCTGCTACTTACAAAAGACCCCCAGAACTCTTCTTATAAAACAATGTACATGCCATAAACAGTTTCGGGGCTAGTGGTTTGAACATCATTAAAGGTTCCTATATTAAGCAATTTTAATAAAAATCTGCACTGTTTAAAATTATTATTCATAAAGAAATGGATGTAAGATGTTTGTTTTATTGCTTTGTTGCTGATAGCCCATTCAATAGTAAGCAGTTACTATTGAGCCACAGGCACCGGCCTATGGATGTTTGCCGCCCAACGCTTACACGCTGCTGCCCGAGTATCTGGAAGCTGGGTCACTTATTCTGGA
Source organism: Malacosoma neustria (assembly GCA_963693495.1). Lineage (NCBI taxonomy): Eukaryota > Metazoa > Arthropoda > Insecta > Lepidoptera > Lasiocampidae > Malacosoma > Malacosoma neustria. The sequence continues at coordinate 1,302,422 of OY856381.1, read as the reverse complement.
ACACAACAAGGGTTGTACGGTACGGCTGCGAAACGTGGCCGGTGTTAGAGCGACGCAATCAAGAACTGCGTGTCACGGAGATGAATATGCTGTGGTGGATGTGTGGAGTGACGCGGAAGGACTGCGTTAGGAACTACCGCATTCGCGGCAGTATTCATGCCCGTGACATTGCGGATAAATTGCAGGAGTGTCGGCTCCGTTGGTACGGCCACGTTTTACGGCAACCGGATGATTACGTAGGAAATAAATGTCTGGCCATGCCGCCTCCGCCGAGCTCCGGCAGGAGGGGTAGACCCAAAAAGTGCTGGCTTGATGTCGTAAAGGGTGATATGCGTGCTAATGGGCTCACTATCAGGGATGCTGAAGACCGTGCGAAGTGGAGTAGAAAAAATCGGAAAGCGGACCCCGGAAACGAAACGGAAGTTTGGGTTGCAACCGGGATGAATGCTGAGATGATGATGATGATGATGATGACAATAAAGGTATAATGGCGATATATTTAGAGAGGAGGGGTGGTTGCCATTGAGACGGGCTTAAAGCCCTACCATCTACCTAGGGTTATTTTATCGCCTTTTACAGCAAATCGTCCCTGGCCACAGGAGTTAGTATTTTAATCCACTTTTTACATCGGTGTCTCTCTGTGGTGTGATCTACAGACAGAATGTTATGTGTGTGTGCCATGTGATGGTCGAAAGTTGAAACTTATTTCAAAACTTTCAAATTCTATTGATAATTTTTTTTTGTCTAAAGCGTAATAGATTTCATTGATTTGATCCATGCAGGGGTGGAGAAAGAATACTGACCTCTGCGGCTGGGGTCGGCCTGTCGTAAAAGGCGACAATACAACCCACCCTTTGGTCTTAAGTATGCCGCCATAATAACCTTGTGTTGTATTCCGGAATTAGTGACCCCAAGTTCCTGTACTCTTATGAGACAGCAGCGTGTTCGCGATGCCACTGGCGTTGCAAACACCCATAGGCGGCGATAACTGCTAAATTCTAAGTGGGCTGTCAGCCTATCTGCTGTCCTACAACAATAAAAAACAAATGATAAGATAATGAGATGCGAGTGATTATGTAAATATTATGAAGAAGAAATGTAATTAACTCACTGTAATAATAAATACCTAATGCATACATCGCAGTACAAATCTATACAAATATGGTGTTACGATAATCGCGATCTATCGTTTTATTAAACGACCTGCGCAGTGCCAAAGTTCACGATCCCACCACACCAGTAACGCACAGACTAGAGCGAGATGGTTATATTAGCACTTACTCCGTGTTAGAAAAAGGTGAATAATGCATAGATATTGCGTTAGAACAAGCCACGCCCCCTATTGGATCCGAATAGTAAGTCCTCCTCCGTGAACATTCGTGCGCATACGCCGTGCGGTGAACACGCGAACCGTATTTCGGAAAGAAAATTCTGAAATTATCTTTTCGAAAATGTTAGTCGCGCGATTATTACTATATGCCAGTGTTAGTTTAATTTAAAATTAAGAAAAAACTTTTTTTATTGTGTATATAGACTGTAATAATGTGCCAGTTGTACAATATTTCAGTTTGCGTTTTCAGTAATTAGTTAGTTGCAAGTTAATAATTGTGACATTTGAAACAGAGTGTACACGTGACTGGAGTTCATTGAGACTAAAAATCTGGTGGAAATTAAGTGCATGGAATTGTGTGATAAAAAGTGACACCAAAGATTTTAAGGTAAGCCATTTACGTGACATTTTTTTTATATTTATATGATAATTTTGCCCGTTAATTAACTGTAACGGTTAAGTAAATAGTACACATTTTTGATGCATCATAAAAAAATGTGAGGAACATTATTCAATTAAAAATGAAAATTAAATTTAAAAACTAAGGAATATTTGTAAACCAAGTTGGTAAAAATATTTTAAAAATGGATAATATAAGACGAAAATATATAAGATGTGTCGCGTATGCGGATGGACAATAAGTTATCGATACAATTTTAATAGTAAACGGTAATCTAGAATTTATTATTTATTCATTAAAATTAATTTATTTTAAAAACTTGAACACTGGTGTAAAATTGCATCTACACTAATATTCTATGTTTCGATATAAAAGACATGAACGAGATACTTATCACTTAAACCTATAACATAATAAGTCGGTTTTAAATTATTTTTAGCAAGTAATGTACTAAAAGACGTTATAGATAACAGTTATTGCTATTTATAAGAAGAGGTAGACCAAAGAAAAGATGGATGGATTGTGTAAAGAATGAAATGGTAAAAAAAGATGTGAACGTTCAGATTACGGCCATTAGAGGAGAGCATGTCTCGCCCCCACATTGTTTGGGATAAGGCCAGGAAGAAAAAGAATATAATTTTAATAGTCATTAATAGTGGTAAACCTTAAAACCGCTTATAAAAAAGCCATTAAGTACGCTAAAACATAATTATCTGTAAAATTATTATATTTATAAATATATTATAATTATATTCACTTTACACAATATTATTTACAGTAATTAATTTTATGTTTACAAATTTAGATCGTATTTTCTAATTTTGTTTACTACTTGAACTCTTTGTAAAATATAATATATGGTTTAATAAATATTTATTTAACATTAAAAATTTAGACTAAATAATAAAAACACATAAATAAAAAAATTAACACGACTCTTTAAAATTATTATTAATAACAACATAAACCATTATCAATAACGACCTGAATTTACGTTTCATAAGATGATTAAACATCTAAATACATATACATAATTACTTAATGTTGTATGTCATATTTGATATATACATTAACGTCTATCCGACTTCCATATAAGGAGTACACTAATTTACGCGCCATTTGTTTGCGATCTCAATATCTATAAACAGAACTAAACTACGATGTATTTGTTAGAGAAATATATTTAAGGATTTATACCGCCTTAAAAGTTTGTGATCGCTAAAAAATTGACGTCATAGCTAAAAAATTTTATAATACAATAAATAAATACACCGAGAAATGTCAAACGAAATGCCAAAGTTTCACTCAATTATCGAGTGCCGAATAAACATTGAAAACATCTTTATTGTGTATCACTTAACGCGTTTAAAAAAGATATCTGCCACAATATTGCGCTAAGTGGACGAAATGTTATGGAAAGGAAAACCTCTTCGCGTGCTAAATGTTATAACTTAGAGTGAATATACTCGCATGAGTGCGAGTAACAATAATAAATATGTTAGACTAGTAAGCTTATTGAAACTTATGGAAGAAGAATACCATGAACGGTCTTATTATTATTACACATCTTTACGGTTTACATTAATAATTAATACAATTATTCTTTTATTGCATATAGAAAATAATGTATTTTCCTACGCGTAAGGGCGGACTAAGAATAATGACCCCTGTAGCCAAGGTCAGCCTGTCGTAAAAGGTGACAAAACCACCCTAGCTAAGGTTTGAAGCCCGTCAGGAGGGCAACCACCCAAGGCGTATAAGTACATCGCCATAATAAACTTGAGTTGTGTTCCGGCATAAGAGACCCGGCATTAGTGATAGGTTCCAATACACTTATGTGGAAAGCAGCATATTAGCGACACTTCTAGCATCGCTAACATTCGGTAACTGCTTAACATTAATTAGTTGTAAGTGGACAGGTCTATAAGACCATCATTAGGCCTGTCCTTTTATACGGCTGTGAAGCGTGGCCGGTGTTACAGCGACACATGCAAGAACTGCGTGTCACGGAGATGAATATGCTGCGGTGGAGGTGTGGAGTGACGCGGAAGGACCGCGTTAGGAACTCCCGCATTCGCGGCAGCCTTCATGTCCGTGACATTGCGGATAAATTGCAGGAGTGTCGGCTCCGATGGTACGGCCACGTTTTACGGCAACCGGATGCTTACGTAAGAAACAAATGTCTGGCCATGCCGCTTCCGCCGGGCCCCGGCAGAAGGGGTAGACCCAAAAAGTGCTGGCTTGACGTCGTAAAGGGTGATATGCGTGCCAATGGTCTCACTACCAGGGATGCTGAAGACCGTGCAAAGTGGAGAAGAAAAAGCGAGAGTTTGGGCTGCAACCGGGATTCATCGCTGAGATGATGATGATTAATTAGTTGTAAGCTGTTGATCTTCAGCAATAAAAACATAGATGTCGTTATCTGCGTTCACGAGAGTGGTAGTTTCCTGATCACAAAGGTAAAAGAAAACTGTGCCCAGAACTGGTCCTTTGAGTAAGGCACCAGCTACTTGAATAGTAAGACGTACGCCGTAAAAATCTGGGTTCACTCTTTACACCCTTCTTAAAAAATAGTAAGTAATAAAACTGTCAATGAATACAATACCTTTAAATCTATAAACTGCTTGACCCCATTAAAATATGAAAAATTCAATTAAACAATTGACCATTATACTCAGTTAGAATCAAAAAAATAACTTCAACAATGTGATCCCCGTGGGACATATTCCCACGATTGGACAAAAGTTTGTGCATTATACACGTAACTAGTATGTGTCACAATAAAACAATGACGATTGTTTCTGATATAATGTTAGTTAATAAGGCATTACTGGTTCCAATGGCCTAAGATTTTTGATACGTACTCATTGCCGGGCATGTTATCTATTTTAAAACGTACAAAGTTATTGTTAACTACACACGAATATAAGAAACGTAATAGTGTGGTTTTTGTTAGGTACATAAGTTTCCTTGAAATATCAGGCTTTAAGTATGTAAACATAAAATAATTTATCCGCTCATTCCAAGGATAACGTAGAGCCTATTCAAAACTGACCAAATTGTTTGCCACAGTTGACAAATTTCAAAGGTACAATCCAGACAATGACTACCCAGATACTTATGTGAAAATGTGCTAACGTGCCACCGGAGTAGACAGAGTGAATTAATGTTTGTTAAATTTAACTTAAAGTTAAATTTAACGCCAGGTAAATCTTTAGTTTAATTTCTAATTGTGAACAAAATCGTCACATTCCCAAATTTGATTCCACTATTTCTCTAAAAGGTCTAGACTTGCGACTTTTTGCTACTGAAATACAATATTTGATTATATATTCTTGGAGGACTTGTATATTAATTTTATATGAAATTGACGTAAATGTTAAGACAAAAATAACTCTATCAACTTACAAAAATATTATGGTCTTACTTCTAAGTCTGACGTCAGTCACCCTCGTAATAAATCATCTTTTTTCTTGAAAATGCACAGAAGTATTGATGACAACCTAAATCATTGCTATATTAAAATTTGCTTCCAGGCACCCAAAACTATTTTTCATTCAGAAAAATGTTTATTTGTAAGCTATAACACACCAATACATGAAGCGATGGTCATTATAAAAATTATAAAAAATGAAATTGAAACAAATTTTGATAAGTTTCTACGCTCGTTTGATTCAGAATATCAGTCATAGATTATGTGAGAAGTACACGAAAATCTACTAATAGATTGTTTTAAAAAAGCAACGTGTCAATTTTTAACCAAACTTTTTAATACTTAAGTAAATTTTCTACGAGATTAAATCTTTCAAGTATAGCGTTAATATATACTTAAATCTGTTACTGTTATATTCTTAGAATTCATCATTTCAGTTATATACAAACTTAAACTTCTGATTTTCGTATTTTCAATAATTGTAGGTATAACCTCGTAAAATAAACAATAATTATATGTAACGTAAAACTACTTCTACTAAAATGATATGATAATGTCAAATTATATGTTCGAAATATATGCACATGATTTTCTATTGTTTTAAATTTTAGTTTTAATTTTTATTACATATTACTCTCAATTTAAGTGTTATAACGACCATAGAAATATGATATGTTTTATTTATAGCTGTCATGCAAACAGGCGGACGATCCACTTAGAATTTAGTATCGTTACCGTGGCCTATGGGTGTTTACAACGCCAGACGCATCGCTAACACGCTGCTATCCGAGTAGTGGTACTGGAACCTGGTCAATTATACCGGAACGCAACACAAGGTTATTATGGCGGGATATTTAAAAATTCCAGGGTGTTTGCCATCTAGACGGGCTTGGAACCCTACCACCTAACTTGGGTTGTTTAAACACCTTTTACGACAGGCCAACCGCTGCCGCAGAGGTCAGTATTCTTTCTCTGCCCCTGCACGGATAAAAATGTGGGAATCAAGCCACACTAGACGATACTTCATTTCAAATCCTTCTATATATACCTTGTCTTAATAACATGCATGCATAGTATTGCCATGTCCAAGCGAGGCGAACAACTTGACAATTATATTGTCCATCCTCTCAGTGCAGGGCTGAGTAAGAATACTGACCCCCCTACAGCTGGCGTCAATCTGTCGTAAAAGACAACAAAGCAACCCTAGCTAAATGGTAGGGCCCCGAGCTCGTCGGGTTGACAACCACCCCAGGTCTAAAAATATGCCACCGTACCCCCTGTGTATTGTTCCGGTATTAATGACCCAGGTGCTTCAAGTTTAGGAGCAGAGTCGCAAATATCTGTAAACGATGGTAACTGCTTGTTATTAGTGCTCCGTCTGTCTGTCTGCTTTAATTCTCTGTAACAATGATGCCGGGGCCCAGTCGTGATACATTACAACTTGTTTTGATGCTATAGTAGTAAAGAAAACATAATTTTGTAAAATCGTTATACATATTTTGAGAGTGTAGTTATAATTGCTCACCATTAGAAAGCCTACAGTTCAAGACCAATGTCGCAAACGTCTCGCGCTAACGACTCGGCGATTCCTTTTCAAAGACTAATTACGGTGCAATTAGTATATTTGCGCAACCGACGCGACAATTGCCTCAATTCGCCATTATTGGCAAACTGGCAAGATTTGAAATGCCCTTATTCTGTTTTAGATATGATAATTTCAGAAATCACTCCAATATTTATTGAAGATGGCTGAGTTCAAATTATTCTCCAATTATATAACCCAAAAATAAACTTATAAATGTATGGTAAGAAATTTATTGGCACCTAATAATATTTTTTATTAGCTGTGCCCGCGACTCCGTCCGCGTGGAATAGTGACTGGGCAGAAATTTTTTGATATATCTTATGGTTTATTTTGGATTACAAACCCTAACAACCCTAAAATATGCAAACAGTCAGTATTATCGAATGCTGCTGTTACGCCATGCGCCTCCGGAATACGGACGTTCGAACCTACAAATTCCAGCCTAAGCTGAACCCTATTTCATATGATTGATGATATAAATCTGAGGTCAATTTAAATTGGAATATAAAATTTCCGAAACTTATCATTTTTAACAAAAACTATTTTTTTTTTCTAAAATAAAAATATTCTAAGTTACTCCTTGATACATCAGCTATCTGCCAGTGAAAGTCCCGTCAAAATTGGTGCAGCCATTTCAGAGATTAGCCGGAACAAACAGACAGACAGAGAGACAAAAATTGTAAAAAATGTTGTTTTGGTTATTGTACCGTGTATACGTCCGAATGCACTTAGTAAAAATGGTTATTTTAATATTACAAATAGACCCTCCAATTTTATTTATTTGTATAGATGTATAGATTAACAAATGTATCAAAGATGGTACACGTCTTCAACATAGTGTGTTCCAGCGAAGCCTGGAGATGAGGACAATCAGCAATGCACTAGACCTACGACATACAACCCAGCGTGGCCTTCTCACAAGTCCAATTCCCAAGCACGTAATGCCATCTAATGACCACAGTCATAATACACGAGGAAATAAAGCTGCATGCACACTTGTATACACTATTTATCTAAACTTGAAAGCATCATCAATCAATTATTGTAGCTGAAAATTTTTATTTATTTATTTTATTTATTTCACCAAAACAACATTATTTACATACATACAGCATATTACAGATTGAAGTAAAGAATATATGTAGTATGTATGTACAACATTATCATCTGTAAAACACTAGCGACAGTTCGAGCCTATATCGTCAGTGACAGTACCTTTCTTATGGGACGAAGAAATATTTTTGTGTCTGGTTAATTAGCAAATTGAGTTTGTCTACGAACTCAAACTGGTTAGACGCATATACCAGCATGTAGTTCTAATCATAGATTAATCTATGTAGTTCTTGTTTCCAAGATTGTATGACAAACGATTTCTGCTAGCTAGTTAATGTATAATCCTCATAATATTACAAAGGCCTGAAGGTGTCGGCATCGCGTGTGTTATTTACTTTCCGTTTCAACTCAACACGGTGCAGAACGCCATAGCAATTTGCTATTATTACGGCGACATCAAAAATTGAGGTGATGAAGGTTATACGTTATTTTACCTAATCATTATAAAAAATACTTCTCGTACATTTTATTTCTTTTTGCATGATGTCTTTGTCAATAGAATCAAATACAACCCCAAATCAAGCACACTTAAAATCTTAAAATGTGATGTGTGAGGTCATATGAAAGATGATATTTAACTAGCTAAACATTTGTTCACCATATAAATAACCGTTTATTAGCTAAAATAAATTTATTTTATTTAAAAATAACTTTTTGCCTTAAGATATTTACTCCATGGATACATAGAGAGATAAAAAAAGAGTACACAATTAGCAATAATTTGTATCTGGTAAAAAAACAGAATTAAACACAAAATTCAAGTTATTTTACAACAAATTACAATAATTTTAAAAACACGAAAACCTAGTAATTAAGTTAACTTAAACTTTAAATCTTAAATTTTGTTTCAATAATTTACTAGAGATCTGCCCACCAGTGATCCGTCACAGTGAACGCTAGCCGTTATTTTAAAATACAGAATAAAATACACGTAAACCCAAACAGTCGAATGGGGCCTTGTCACTATTGTTTAATACTTCAAATTCAGCAATACATGCGAAATCTTCTTTAATCACGGTCCTGCCAGGATTTATAAAGACGTTGGCCGTGGCCCAACATCATGTCTCACTGACGAACATGATGTTCCGTTATCCTGGAAACCTAGCGAGTTAGTGGAACAAGCTAAAACTAGGTACACCGACACAACTTCATCTGTTGGAAATCGTGAGCGCGAGCAAAGAGTTAATGCGACTGACTTGATACGAACATTTTTCAAATTCGTATCAGGGGAAAGTTTTTGCGTTTGGTGTCTGTAGGTATAGGTACTGTTAATTACATTAGAGAAGTTCGTGAACAAAGAATCACAATCACATGTGTTTATTATTACGTTTCCATTGTGATTTTCAAATATGTAGTCATTTAGAAGTAAGCACTTCTTAAATGTTCTTTTTTTGCATGTTAATACTATGTGAAGTACTTCTTACGCATAGAATATTACGTATTCAAATTTAGTAATAATATACATATAAACTCTAGTCACAGCTGTTTCGTTTTTGGAGATGTTTATTATTTGTTTAGGTATTTAGTTTCCTAACTATTATACTTATAAGTTATATAGTGTTGCTATAAGATAAATCTGATAATTAATCATCTAATTATAATATAAAAAATATAATGGTTCAATATATATGTAAATAAAAAAATTTGTACGAAATACGAACGAATGTTCACGCTAAGTCATCGTTATGCCTAGATGGTACGTCCCATTCGGCCGTCTGTCGTATTGATTGCTTCGGATGTAACATGCTCCGTACTCCTTGTTTATAGGAAGGGATATTTTATTTGTTATTCGTGATTGAATAGGAATATTTGGATTTGCGTCGATTGTACTAACCTTAACGAGGATGTTAGACAATCTTTGGTCACGTCTCAATTATTTTTAACCATTTTAACTAGAATATACAATTTTATTTATAAATCACCATTTAATGTCTAAACTATATTAAGAACTAGTTGACACGGCAAACGTTGTTTTACAAAAAAAATGTTTGCGACAAAAAATGTCTTTCTCCAAGCTACAATCTATCTCTATATTAAAATTGGTTCAGTGATTTAGGCGTTAAAACGTAACAGACAGAGTTACTTTCACATTTAAAATATTATTATGGATTAAAATAAAATTGAAAATAGTTATAAAAAAACCAAAAAATTAGACATAAATTTAATAATTACAATTAATTCAGAAGTTGCGTGGTTTGAGTAATGTATTTGGATTTAAAGCGCATAAAGAGACCTGGATGGACGGCCGTCGCCTCCTTTTGCGAAGCAGTCATGTCTGCAAAAAAGGCAGCGGAGCGGGAGCGGAAGTCGAGCACCACACACCCCTATCGCCAAAACAGACCACGTCGTCGGCGCCGGAGAGCATCAAACGACCTCCGGCCACTGTAGAATGCGGCCGCGGGAAGCCCCTCGGGGGAGTGTCCGCCGTCTGCACTATTGCCATGAATGTGCCCCCTCAACTCCTTAAGCTGATACAGGAGGGCGCCGGGGGAACGAAATCCTGACCCCCTGGCGCCAACACTATAGAAGAGGCTCGCCCTGACACAATGGACGGGCCGACGCCGTCCTGGGCCACGTGATCTGCAGGCAGAGCCCGAGCGTAGGCGATAGGTGAACAGCGGAGTTTTTAGTGGGTACTTGGATGGCCGAACATCTTTCCCGGAGTCTCACATATTTTATCTCTTGGTCAAGAGAGGGTTTTTCTCCTAGACCAAAAAAAAAACGCATAAAGAAAACTAAAAAAATTATAGTCAGTTACTGTCATTAAATTATTTTAAGTACAATACACAGATTAAATCTTAGGTAAGTATTTTGGATAGACTATCTAATTACAAAAAAAGGTGATAAATTATCACTGTATGTTACCTACAAGTATTTCGTCGTGATCGTAGAATAACGTCGGATTTGAAAAAAATCCAAAATTCACTTTTTACCATATTTGGATACTACATTCTCCAAATATTATTGCTACATTAAAAAAAAATTACATGTATTTTAGATTTCAAATTAAGCAATCGGTAAAGTGACGCATATGATAGATTCTCATAGTAAAAAGACGCTTGTGTATTTTTAAAATGGCTGTCCTGTAAAGTTTAATATATGTCAGATCCGTCACTATTCTACGACTACGACGATTTTTTTCCTTTTAGTTTTAATGGTATTATACAAAACAAATTTGTAATTGCTGATACATAACATATTTTAGTTATTTAATTTGGCCTTCGGTGATGATTAGCCAATGTTAATTTTTTAAATGTTGATGGTATATGTAACTTACTACTTAGTTACGGTAGTCATCAGTCAATCGTTGGCAACAAATCCTAGACATGCTTTTCGCATGGCTGGCAACTTTGCTCAAGTCATTGGTCCTTTGAGCTGGGGGCGTTGTAAAAGTATAAGTGTCTTAATATAAGATCACTTCCTTTTTATAACTTGGAATTCAGCGATCCACCTGGTATCAGATAGTCTCCATCGTCTATGGATGTTAGGCGATAATGATAGCTTGCAAGGCTATCTAAATGACCGACAGAGTGAATCTGAATGAGCTTTTTAAGACATCTTACTTTTTTATCGCTGTAGGAGAGCAGACAGGCTGACAATCCACTTAGAATTTAGCATCGCGAACACGCTGCTGTTCGATAAGAGTACAGGGACTTGGGTCACTGATGCTGGAACACAACGCAAGGTTATTATGGCGGCATACTTAAAACCAAAGGTGGTCGCCTTCCAGATGGGCTTGAGATCCTACCACATAGCTAGGTTGGGTTGTTTTGTCGCCTTTTACGACAGGCTGACTCCGGCCGCAGAGGTCAGTATTATTTCTCTTCCCCTGCACGGATACTCTACGATTCCAAATACCTATTAACAAAATCTTGAACAATATGTTTACCGAGCAAATAAATATATATGCGAAGAGCTCAGTAAACTACTTATTATTAATATTAATTAGCTGCTATCATTCAACGAAAGGATATGATGGCGAAATAAGAACATTTTACAAGAAGATTAATGTTAAAGCGATATTCCAAAAAAAATAGCCATGTTAGAGTATTTGGAGGATTAACCGGACCTCCTATGGGGTAGATTCTCTAAGCGAGATATTTAATCAAACACGTATTCACTGGCTCACTATTTTTAATGATGGTGTTCATGTTATTGTGTGATACTTTATTAAATATTACCAAAACTATTTAATTATATAAAATAATTTAGTGACAGACTCCGAATAATATTCTTACATTTTTGTCTTGACATAACATAACTCTCGAAAATATCTAAAAGTATACATATAACTAGAAAGAAGAATATATATGAAAGTATACAATTATTCGATTTTAGCAGTGTAAGAAGTCAGGTGGCGAGTGAGGCGCCACACCTATAAAACATTCGTGGCTCAACGGCTTTCGCACATTGGAACGCCTTTTTTATTGCTGTAGGACAGCAGACAGGCTGACGGCCCGCTTAGAATTTAGCAGTTACCGTCGCCTATGGGTGTTTGCAACGCCAGTGGCATCGCGAACGCCTATTCACATATCAAGGGGTGAAAGGCTAATTCTTTAGGCGACATTTTGGGCGACATTGAATTAAATAAATATTCGGAATCAGCTGTTTTTTCTGAAAAACTTTATATGGCTCTCCTGTAAAGTGTACCAAGGGAATAGATGGCGCTATATGAATATAATATACGTATGTATATGTTTAAACTATATCTATTCGGTACTATATAGTCATTATATACACTCATACCTCATTAAGACTTTAATAACTCAAGGCTTCAAAGGAAGGTTTTTATAATACAAATGACCTTTGACTTGCATTCTCTAATTAGATATGAGCAAAAATTTGACGCATTTGATGCATGTAGCTACTAAACAATTAAAAATATACCTACATTATTATTACTTAGGGTTCATTTTTATTATATTTCCTTCACTTAATATTAGACGTCATAAGTGATACTACTTTAATTAAAATTGAATTCTATTAATATAATGATTAAGTTGAAGTTTCATTAACATTAAATAGTAGATGTTGTTCACATTCAATTTGTTAATGTTACATCGATGACAGACATTTGTTATTATTTTTGACAAATAAAAGTGTGAGAGATAGTCCATTTCTATTAATTAATAGTGATTAATTACTTTGTTAATGTTTGTTTCGAAAGCTGTTTAATATGTTATATGGTGATGTTAAAAGAATAATTATTAGCAGTTCAAAGGTTATTATTAACATTCAGGAGAATATATATGTTAGGTTCTATTGTTTATTTGATTGATTTTGTGAAATTTGTATTGAATTGATATAACGAGTCTTATTTTTCTTGTCTGTCATAACTCACAAAAGTGCAATAATTTAATAATAGGTGAAACCGTATTCATCAAAATATTTTTATAAATTTAAGTTTTGGTAGTGAAGAAAAACATGAATATATTTAATAAATATTTCATATTTATTTAATAAATTAATCTGAATTATGTTTTTCAAAACTTAATTGATATATGTATTTTGTGTGGTATTGACTATTTTATGGATTATATTAATTATTTTTATCCCAAGTAAAGTAAATAAAATAAAACTTGCGCTTTGAGAAATGTTTTTAAGCTTAATAAATAACTTTACAGACAATATAAAAGTTAAAAACAAGCAGTAAAGTAAATAAGGTTTTCAAAAGCATTAATATTAAAATCCCGGAACCACCTTTAGTAGCGTGTCTATAACACAGACAGACAGTATAATGCAACGAGTAGTATTTGTGTACCAATATAATCAATCAATGGAGACAAGTAGAGCTATTATTATATCGAAATTTAATGGGATATAGCGCTGGATTTATTGCAGCTGTTAGGTCTGTTAAGTAACTAATAAAATACCACTCATCACGAAATCTCTAAAAGTATACGGGGTGGATGATTTTAGATTGACTTAAAAATTAGCATAGTTACTGATTTCCAATATAAACGCCTACTAAGAACGAATTTTACGGAAATCCTATCCAAAAGCGAAATGCTTGAAATATATGGCTCATTCCGCGATGTAGACGCTCATCAAAAACAGATTTTACGAAAATCCCATACAAAACGTAATTTTTAAATTTATATTGCAAAATAAAGTTTGCCGGGTCAGCTAGTATTATATATACTAAACACATTTTCTTTTTTTATCTAGTATACTATAAATAGAGTGAAAATGAATAAGACACTAGAATTCATAACAACTATATGTAGATGTAAGACTAAATCTATACAAATAAATAAAATTGGAGTGTCTGTTTGTAATATTAAAATAACCGCTTTTTACTAAGTGCATTTAGATGTATACACGGTACATATACCAAAACAACATTTTTTACAATTTTTGTCTGTCTGTCTGTTTGTTCCGGCTAATCTCTGAAATGACTGCACCGATTTTGACGGGACTTTCACTGGCAGATAGCTAATGTTACAAGGAGTAACTTAGGCTATTTTTATTATAGAAAAATAATTTTTTTTTGTTATTAATGATAGGTTTCGGAAATTGTAATTTCCAATTTAAGTTGACCTAAGATTTATATCATCAATCATATGAAATAGGGTTCAGCTTAGGGTGGACTATATAAGTTCGAACGCACGTATTCCGGAGGCGCATGGCATAGTTGCATACGATAACACTGACTGTGCATATTTCATTTATTTATATTTTACGGTTTATAGGGTTTGTAATACAAAATAAACCACAAGATATATCCACAAAAAATGCTGCCCAAAGTCACTATTCAACTATTACAGTCATTATTCGCGGACGGAGTCGCGGGCACAGCTAGTCTTAAATAATACAGGCTGTAACGTTAAAAAGGAACTAACAGTATCGTCACGCTACGCCAAGGGGTTGGTAGGTGTATCAGTATATGATATTTGTAGATACCGATGATCTAGGTATGCAAGTTTTCTCACGACATTTATTTTCATCGCTGGTGGCAAATCGTCATCATAAATCCCGGCAAGCAAAACTTTCGTTTCAGTGCCCGGGTTCCACTTTTCGACTTCTTCTCTACTTCACACGGTCTACAGCATACCTGATACTCAGTCTATTGACACGCACCCTTTACGACGTCATGCCAGCAGTTTTCGGGGCCCGGCAAAAGCGGCACGGCTAGACATATGTTCTCCACATATGTAGCCCGGATCACTCCTGCAATTTATCCGCAATGTCACGGACTTCCTTCCGGGTTACTCCACACATCCACCACAGCTTATTCATCGCCGTGATGAGTAGATACTAATGGTAAATATGATATATTAAGTAATATAACATACGAGTTATAGGATAAACTGCCTTGACGATGCTTGGAACTCGCATCTGTGATTCATACATTGGTCTGAGCGTAATAACACTTGGCTATCTTGCTAGCTTGGTACCCCAAGTCAAATACTAATAATCAAAGAAAACTCTACTACAACAATTACTATGTATGTACGAAATAGAATTTAAAACATATGAATATCATGTTCTTATAATCATTAAAACAAAATTCTCAACTACCACTGATTAATATGATAACTATATCTCTATGCGATTGTTTGATGGTTGTGTTTGTGACGTCACGCGCACGCGCCCATCGCGCGAACATTCGCACTCTATTACGCAGCGGTAGCAAGATCAAGGCCGTTTTAGAAATGGTCTACAGTTAAATCTGTAGCGATTTAAAAAAGTTTATAATATAATAATTTTATATAAAGTAACCTTTTCTTTTTGATATCTTTGTAAAATTAAATTTTAATTCGATCTTTTATTAATCTAATAACTAATCAAATAGAAATAATGGTTATATTAAATAATAAGTTAATTAAATTTGTAAATAATAAAGTATAAACATATATACAAATTTCTCGAATCAGGTAAACGTAATACCCAATTAATATACAAATAAAGTACAAAATAATCAAACCGTCTTTTTGTATGATCGGTTAAGATTATATCAAAAATTACTTTCAGATGCAATAGTACAAGTAATTTTAAAATAGCTCTCCGCCTGTGCCTTGTGCCTGCACAACGAAGTGCAACGTTCACGAGCCTCAGTGTGAACTGGAGCAAGTTTGTTTTTCACTTTTACCCGTCAATGAATTGTTTCAATCGAGTAATCGCACATTACGTTCATTCATAAGGAAGTTCACGTAAATATTTTAACGTAGTACAAACATATTTTATATGTATTGTTAACAATTATACTGTATAAATTACCCTTATGGCCTATTAATAAGGTCTTCGACCCTATCTAGGTAGTAAAGCTTCAAGCTCGACTGGACGGCAATGGTCTCAATCTTCTATTGTGTTCCGGTATAAGTGACAAATCCTTCAGTTCAACGGAGGGCCCCTGGCGTCGCAAACACTTATAAGCGATAACAGCTTACTATTTAATTGGCCATCAGCCTGTCTGTTGGTTCATAGCAATAAAAAAGAAAGGCGAAGGAGATAAGTTAATGTTAAATTATAAGTAGTAATCACAAAATTAGAAACAGCACAAGGAGCAGAACTGTAAGAAACGCTAAAGAAGAATCAATTGTCAAATGTAGTATAAAGTATGATAATCATAAGTTTACAGTAACTCCACAGTGTATATCCTATAAAAACTTATTTATAAATTTTAACGACGTAAGGGCTAACGCTCGTCGGGACGCTTGCGGAGGTCACGGTTTTGAATCCCGCCCAGCGTCTGGATGTTTCTGTATAATATGTATTTATTTACAAAAAAGTATACATGTAGTATATCAGTTGTCTAGTACCCATAATACAAGTGCTATGCAACTTACTTTGGTAATAGATGGCGTTGTGTAAAATGACTATATTATTTATTTATATTAATGATGATGTACAAAGGAAATATTTAGGGATGTCTCCAGAATTACTAAACGAAAATAAATAACGAACCTTTGTTTCTTCTCTCCAGAATTCTGAAACTTAGCTAATATTAACTAAAATTCGTTCTAAACCAGCAACAAGAAACTTTAGTTTTAATACTTTGTTTGATGATGCTGATTATTCAGTCTATTCTAAACTTAATCTCTCCTAGCAGGGTATTAACCCCTGAGCTTAAAATTAACTCATTCAGTGCGTATTGACTTTAAAAATTATCACGGTTCGTTTGAAACTACCAATGAAAATATCATTATTAAATTCTCACTAAAACGAATATCTTGAACTACTAAATACTAAACAAACAAGGAAGTTTATGAAGAATGGTTATTAAATCATTTATTCCGTTATTACTGTTCAAAATGGTTCAGAAAATTAATTTTTTTTTTAAATTATATACTACTTACTAGCGTCCCACTGCTGAGCTCAAGATTCCCCCCAAAGGGAACGAACAGTAACGCGCCACGCTTGTCCAAGGCGGATTGGTAGTTTTCACACACCGGCTATCTCAGTATGCAGGGTTTTTTTATTGCTGTAGGACAGCAGACAGGCTGACGGTCCGCTTAGAATTTAGCAGTTACCATCGCCTATGGGTGTTTGCAACGCCAGTGGTATCGAAACACGCTGCTCTCCAATAAGGGTATAGGAACTTGGATCACAAATTTTTTACACAACACAAGGTTATTATGGCGGTATACTTAAGACCAAAGGTGCTCGCCATCCAGGCGGGCTTGGGACCCTACCACGTAATTTGGATGGATTGTTTTGTCGCCTTTTACGACAGGCCGACCCCGGCCGCAGAGGTTAGTGTTCTTTCTCCGCCTATGCACGGATGGAAAGGTTTCCTAACAATGTTTTCTTTCATCGTCGGTAGATGGTTCTTCTTCTTAGTCGTTTCACTCTTTACAGAGCGGTCGTGATCAACTGGTAGTACTATTAGAGCCAGATATTGTTCGCTGTATGATTTTACGCCATTTCGCGCGATTCACAGACATTCTGGTGCACTCATGCAAAGGTCCGCCCACAGCCGATTTGATCTGGTCGGTCCATCGCATGGGTGATCTTCCACGTGATCTGGTCCCCTCCACTTTGCCCTGGACAACGAGACGCTCTATGGAGTCATTGTTTCGCCGTGAAACGTAGCCGAAAAATTTGAGAACACGTGACTGGATCAAAGCGGACAGATGCTGCTTGATGCGGAGTTCTTCACTGATGGAGGCATTGGTCCGAAATTCTGTCCATGATGTTCCCAGCATTCTTCTCCAACACCACATTTCTAAAGCATCTATATTTGTAATTATGCCATAATATGCACATAGGTGAGAAAAACTGCCTAAGCAATGCATACCGCCATGGGATTCGAACCTTTAGATATACCAGTACTTTATAAGTATATCATCATCATCATCATTTCAGCCGGAAGACGCCCACTACTGGACAAAGGCCTCCCCCAAAGATCTCCACAATGATCGGTCCTGCGCTGCCCTCATCCAACTTATTCCGGCGATCTTGACCAGATCATCGGTCCATCTTATGAGGGGCCTACCAACATTGCGTCTTCCGGTACGCGGTCGCCATTCGAGGACTTTTCTGCCCCAACGGCCATCAGTCCTTCGAGCTATGTGCCCAGCCCACTGCCACTTCAGTTTTGCAATCATCCGGGCTATGTCGGTGACTTTGGTTCTCCTGCGAATCTCCTCATTTCTGATTCGATCTCGCAGGGAAACTCCGAGCATAGCCCTTTCCATTGCCCTCTGAGCGACCATGAGCTTTCTCATAAGGCCCATAGTTAGCGACTACGTCTGCGTTCCGTATGTCATCACTGGCAACACACATTGGTTAAAAACCTTCGTCTTGAGACACTGCGGTATTTGGGACGAAAAGATTTTACGAACCCCCCTAAAATGACAGATATACACAGGCCCCGGCCCCTAGTCCCCGGCGGCCCCGTTCGTGGTGGCCACGGTAGCAGCCACATAAGCGACGGGGCAGGGGGTGCGAAGAATCCCCGGGTTCGGATTCGCTACCAAGAATGACAACCTTTGGCCCTGGCAACATATAAGTATATAAATGCAATAAAATATGGTAATTTATTACTTTTTTTATTACTGAGTAAATAGTTACTGTCGCCTATCTTCTTATTCGTGCACTCTTGACAGAGTGGTCGTGGTCATGCGTCGGTCAATTTCTGCGCCACCGCTGTTTTTGCGATGCGCCGCCATTCACATCGATGCCAGACAGAGTGAGAGCAATCATTGATACCGGAGTGCGTCACAGATTTGATGAGGTCTGTCCACCGTATTGGAGAGCGCCCGCGAGATCTTTTGCCCTCTACTTTCCCTTGAACAATCAGCCGTTCCATCGAGTCCTCGTTACGGGTGATGTCGCCTATGTCGCAAAGCTAGAGGCACCGCGAACATATTGCTGTCCCATTGGGTTACAGGAACCTATGTCACTTATAGCCGGAACGCTATCCAGAACACAATAAAAGGTTATTATGGCGGCATGCTTGAGACCTAGGGGCGTTGCCAACCAGATGGGCTTGGAGCATTACCACGTATCTAGGGTTATCGACTTTTACGACAGGCCTACCCCGGCCGCAGGGGTTAGTATTCTTACTGCCCTGCATAGATAATTAAAAAAAAAAAAAAAAACATCGTGAAATGTCTACTTAAAATAAAATGAAACAGTTCAATCCATAAAGGTTGCTTTAAAATGGATGTTAGTTCTCTATAAGCATACAATCTTATAAAGTAACGTTTAAAAACTTTAAATCTTTTTCAATAAAATAATAAGCAAATTTGAAACTAAACCATATGTAATCAGGAGTAAAGTTGAAAGTGTGTTGAATTTCGATTCTTGAATAGAGTGATTATGAAGGTGTGCATTGAATGATCCGTGCCCACTAGTTTAGTAATAAGCACTAATTAGGAGTGCGCAAGCGTCGATTGGTCGTTATTAGTGATAATGTGGTGTTTGGGAATAAAGGGGTCTTCATATATTTTTAAATTATTATTAAAATTAATATTACTTTTTATTTGTTACATTTTATTACAAAAATTTAAAAAGGAAACCGCTTGATAAAGGTATATTATTCTTCTTTCTCTCTGGCAGTCTATTAAAGCTATTAAATCACGCTGTGAACTACAGTCAGATCCTTCAACTTTCGGATGCTCAAATTTGTTGGTTTTTTTTTATGGCTTTAGGACAGCAGACACACAGGGTACAGGAACTTGGGTCACTAATGCCGGAACACAACACAAAGTTATTATGGCGGCATACTTAAGACCAAAGGTGGTCGCCATCTAGATGTAGCTAGGGTATATTTTGTTGCCTTTAATGATAGTTTAAACCCGGCCGCAGAGGTGAGTATTCTTTCTCCACCCCTGCACGGATAAAAATGTGGTCCTTTAATTGAGCCAATAGCCTCAGAAAAGTAAATGAAGTAGATGCTGATAGCTTAATTTCATTTCAATGTTCTTTCTGTACAAAGAATAGCCCTCAGTCCTTTTTTTATGAAGAAAAACTCCGTTTGCGAGTCATCCCGACCGCAGGGAAGTCGGAAGGATTGTTTGATTGGACATGTTCTCCTATCGCCTAGTACATGAGGTGAGAGACAACTATCTGACTGATCCCGTGGCCTACACCTATGTTAGCCTTTTGCACATTTATATTATATTATTTAATATATACTATTAAATAATTTTAAATTTAATGCTAATTATTTTTTATTTACAAATAATAAGTCCTAATTATATTAATAATTGTTTACAATATAATAAAAACTTCCTTAATTAAGGTGACAATATTGTTCATTTTATTCATGTGTGAGCAATTTATAAAATAAAGTACTTGATTGTCATGTAAACAATAGTCTAGAAGTTCAAGTAAGAATCTCAGACCTTCGCATATTATATTAAAAAATTAATAAGTTATGTTTTAAAATATTATAATATGTATACACATATGATATATACTTGAGATTGGTATATAATTTAAAGAAAACAAAAAAGCTTTAAGAACTAAATATTTATTCATAATCGAGTATGTCTTCTTGCTGGTTTTTTTTTTTTTCGTTAGTTACTTGTTACTTATCATATATATAAATATTAGCCATTTATCACGCAACTCTTTCTCGATCGAATCGATCATTCTATTCGTGCTTACGTTCTCTACCCCATATGACGTCATCGTTAAAGTTAATTCTTGCATTCCAAATTTTCAGTAATGAACACGGTCTATTGTAACGTACATGGTGAAACTACTGTTAAACAGAAAACACACATTTAAATTAACAAAAAGTATTTATATCAACTTTTTAATAGAGCGGTACAAATACGCACGAAAGGTGCAACCATGATAGTTGTCTGGACTAGGGAGGGGTGCGGGTATCGATTGTGTAGAAGTGCTGCACCGGCCTCATGTAGGAATCGATTATCTTCTTAATACCAGTAACCGTTATTTGCGTATGTACCATTTTTGAAGCCATCTACTCAAACCTTAAATTAAAACCGCTTATGAAATAATTAAGGTGGTGCTGGAGGCGCATTCTCTGAATACCCTGGACAGCTTTCCGAACCAATTTGTCCATACTCCAGCAACTAAAAATAAGGACGAGGCTTTCCACCATCTGTCTCAAGCGGATACTGGAGTACTTCGGCCACATTGCCCGAAAAGACAATGACAACTTGGAAAAGTTAGTTGTCACCGGTAAAGTCGAGGGCAGCCGATTGCGTGGCCGTAGTCCGACGCGTTGGTCGGATCAAGTTCGCACCGCACTAGACATATCCGTCTACGAGGCGCTGCACGGCGCTGAGAACAGGAAGCAATGGAGAACAACCATACGTGATAGACTGGAAGGTGTTGGTCACGACCCTCAGATATGAGGACTACGACTCGAGGAGGATGAAATAATTTATCAACTTAGTAATTCCGCGTAGAAACTTTGAGAAACCGGCGTGATTTTGTAGTTCTCTGCGCTGCGACCACTCGCTTGACTAACAAAATATAACTAGGGTGGGTGGTCGAGGCAACGAACGCACTAAAAGTTCTGCTCGTTACTTTAACCTATGTGGCTTTATTCCTATTTCTAGTTGGGAATCAAAAGTAAGTATAGTTCATATTATTACTTGACAAAATTTTAGAAGAAATTAATTAATAGAAATTATTATTACATGATAAAAGAATGTTGGGCATGTTGAGAGAATGAATGAAGAACGATTGACGAAAAAAGTGTATAAGGCGAGTGTGAATGGAAGTGTTGGAAGGGGTAGACCTAGGCGGACGTTTCGAGACCAGATCAGGGACGTCTTGAAAAAAGGCCAGGTCAAGAGTACCCTAAACCGAAGGGCATGTATGAAGGGAATAATGAAAGTGGACGAAGCGAAACAAGTATTTAAGAATCGTAGCAAGTGGAAAGAAGTAGTCTCCTACCCCTAGTGCCTACCCCTACGGGAAAGAAGCGTGATTATATGTATGTATGTATGATATAAAATATGCCATTTGCAAAAGAAAAGAAAGTGTGATATCCCCTTAAAAGTATAGACCACAAGTGCTAAGTGACCACTGATGTCCATCTGAAATCCCACTAATTAGTACACACTCGATCATATTTCAACAGTGTATAACCGTCTTATATTGACAATTTGATTTAACGTCTCTATTGTACACATGGCCTATATTACGAACAATTTAAGAAATTTAACACTGACGAAACCTTTTTTGTGAAGTTGACGCATCTTAAAATATTTTGAACTGTGCTGTGCTAAAATTAATAACTATGTCTTGACTCTTCTTTCTTCTTCCTGTCCTTATCCCACATTATGTGGGGTCAGCACAAAATGTCTCTCCTTCCATTCTCCTCTGTTAGCTGTTATATCAACATTCACACCCTTTTTCGCCATATTATAAGCAATCCATCTTTTCTTTGGTCTACTTCTTCGGTCTCTCATTTCTATCATTTTGATATATGACATTCTTCCCTTCGATCTCTATCTAAAAAAAATTTCATTTTTGTTGTTAATTTTAGTAATATTTGTATGCTAATTAACAATACTTCATAACGGACACATATAAAATCTAGCAAAAATAGTCTCATAGATTATTCACTCCTATGCCTAAAGTTTTTTTTTTATATTCATGTCAATATTTTAACCTTTATATAACAAATTTATTACACAAACTGAATTACTTAAATCGTTAAGAAAACCAGATGTTAATTGAAGGTCTGTAATCAAGAGCAATTTTTACAAGTCAATTTAAAATGCAAATTTATTTCTAGAACAATCAATTTTTATTAAAACCCATAAACCCACCATATATATGGTGGTTAATTTAAATATTTTAATAAACCTTGTGTATGATACAAATTATTTATAAAGATAATGATCAGGGATGTAAAAAAATATAAAATTAACATAGAAAATTAATAAAAAAAGAGTAAGATGATAAAATAGAATTAGTAACAATCATCAACAAAAATCAAATCATGTAAACATATCAAACTGTTTCATAAAGTTCTTTGCTGCCTGAGCCACGGTATTGGCCAAGCCATCTGTCCGTCGGCGAAGACATTAAGTGATAGACAACAGCGGAGTTATTAGAAGATAATCTCGAAGTAAGTGCATAAGATCTTCACAAATCCCCCGTAGTTAAAAAAAAACTTAAGCCCTTTAATGATTCTCAGTTAAATGTATAACCCGTTTTCGTCTTAAGCATTCACTAAAAAGCCCGGGGCCCTATATACCGTCGCGGAAAAGTAATGTACATTGTTATATTATGTCCGTGCAGGGGCGGAGAAAGAATACTAACCTCTGCGGCCGGGGTTGGCCTGTCGTAAAAGGCAACAATACAATCCACCCTAGCTACGTGGTAGGGCCTCAAGCCCGTCTGGATGGCGACCACCTTTGGTCTTAAGTATGCCGCCATAATAACCTTGTGTTGTGTTCCGGCATTAGTGATCCAAGTTCCTGTACCCTTATGGGACAGCAACGTGTTCGCGATGCCACTGGCGTTGCAAACACCCATAGACGACGGTAACTGCTAAATTCTAAGCGGGCCGTCAGCCTGTCTGATGTCCTAAAAAAAATGTCCAGGAAGACCTTGAGCCACATTCCTTATATCTGAGCATCGTGACCATCTCCTCCCATTATCTTCCTCTGGATGGTATTTTGCTATCTTCCTCTGTTTTCGGCAGCATGTAATGCACTGTGGGCCAGTGTAGGCCGTAGTGTCCAGGGCGGTGCGTATTTAGTCAGGCCAGCGCATTGAATTGCGGCCACGAGGTCTCTTTCCATTGTACCATGTAATTCGCTACATTTGTTAATACATAGAGTACATTTCTATACACATACGTATTACAGGAGTGATTTCTGATCCTTCCACCCCGAAAGGAAAACCTTCCTTCAGAGCTTCGCCCATTGTAGCAGGATATACCAGCTGAAAAATAAGGTTGGAAGAGTTCAGTAAGACCCTTTACACTATAATAATATGAGAAAATATCAAATTAATCATTTAAAATCTCCTTATATAGTGGGTCACGTAAACGTCTGATTACACGCCAGCAAAACCCTTAAATCAGTCCATAAACTAATTTATACTAACTTGAAAATTATGCTACTAGTAATTTTAATACAGCCTTAAAGATATTCAAAATAAGATAAATAGCGTCGACATAAACATTCATCTCAAAATATTACTAACGATACCTTAATAAACACATCGCGTGTACAGATAGCATAAAATGCATAACACAAACACATATTTGAATAAAATCTTTCACAATCATGTCCAGCTGATTGGCCCGTAACGATGTATCGATTTAACATTGGTAATCGATTACAAAATCAATTTTTCATTTTTATAAATGTCATGGATTTTACGCTTTGTATGTGTGTATAATTATTGTGTACATACACTAAATTAACGGTTATTTGACAGGTCATTTAATTTAATTCATAGTTTATAAGTCTATTTGATACCGATATGTGTTATGAAAGTTTTTGATCTATTGTAACAATGTTGACACTCTCATAAACATTATGAATATAACTTTTAACATATATGTAAAAGGTTTTTAGTTTTTAATGTATATGAATTTTTATTAAATTTCTCAAAGAATATTTTACTAGTATTATATACAAGTGATATTAATTAAGATATATCATTAACATTTCATTATAATATACCAATTTAAATCCACATTTAAAATTAAGAATCTTTGACAGTAAAAATATTTTAGACGCCTAATTCTAAAACGAGGCTTTATTAAACATAACATGCATTAAGTTGAAAATTAAAACGTAATCAAAAATTAATAAATTATGTGTATAATTCTATTTTTGCAATGATCGTATTCGCAGACGGTACTCCGCAATTACGTTCCGTTCTACATAACGAAGCGCATCAATCGTTTTATGAGATTCCCACGAGCCCAGGTCAGGCCGTGGGGTGTGGACCTGGGTCAGAACATGAACGTATATATCTTAAGGATTAGAGAAAGGTGTTCCATTGATTATAGAACGACTAACAAACTTGCGTCCGTCAGTATTAATAAAGTCTAAGGAATAATTTAAATAGAATATTTATTAATCACTGTGATGTCAATATTGGCATTAAATATTTAAAAAATATGTCAATAGCAATAAATCATGCAATATTTGTTTCCATTAATTAATAAATTAAATATATTTGCCTTTAAAATGCATCTTTAAGCTAAATATACTGGTCTGGTTAAATAGTCTGGTATAGGTGGTATCTAGTCATAATGAAATAATCATCTTTTGATCAAATTTCTCTCAAAAGCTTCATATTTGGAACACAAAATATTCCATCCCCTTTGAATTATATATATTTTTATTATATATTTTTAGTGTCACGAATACAAATAACAAAATATTAATTAATAAAACATTTTTAGACAGTTTTGTTCATGCTTACACACAAACCAAAGCAAACTATATGCAGTTCACACAAATATTTTGTCCATTCTTCAAATCAATACATGTTTTACTATACTAATGGACTGCATATATATTTTGGAGCGAACAAAAAGAGACGTATGCCTAGTACTATATTTTATGACCAACTGAAATTGAAATAGACGGTACAAGTTGATGCATCGAAAGTCGAACAGTACATGAACCGCCAAATATCAGTACAATAAAATGTAAGAAGTGCAAATTATTTATGTAACATATTTATTTTAACAATTGTATAAGTGAAGCGGTCACTTTCGTATGAAATTATGTGTTAAAACGGTCGCACTACCATTTGTAATATAGACCGCTAAATGGCTGGCACTGTGACCACAATTTGAGTTAAATATAGGATATTTCAGTTTTGTTCATGAATTATTAACAAAGTATTAAATTTGATGTTTAGGTACTTTTTATTTGTATCTGATATAAAAAGAGATATATCAAAAAGTGTTTTGTTAAATAATTTTCGCTTTTTCTTAATTTTTGTTAGCCTTTTTCGCAATTCTTTGCGACTCCTGCGGCCTGGGTCGCTCCGTCGTATAGGGCAACAAATCAACCCTAGCCAAGTGGTAATGCTCTAAGCCAGTCTAAATAACATCCATATCTGGTTTATACATACGCTGCCATAATAAATTTGTGTTTTGTTTCGGCATTAATGCCCCAGGTTTCAATACCCCTACGCGAACAACAGCGTGTGGTGCCCCTAGCGTGATAAAAATTCATAGGCGACGGTAACTGATTACTACTTAGAGGACCGACAGCCTTAGCAATACCAAAAAAAAACACTTTTAAGTGTATAGAACTATGACTTTTTCAATTATGAGCACATTGGTAAACGCGATGATGATGAGGCAACTCAAAGTTCATTAGAAAAGGATTCTAGACCATTAAATTCTCGGGTCATAGTAACAAATTTTAATTCAAGTTCACGCAAATCACTAACATATTGAATTAAATACTCGTGACATCCATGTTATATACTATCTTATTTATATGTGTAAATAATGCACACCCTAGTGACCTGTACAATGCGCGTGTGGCAGACAACAAAAACTGCTAATTCTCCGCTATCAATCCATTTCCACGAGCTAGTGTTAATTTGGAAACTTTACTTTCGCTTGACACAGCAACATTGTCTATTTGTCCGATCATTATCAGCTACTATATTTATACTGAGTGATTGTGTTTGTTTTAAAAGGGGAGCGGTATTTTGACTTATAGACATATTTACAAAAATATGTAATCAAAATGTTTGCCCAAATCCTCACTTTATGTATTCTAAATAAATCGATCCGGTTTTACTCAAATGATTAATTTTTATAGGACGGTACTTATCAACATTTATAACAGGTACGAATTAAGAATGTTGAAATCAATCGCCTTTAGTTCCTCTTTGATTATCTTATGGTTTATAAAATGTCTCTCAGCTGGGTGTGTCGCTTGACATAGGCCTCCTCCAACTGCTTCCATTGCTCTCTGTCTGCCGGGACTCTTGTCCAGTACGATCCCAGGGCCAGACGAAGATCATTTTCCCATCTTCTTAGTGGACGTTTCCGTTCTCTTGCACCTTCCCTTGGATACCATAACGTGTAATATAATGATATAAATACTAATAATATATAAACACTAAGTGACAGGCTGGTTTAGATGTTACACTTTGCTTAAATCAATATAGAAAATAAGGTGTGGTAAACAAATAATATTTTTATTCTAGAAAGGTTTAGTCATGTTATTTTTATTTATCTTTATATTAAATTTACTTTTGTCTATATAAAATGACATGGCATGAAAGCGCCGGTGGGATGAATCCCTCGACGCCCCGGCGCAGCCTAAGAAGAGGCACCTGGGATACGCGATCAGCGGGCCAAGGCCGGAAAGTAGGTGATAAAAGAATAGCGAGATTTTTAATGGGTAGTCGGAAGATCTTTTCTGGACTCCCATATACCCTCTGATCCTCCAGGGTCGAAGAGACAAAGAAGTTCAGTCACCTTATACAGCCGTCTCAGCTAGTTAGATTCCCAAACTATATCAATAATTTGTTCTGATCTGAGGTCATTTATTATTTATATGTCTGTAAAAATATTTTTTATCAGTATTTACTAAGTTCAACATATTACGAAATTAGAATATAGAAGCCCGATTTATATAAAACTATATTCACACCTGTCATAGAACCTTAAAAACCACCCAAACCACACGTATGCCCTATTAACGTGGTAGTTTCTTGAAAAACGTCTTTTGTCCGTTGATTCCCGTGCTAACAGTGTTTGAATGGCCGTGAGCATTGTATATGCATATTAACGTAGCACTTAAGTTGTTAGAACCTCGGTAATAGCGTAGTGTGGGTGTTCGCTTTCCATATATTAAGTTAAATGTAAGTTATTTTTGAATTAGCTATAAAACTTTGTGCTGTATTTTTTTACTTTAGTTTATTATTATTAAATACTTAATTAGTATTTCACTTAAGCTGGAAAATTTTGTATTTATTGGCACAGTTTACTAATGTGTAAAAATACATAGTTGCACATAATAACTATCCCATTAAAGATATGGGTATATTTACTAATTCCTTTACTGTGCAATATAACATACTTTTTTATTGCTGTAGGATAGCAGACAGGCTGACGGCCCGCTTAGAATTTAGCAGTTACCGTCTCCTGTGGGTGGTTGCAACGCCAGTAGCATCGCAAACACGCTGCTGTCCCATAAGGGTACAGGAACTTGGATCACTAATGCCGGAACACAACACAAGGTTATTATGGTGGCATACTTAAAACCAAAGGTGATCGCCATCCAGACGGGCTTGGGCGTCACGTAGCTAGGGTAGCTTGTTTTGTCGCCTTTTACGACAGGCCGACCCCGGCCGCAGAGGTTAGTATTCTTTCTCCGCCCCTGCACGGATACTTAACTATAACAAACACACTATGACAATTTACACACACCTATTTAGTCTCAAAGTACTCAACAGAGCGCTTGTGTTGGGTATTTAACAAGTGATATACTACATAAATATACTTCTTTTGTAAATAAATAGATACTGCCCATAAACACCTAGACGGGTACCAAAGCCATGACTCCGGCAGAAGTTATGTCGAGCAGCAGCCGTTACGCCATGGAGGTCATCAAAATAACAAATAATGTTATAAATATAAGAAAACATAACTCATTTATCAATAGATTTAAATGTACAAAGTTACATTTTTAATAACTTATCGAGTTTTAGTGATTTTTATGCAGAGAATATGAACTCTTAGAAACCACCATTCAAAAACCATTGAAATATCCTTAGCTACCTTTATTTACTTTTACCTCCGTAGTAAACAAAGGTCCAGTTATAAATTAAATACGTCCATTTACAGGAAAATGTTTAAAAGATCCAAAAAGATAATCCCCTTGGCGTCAACTTGAAAATAAATTACTGAATAGAAGATGTTGTCTTTGCTACGAAACACAGTGCGAAAAGACAAAAAGGATTTTAAAGCTTGTAAATTATGTGTTCATATGAATGAATGAATGAATTTTGTACCTCGTCTTTTCATAATACAAACATTGTTAAAACTAATTATATTTTACTGCCTTTGAGGTGTAAAGGATCAATCGCATCAACCGCACATGTTGTTGTTAGCCGATGCACCCTGTCAAATCCTGTCATCCAGCGCCATACAGTTGAACTTCATCAGTATTACTAAATGGGCTCATGATGATGGGATTATCTATACATCTATACAAATAAATAAAATTGGAGTGTCTGTTTGTAATATTAAAATAACCGCTTTTTACTAAGTGCATTCGGACATATACACGGTACATATACCAAACCAACATTTTTTTGAAATTTTTGTCTGTCTGTCTGTCTGTTTGTTCCGGCTAATCTCTGAAATAGCTGCGCCGATTTTGACGCGACTTTCACTGGCAGATAGCTGATGTATCAAAGAGTAACTTTGGCTATTTTTATTTTAGAAAAAAAAAATAGTTTTTGTTAAAAATTATAAGTTTCGGAAATTTATTATACCAATTAAGTTGACCTCAAATTTATATCATCAACCATATGAAATAGGCTTCAGCTTAGGCTGGACATTGTAGGTTTTATTTCTAATAATAATAATAATAAATTGACCTCACATATCCAAAAAATGCTGCCCAAAGTCACTATTCCACGTGGACGGAGTCGCGGGCACAACTAGTAATAAATATAAATAAAACTTATAGCCTTAAAAGGCCTACACACGACCCTAAAATCAGTTGCGATATCGGGACAGTGGTGGGGAGGACCCTAAATCGTACCCTAAATCACCTCGTGTATAGGCAAATCGTAACCCGATTTTTATTGTTTACCCTAACTCTATAATCGCTTCGGGCAATCTCACGATTTAGGGACGATTATCGTCTAGGGAGCGTTGTCGGCACGTGTGTAACGACATCGGGACTGATTTCTACGCAGTATGACGTTTCATCAACCAGTTTTTAACCCAGGTCTTCCTTTTTCGTCTCTGGTTAGGTGGCACCATAGTAAGTGCCAAGGCAGTGCCTATTTTTTGCTGTTTTGAGAGTGTCGGTGGCATTTCGGATCAACGAGCAGTCTGTTGCACGGTCGGTTATGTACTAACCTACTTACTGGTAGGGACGTGTGTAGAGTAGTAGCCGATTTCATCCCCACCACCGCTGTCCCGATATCGCCACTGATTTTAGGGTCGTGTGTAGGCCGTTTTACACATATTTTCTCTATATAAATATTAAAGCTAAATCTATTGAAAATTGTGATATAGCGATAAAAGGGCAATCATACGAGTGCCTTCATGCGGATATAAGTTGCTGCCATTGTGTGTCCATCGAATATGTGAAACACGTAAAATATTTAGGTCTTACTGTAGATCAGCATTTCAACTGACAAACGCATGTTGGCGAAGTGTGCACCAAGCTTAGGGCAATAATGTCTAAATTGTATTTATACTACGCGCTGGTGAAATGGATAATAGGCTACGGCCTGTCTGTTTATGGACGAACTATTAAAACATACTTGGATGTTATAAAACAAATGCAATAAGATTAAAAAATATATGTAATCAAAAATGATGTTAGACGAGTGTTATTCCCGCCGACAAACTGATGTGCAGTTTGGTGGGACTACTGCAAATATATTCTTCGGAGATTAAATAAATAAATAAAAAAAGAGATTTTCCATAAATATTTCTATTCACGGTTATATTATATAACAGCCCATAGACGTCCCACTCCTGGGCTCTGGCCCCCAGAAGGAACTGACAGTACTCGCCACGCCATCGTGGGCTTCAAACTCGGGACCGCTAGATTGATCTCCAAGGTTAATACCACTGAGCTAGCAGTTAACTAATTCACGGTCTAAAGTTCGGGTACGCTGCTCAAATGGCAAAATCAGCGCGCGCATTTTGCGCCGATCCTTTACAGTGATTTTTAACTAAGCAAAAATTAAAAGATTTTTTATCCGTGCTGGAGCGGAGCAAGAATACTAACCTCTACGGCCGGGGTCGGCCTGTTGAAAAGGCGACAAAACAGGATTGTTTTGTCACCTTTTCGACAGTTAGGTAGGTAGGGCCTCAAGCTCGTCTGGATAGCAACCACTTTTGGTCTTAAGTATGCAAACACTCATAGATGATGGTAACTACTAAATTCTACGCGAGCCGTTAGCCTATCTGCTGCTCTAAGCAAAAAAAAATCTGGATTAGATGTCGCCACATTTTACAGGAGCGACAACCGTCCGATCCCCCTCGAGAGAAAGGAGAAACTAAACAGATTAATTATATACTTGTGTTTCTTTATGTACTATTTTAAATTATTAATTAATATCCTCTTGTTTTTCAGGTATGTTGAGAATTTATAATAAATTCTATCGAAATTCATTTGAATATTCTACTGAAGTGGTAAGTCAATACAGTCTTCTGAAACTAAGTCGTTTATTACTTAATTTTCACTTTTAATATATTTCATCTCATTTATCAAACGAAATTATATCGTATATATATTCAGTATTTTACGCTTGGTTTGTCGAACAATTATGTTCTCATCATTAGATCCATCAGCATCAAATACAAGGTGGGTTTTGATACTTCCTATACAAACCGTACTAAAAAAACAACACGCGCAAATTGCTCAAAATGTATTATCCTTAACAATTCGTATTTTAGATACTGTTATTGATAATATTCAAGAACTAGAAGTGTTAATAGAAGACGGAGTATATTAAAATATATTTATATACTAAATGTATAAAATAATTCCTAAATTTTTTTTATTGCTGTAGGACAGCAGACAGACTGACGGCCCGCTTAGAATTTAGCAGTTACCGTCGCCTATGGGTGTTTGCAGCCAGTGGCATCGAGAACACGCTGCTGTCCAATAAGGGTACAGGAACTTGGGTCACTAATGCCGGAACACAACACAAGGTTATTATGACGGCATACTTAAGACCGAAGGTGGTCGCCATCCAGACGGGCTTGAGGCCCTACCACGTAGCTAGGGTGGGTTGTTTTGTCGGCTTTAACGACAGGCCGACCCCGGCCGCAGAGGTTAGTATTCTTTCTCCGCCCCTGCACAGATAAAGATTAAAATAATTTAATATCGACTGTATGGGAGATTTCTAAGCACTGCGTAACTTCTGACTGCTTAGATTTAGTTTCCAGTCTTATTTCTACCAGTTCCTAAGCAAACAGCCCACCAAAATATAAACATATAAAAAATTTGGTTTTTATATGATCTTTTACCATCTGATGCCCCAACCCCGAAACACCAAAAAGATACTAACTATAGAACGAAGGCCTACTACGTCTCCTTACGTCATATGAAGAAGTCCTATTATTTTTTAATTTAAAAAAATACATTCTTATAAAAGTTCATCGTTCAATTTATCGCTCGCGATTCTACATTACTTTATAACCTTATAATGAAGTGTGAAACAACGCAACCACGTACGGGATATTAATCGATAACGGTAAAGCAATTCACCTTTCGATGATCCTTTCATTGTTAGAACTGTAGACTTAATACTATTTCTATAATCGATAAATTTTATGATCGATTTATAATATTAATTCTAAGAATCCGATTATTTTTTCAGAATTTAAAATGTTATTAAAGGTTTAAGGTATAAGGCGTTTACTTCAAAAATCTTCACACACATTACTTGAATAAAACATATATTCTATTACAAGGACACAATTGATTAAGAATGTTTGATCGTTAATTGTTTTCAATTTAATCACTAAGATTTAAGTAGAACTAGTAAGAAAGTGTAAAGTATTTGCACGATTGGCTAAATTAACACTGATTTTATAGCATTAATAAATTTTGCAAGTGAAAATATTTAATTATAAATTTATTAATAATGAATGTGTATAAGAAATCTAACTAAATATATTTTAAATATCGTTTAATCATACAGTATCCTTACAAGAGATTGTTCCGCCTTACATTTTTCAACGTTTAAAACAATAGGTTCCACTTACTCTACCAAAAAGGCTAATTCAAATAGCTCATAACAGCCACGTTAACAAAAACTATATAACAGATAACAATAGTAATAATTTGACTGGGATTTGCGTGGGCTATGGGACGGATTATTGCTACATGACTCATAATGTAGAAAACGGTTAAGAGCAACATTTACTTCGCAATACGCAATCGTTTACAAGGTTCCAGGATAGTTGAGAACATATGAGAATTTTTCCGCGTTCTCTAATTCGCAACGCTTGAGTTAGTAGTTTTGTCTTCAGCATCGCAGCAAAATTAGATTGGTATCAAAATTTACAACTAACGAGAATTATCAAATGTTTAAACATTTCACATCGGACACAAAACAAATCTTCGGAACCCTTTTGTCTCAGTGCCACTTTCTTTTCTTATGTATAAAAAACAAAAAGTAAAAAGCATGGGTTTACTGGCACTCCTCATCTTTTTTTACTGCTGTGCGACATCAGACAGGCTGACGGCCCTCGCCTATGGGTGTGTGTAACGCCATTAGCAGCGCGAACACGCTGCTTTCCCATAAGGGTACAAAAACTTGGGTCACATGCTGGAACACAACACAAAGTTATTATGGCGGCATACTTAAGACCAAAGGTGATCGCGTGCGTAGCTGTACCACGTAGCTGTGGTTGTACTAGGTTGTTTTTAAACGGATCTTTGAATGAAATACTTTTATAACAAGTTTCGTCGAAAGAATAATAGTGCCATGTATGTTCAGTTGCGGCTATCAAAGGAGTGGATAAACGGAGAGAACATGTTTTGTCAACCCCACATAATAGGGACAAGGGCAGGAAAATAATGAAGCTACCCATTACTTACCCTTACTCTTTACTAGTTAACAGATAGAAAAGGAAAGGTCTTTTATACGGATGTGAAGCGTGGACGGTGCTGGAGCGACACAAGCAGACACTGCGAGTCACGGAAATGAATATGCTGCGATGGATGTGTGGAGTAACGCGGAAGGAACGCGTTAGGAACTCTCGCATTCGCGGCAGTCTTCATGTCCGTGACATTGCGGATAAATTGCAGGAGTGTCGCCTTCGCTGGTATGGCCACGTTTTACGGCAAGCGGCTACTTATGTGGGGAACAAATCTCTAGCCATGCCGCCACCGCTGGTCCCTGGCAGGAGGGGTAGACTCAAAAAGTGCTGCCTTGACGTCGTAGGGGTTGATATGCGTGCCAATGGACTGACCACCAGAGATGCCGAAGATCGTGCGAAGTGGAGACGAAAAAGAAGCGAGAGTTTGGGCTGCAACCGGGATTCAACGCTAAGATGATGATGATGAGATAGCAAAGGAAAGACGTCATTTGGGTTTATTTTGCTTCTTCAGGGCTCTAAAAGGCAGTCGCCTATGTCTAGCTATTTTATAATCAGCTATTTAATCTGTCTTCATAAGGCTTTTTGCTCAAAAAAAGTAGCACAGAAAAGCGCTTTTGACGATCTCTATGGCGCAACGGCTTTCGTACATTGGATGGCTGCAGAGTTCGATTCCCATGCCGTATTAGCGTTTTTTTTAAAATATCTATTTATTTAGTTTATTTAGTATCCATAACAAGCTCTCTGCTGCTTGCCTTGACAGTAGTTGCGCTGTGTGAATTGTGTCAGTATTTTTATTTATTTGCAATTATTAAACAACTAAATAATTTAGTTATTTAAATACAGAAGTATTGTAATCTAATTAACAAACACATCAAATAGATCAGTCCCTTAATATTCCGTCAAAGTATTGACACAAACGTGACACGTCGCTCATACTCGACACGAGTGTCTGACACATTCTAACCACGTCGCGTGACACTAAACGAGTTGCATGGTCGCGATTAATTGTCGAAAGCTCGTTAGCATTAATTAAGGACTAAATTCAGTTCAGCTTTCCTTATAAACTATTTAAAATACGGTTTTTCAAGTGACAGATATTGAGTACTAAATGTACAGAAAGTTTTTGCTTATCGCGAATTTTAAGTCAAAGCTTTAGATTATTCTGATCGACATCAATATTATAATCAAGAAAATCTGATATTCATTCTTCATTTGCTATTTGCTATTGATCTCGGAATCTCTAAACTCTACTCCGAGTGTCTCGCAGCACGACCACTCTGACAAGAGTGCCTGACTCAGTGGATTATTTAATCTTCATAGCATAGCGGCTAACGCACTTCGGTACGCTTGCGTAGGTCACAGATTTAATTCCCGTTAGATATATTTTATATATTTTTTTTAATCTGTAAATAATTGCTTACTTAGGTATTAGATAGAGCTGAGTGTTTTCATCGTACCATATATCTATACTACTATTATAAAGAGGAAAGATTTGATTGTTTGTTTGTTTGTTTGTTTGTTTGTTTGTTTGTTTGTTTGTTTGCTTTGAATAGGCTCCGAAACTACTGACCCGATTTAAAAAATTCTTTCATTGTTGGGAAGCTACACTATCCCCGGGTGACATAGGCTATATTATATTTTCAAAAAAATTAGGGATCCTTACTAAAACTCCAATAATGTAACCCAAAGTGTAAAAAAATTACCTAAAATATTATTTAAATCGCGTGCGTTGCGAAAACTATTGATGATAGAATAAAATAATGTACTACAACTTTGCAGAACACATCATTGTTTACAAAAAGTGTCGCGACAGCATATGTCTAACTATTATAGTTATGCCACAATAAGTGTTTTTTTATTTTAAAAATTTAATTGAAATGCCGCCCCTAGAAAAGGCTCTTTATTTGGATCTTGGTATTAATCCTTATCAAAATAAATTACTTCATATTCAAAACTGTTTCAATACTTTTAAATAACTTTTTGAATTATTCAATTCGGATATTCCATTCGAAAGATATCACGAGTTTAAAAATGTAAGTATTAGAAAAATGTTGCGTGGTAGCCGCTCACCCTGTTCGGCTAGCTAGGCAGCACCTTATGCAATGTAGGCGTGCGTCACTGGGGTTTTTACAAAAATTAGAATACTTATTAAAAAATAACGAAAAATAAATAAAAAGTAATAACATAAAAAATCATTAAAATAAAAGCTCATAGAAATAATAATATTCAAACTTTCTTTATAATTTTATTTTTTTAGTAACCTGACGCAAATAGAAGGGTTTGCCCTTAGGGGCGCTCCTCTGTCCGAGGAGTGCATGGGTGTGCGTACCCGAGGTGCCCGAGCATCCGTCGCTTCACTCCCCTCTCCGTTCGAGGCAACAGAGTCCTAACTTTCTTTCCGTCTACCTCTTACAGGATGTAAGATCCTTTCCAACTTAGCTCTCTGTTCGTGGCGTGGTCCCCGATGGGATGGTTGCGAATACTGATTGGGGTCCCGGGTTCTACCCTGGGACCTGATTTGGTAGTCAAAACCATGCCTATTTCGACTGCGCCTGCACAAAGAGTGTTCCCGGGGCGGGAATTGCATCCTCGCTGTCGGTTGGTCTTGCTGGGCCGGCTACGACGTCAGGCGACTCTGCTTTTTCTGGAGTGTCGTCTGGTAGTCGTACCCACGCCTGACTAGCACGCGACGGGGATGCGAGTCCCGTCCGGAATTGGCCGCGGACCTGTCGCTCCCGGCCCTGGTTCTGTCCATGGTCGGGGGCGATCCTGGATGGACGGCCGTCGCCTCCTTTTGCGAGGCAGTAGTGTCTGCAAGGGAGGCGACGGAACGGGAGCGGGAGTCCGCCACCGCACTCCCCTCCCGCCAACGTAGGCCGCGTCGTCGGCGCCGGAGGGCGGGCAACGATCTCCGGCCGCCGTAGAAAGCGGCCGCGGGCGGCCCCTCGGGGGAGGATCCGCCGCCCGCACTATTGCCGCGAGGGAGAAGGCCGCGTGCTGTTCCGCAGCCCCCCTCAACTCCTAGAGTTGTTACAAGAGAGCGCCGGGGGAACGAAACACTGACCCCCTGGCGCCAGCACTTTAGAAGGGGCCCGCTTTAAGACAAAGCGTGGGCCGGCGCCGGCCCGGGCCACGAGATCGGCAGACCATATATCCGTGGGCCCGAGCGTAGGCGATAGGAGAACAGCGGGGTTTTTAGTGGGTCGAACATCTTTTCCGGAGTCCCTTATATCCCTCGGTCCCCCCGGGCCTGGGTAACCCGTCAAGAGAGGTTTTTCCCCGAGACCGAAAAAAATAGAAGGGTCTTAATTTTTGATTTTTTGTTAAATACCCGTGCGAAGCTGGGACGGGCTGCTAGTATATATATATATTG